>BPTQ01000005.1:48250597-48293106 GCA_019973895.1 Chrysanthemum seticuspe
TAGTTAACATCGGAAAACAGATACTAGCCAATGGAAAACATAACTGGTAAAGAATTCGTTAAACTACTCGTTCACCTACAAAAACACAAATTCAAATACTTTCATCTGAATACTTTGAACCTAACTAGAACTTAACTAACCAATTTGAATTTCGAACAAAAATACTTGATTTTAGAACTGCTTCCAAATTGAACATTCTTGTTATCTAATCAAAAGTTGATTAATAGTGTTGGTTGTACAATTCATCATCAAATTGCTTAAGAAATGGTCAATACAAAAGGTAACCGATCATAGACAAAAGGCTACAATTGATTCTCAACAACTAATCTTACGACCATTTAGATGTTTCCAACCAATCCAATTTTGATAATCAAAAAGCGTTTCTATTACAACCACACCTTAGTTCCTTTGTATAATCAAGAATAATGGGTAAAAACAATCATCCATAGACAAAATGATTATGACTAGTTGAATAACACGAAGTTCTTTCGACCCCAACGATTATTACCAATTAGCCAAACTTGATTAACAAATGTCACTATGAAACTTTAGCACAATTGGATCTTAGAATCAACTTGAAATTGAATTAAAACATGTTAACACAACCACTAACTAATCATATGATAATCAACATCATTTAAGCAAGTGCATAAAGAAACTAGCCACTCATAGCAAACATAAACATAAACTCAGAACTTTGAACATTAGAAAACATGATTAAAGGTCTTACAATGCTTGGAATAAGATTACAAATGATGAAGTAATGATTCCCAAAGGATCGTGGTGGACTTCTTAGTGTATTGGCCTCCAAAGGTGGAACTTCTGGAACTCCAAACTTCTCTGGATTTCTAAGGACGAATTTCAGGAGGTTAAGGCTTGGTTTGATGAGTAGAGAGCTTTGTAATTGAAGTGTGTATCATATGCTCACAATTAGCCTCTATTTATACTAATTCCAAGGCCTAAGGTGTTAAATGCTTGACTTGGCCTCCAAGGAGTAAGGAAGGGACTAGAATACACCAAGAGAAGGACCTAGAATCGATTGGGTGCAAAGGGGAAGCTTAGTGATGAAGATTTGACAACTGCAGCTTCTCCAACCGGATCGGTCATACGACCAACCGATCCGGCTGGTCTTCAATAATAACACGCCGACCGATCCGGTTGCGGGTTGCGACCGATCGGTCGGTTATGGCAAAAACATTAGTTCCGACCAAATTCCAACCGATCCGGCTGAAGGTGTAACCGGATCCGGTTGGATTTTCTGAGATATAAGACTTGATCTTCACTCTGACTTGTAGAACTTGGTTCTTCAATCACTAAGGTCTTCAAAGGTACTTGGGATTTAGCTTTACTGAGACGGGAATCTTCGATTAGCTGCATATTTCCACATTTTCCTCCATTTCCCTGCACTTGGTTATAAATACTAGACAAACATCTCTAGATACGATTAAGTACTAAAATCACACAAATATAACCAAATAACAGATATAAAAGTACACACAATGCTACTAAAAACATGCACAATCTGAGTGTTATCAGTATGCTTGCATGTTTAACATGTCCGACTAAATTTCTTCTGTGTTTGCTTAGATCTATGAAACCTAGTTATTAATTATTGATTGGTTGTCTCTTATCTTAATTGTAATTGGCTTAGGATTGCACTAGGCTATCGTTGTATTTTTAATGCTTGAGTAATCTTTGTGAACCTTAGTTTATAGTCACTAGTGGAATCGTAGACTAAACATCCAAAGATAACCTTAGAGTTAGTTTATGAAACCCAAAGTTTTCGTAGGCAATAACCTTAAGGTAGTCTCAAAGAGTTAGGGATAAAAGCATACCCTACGACCTTAGAAAACATGACGCGTTAAGAATAAGGACGTGACAATTCAACCACCAATAAAAGATAATTAGGGAGTAATAGTATCTAGATAAACACATTTTTAATCATCATATGAGTACACATCAATAGACATAGACTACCTTTAGTTAAGATAATTAGATAAGTAGAGTAATCAGGTAGAAGTACCAACCCCCAAATCTAAACCCCAAGATTTTACCCTTAGCTTTATAAAAAAATATAAAAAGATAAAAAAATAATCTTCCTCAACCTCAATCCTTAGCGTAGTACATCTCTGACTAGCATTCCTATTCCCCTAGAGAACGATATCAATACCCGAGGCTTACCTAATACTATACTACAACGATTAGGTTCACTGCCTAGGGTGTTGAAAAACTTGCTCGACGAAAAAGAAGTTCCTTTGACCCCGAACTCGTTATACGCGCATCAAGTTTTTGGCGCCACTGCCGGGGAATAGAATAGCTAGTTTGATTTCTATCTCGTTTAGGTTTTCTTGCTTGATTCTTATCAAGTAAGCTTTTTTCTTTAGCTTCCTCATAGTCTATCCCCCTTCTTCATTACCTTTATTAGTAATCCCAGTACTTTTCATCATGGAAGGTGATAACCCGCCACCACTCATCAATCCACCAATCATTGACCCGCCAAGAGGCTGTACTCTTGGTGAATACTCTAGACCAAGCCACCAAGGCTATAGGAACACTATTGAGCTCCTCGATCAAGCTCAATATACGGCCCTTCGATCCGACAACATCCGGTTGGAGCAAAACGGATGTGCATTCCATAGACTTCGTTCCGAAGATCCTAATCAGCATTTCAAGGATTTGCTTAAAATCGTTGATTCCATCAACCTTGATGCTACCACACGGGAGACCACGTGCTTGCGTCTCTTTTAATTATCTCTACGGGACCAAGCTAGTAATTGGCTTGAGCGACTTCCCGCCGGATCCATCTCAAGTTGGGATGATCTCACTACTCGTTTCCTTGCCCAATTTTTTCCACCGGGGAGAACAACCAAACTTAGGAATGAAATCTTGATGTTCCAACAATGTCAAGGTGAATCTCTCTACGAGGCTTGGACTCGATTCAAGAACTTGCTCTATAAAGTCCCTCATCACGCCATCGATCTTTGGCTTCAAGTCCAAATCTTTTACGATCATGTTAACTTCTCAACTAAGCAATACATCGACCAAGCGGCCGGTGGCAAACTTAGTGATCTTACCGCTGAAGAATCGTAGGGTACAATTGAGAACCTTGCCCTCTATGAAACGAAAGTTGGAATGACCCCCGTGAGTTGCCCAAAACCGTCAAGGCAATCTCCTTGCCTCCTATTGACTCAAAAACTTTTGACTGTAGGATGCTTGAACTTGATAATCAAGTCAAATTCCTAATGATTCCTACAAAAATCCTAAGTCTTCACGCCAAGTGAACAAAGTCTCTTCCTTGTGTGAGCTATGTAGTGGTCCCCATGACACTTGTACTTGCACGAGACTCCTCGAACAAGCTTCCGTTGACTACGCATCCTCGCGTACCATTGGAATGGGAGGAAGATTCCCCATAACACCTGGACCTAGGACTTTCAATGATGTCCGAGAAGCATGAAGGGGAAAACCCAAATAAAATTAGGGACAAACCAAAGAATTCACCTCTAATGATTCCCCATGGTCCCACAGTGTGACAACTCGTAAATACCTTGATGCGTCGTAATTGGATAAATATCAATTAGAGCGATCGTTTTAACTAATTTGAGATACGAGTCATATTATATATCGTTTTTATTGGAAATAATATTCTAAGAACGTTGGCGTAACTTCCGTGTCACGAATCTTTCGGTTGCTAGCTCAAACGAGTCTCGAACGTAATATTACAAAAGTTTTATAAAGTTTCATCTAGGGTCCTTGAGATATGTTTCAGTTTCGCTCTTGTAGTTTCACATGAACAACAATGATCCCTCCTGGTGGTATAAATACCCCACCTCCTCACCACTCTCCCATTTTTACCACTTCTTTCTCTCTCTACAAATCACACACACATCCTCTCTCTCTCTAAGATAAAATCCGGCCACCACCCTCCCTAGGGTTCTGGCGCCGTCAAAAATTCTGGCCAAAATTCCGGTGACCTCCCCTAACTACACCACCTATACTATCTTGTAGATCGGATAATTGTGGTTCCATTTTCATGCAACACGCACCCTCAATCAAACCTACGCGCCCTAGATCTTAAAAAATAGGGTTCGGATTTTAGGGTTTCGAAGTTAAACAAGTTTCAATGATCTCTAGCTTGGATTAGTCACGAGTAGTACTCGTGAAAGACACCACCAACTTCGTTTCTCTTCCCTTTCTTCTTGGTAAAAACTCATCTCGTCTCATTTGTGTTTATTTTCTATTTTTACCAAAACGTATGTATATATACGCGTTAATTCATGTGTTATTTTCGTGGATAAAACTCGTATTAAAACATCTTTGATAATAATTCGTGTGGTAAAGAGACATAGTAAAATGGTCATGTGATTTCTATAGTTGCGCTCGAATTGACACCATATTGGGTGTCGAGATAGGTTGTTATTTTTGGTTCTCGGGTTAAACTCGTGGGTATAAGAAATATAAAAATGAGTTAGGGTTGAAACATATTAATAAAAACGTTTATATGGTTCTCTTGAATAAATCTTGAATGACTAACAAGTTTGAAACAAATTTTACAAATCCTTGATAATGAGGTCGTGTGATAGACTGATAGAGTGTTGATTGATTGATTTTGCTGTTTTGGATGAGTCGGAACAGTGGGGTAAGTCACGAGTCGGGTCAAACTCGTTTGGGTCAATTTCGGTTGGAAATGGGTCGGGTAAAAACCGGTACGACCCGGTTTGGATCTTGGGTTGGTTGACTTTTACTTCGGGTCAGATTGATGTTCATTTTATGGTCTTGATTTGAGTTACATGTTACTTGGTCCTAGAGTAGTAAAAGGGGCTTGTGTATTGATGTTTCTGTGTTAGTACTCATTTGAAACAAATTGTGCAAGATGGGTCATGATTGTTAATATTGTGTCGGGTCACAATATGTTAATTAGAATGGGTATGAGTCAAACGGTTTACGGGATATTTCGAAGACACTATAATAGTTATACGTTATAATTGGTTATTAAAATGAATTAACGGTTACTAATGAGATGTTTAAATTATAAAAGTCAACGGGTATACTTTTAATACTCCCCATTTAAATTGTGTTAAAGATACAAGTAATTGTGGTAATGGAATTAACTTGATATAATTAAATAAATCCACATTACTACTCGACTATGTAACAAATCAATTATACGACGATACCGGAATAGAACTATCGAGATAAACGATATTGAACTTGGGTTAATAAAGAATAAGTACATATAAAAAGGGATGATAAACATTTGGAACTAGTTATGTGATTTATAGTTGATATCGAATATTGCATATACGTTATAACTTATAAGGTTCAACTACGGTTTATAAAATTTAAATAACATTTGATATACAAGATATATTAGTTAAAAGATGTACTTTATTAACTATTTTAAATTAACCGAGTACAATATATTGGACTCGGAAATGAGTTTAGCATATTTGACTCGCGATAAGACTAAATATTCTATTTTCACATTTTTACTAATAGCAAGACATTTATCTATGTAATATCGACAAATATGACTTTATTTAGTATAAACCCTCATCAACTACGATGATAAATCATTTTTTACTGCGATAATAACTTGTGTTTTATAAATATATGTTAATTTCTATAAACTCATTGAGGCGGTTATTTTGATAAGTCAACTTGTTAAATTCATAACGATTTGGTAGCATTGAATAAACAAACGCGTGATTTATAATATACTACATTTATTAGAGGTACTTTAGCATAAACTCGTCTAAGTACGAGTAATGATTTTGAGACCCTTATTAACTAAGAGATAAATGAAACTTATCTTCTATAATAAACATGTACGTTTGGGATCATGGGGAAATTATCAAAGGTTAACCTATTTACGTGTCATAAATAGTCGTTGTCATTTCCTAGTCTTTGACTAGCTTGAGTATTGTCAGTATTTCTTGACCTTGTCGATGTCTTTTCCTTTTTGGCGTGAGTCATGGTCTGAATGTCTTGATTTTGTTAACGTCTTCACCTCTGTCGCGTGAGTTATACATCGCGTCTATGTTTCTTACCACCACACGAAACGTTTAAACTAAAACTTTTGAGATATTAATTATAAACTATTGGGAACAATAATGGACTTTTGAAAGTAACAACATGAATGATCCACGAAAACTATGACACATTTACTTTTATTGACTTCTTTATCGTATGAGTCGTATTCTAAGAATATCGTATACGCATTAGGTTGCGTCACTTCTATTCTATTATACTCGTCGTGCATTCTTTTGGATGCCGTGAAGATTCGCTTTAGATGCCAGTTGTCTCAATAGTGAATAGTGCATTGTTGTGGCTAAGGTGAGTTTCATAGCCCCTCTTTTCAAAGTTTTCATAACTATTTTGGGGGAGAATACATGCTACTTTTAACTAACCATAACTGGATACGTGAATATGATTTGAGTATGATTGTTCTTTGGTATATTTGATTTGGTGAATGAATGTTTTACGTGTTTATGTGAATGCAAACTATTTCTTGGACCTGCCACTATTCTTTTGAATTGCTAATGTGTTGACTAGGAAAGGTTAGACATGCGACATTTGTTGACTTAGACTAGGGTAGCATCTCTATGCTATAACGCGATGCCTAGCTAAGAATTGACCGACCTAGACAAGGGTAGCTTGTGTTCTAGGCCTTGCTACGACTGTGCTGGCTAGAGTCGCCCGGGGCCCTGCATTGAGATGTCACATGTATTGGATTGATTATTGATTGGATTGGTTATTGCTTTGGATTGATTATTGATTTGATTGGTTATTGATTGGGTTGATTATGGATTGATTGATTGTTGGTCGGTATGTTTATTATCTATCTGCCTTAGTCGCATGAAGCAATTAAACTCTGTCAGGCCCACTACTACATTTTGTAACTAAACTCTATGAACTCACCAGCGTAAGCTGGCCTTTTTAGCATGTGTTCTCAGGTTAAGGCGTTAGCTCACTATTGGAAGACGCTTGGCAAGGGGCATGGTAATAGGTGACTCTGATGAATAAACGAGATCGCTTTAATTATCTTTTGGGCCTATTTGCGCACTACTTTCATTAATGTAAACTTAATGGTTTGAATTAATGAATCTTATTCTAAATAAATGGGATAAAAACCATTCTTTGTACCTTATGTTGTGATACCAAGATTGTAGCACCCAAAGGCTCGTATGCTTCCGCTAGACCGTATTTTCGGGGTGTTACACACGGCCCTAGCCAACAAAACATAAAAGGGATGTTGCAACACCTAGTTACATCCCAAGAAGCTCAAATAGCCAAGCTTTCAGACCGCTTTAACCAACAACTAGCCGAGATGGATAGGAAGATTGATAACCTTTTGAAAGCTATGACCAATAGTGATAGGAAGACCACCGAAAAGGTTAATGCCATATCGACTTATTCTCTCGAAGCTTCCGGTGTGAAAATTAAGGACCCAAGTAAGTTAGCCAAGCACGTTCAATTCGTCAATACCATCACCTTAGTAAAATCAAATAGGACTAATGACGAAACGAACCATGAGACAACACTTGAGGTTAGTGAAACTCCTAAGGAAGAATCGACCGACGATGTAGACGAGGTAGGTGATGAATATTTCAATAAATTTCCTACGAAAGAGGAACTCTCTCGCCACCCACACTTAGTACGCGACCTTCGTCACATGTATGTTAGGAAAAGCCCTTGGATCAAATTTGGGAATCCTTGGAATCTCAACATACCATGTTGCATAGGACATCTTTTCGTGGCAAAGGCCTACATTGATCGCAAGTCCCCAATAAACATCATGACTAGCACCTACTATAATTGGGTAATGAAGAAACCTATCCCAAATAGGCAAGACCCCGATGATCCTAGGGTTAGTTGTAATTTTCTTGGTAGAGTTAAGGGATTGCCCGTCTATGTAGGTAGTTTCATGTACCCTACGGATTTCATAATTTAGGAGGATATTAGTACGGCCATAGATCCTAGGTTGTCCCACGTAATTCTAGGAAAGTCTTTCATAGAAAACGCCGGGATGACTTATGATCCGTCGTTAGGGATAGTTAGATTTAAAGATGAGACCGATGACGTAGCTTACCAAATGCCATTTAAGATTAAGAAATTTTCATCACTATCCAATGAAGAAAAGGAACTTAAGCTATCGGTCTACTATAGGAATGAGGAGGATAAGGAGAAAGGAGTAGATTATGTGATGAATAAGATTTTTGGGTTCTATAAGGATTGCTTGAAACTATGACCGGAATATAGAACCGATTGGGGGAGAAGATGACTTTTTAGAAAGATGCATAATAGAGTATTATTATAACATGGAAAACCCCAATATAGACCGTCATGAGGAAGAAGGTGACGGAAGTGAAGTCACGTAGGAGCACGACTTCGAGTCTAGCTACAAGACTCATAAATAAAGAAAAGCGCTTCGTGGGAGGCAACCAATGCTTAATTGTTTGCTTGTTTGTGTGTCATATATCTTTTCATCATTGTTTGTTCTCATATTTGAATTTGTGAAAATGCTTTATTTTGTCTTTAACCTCGTCTTAATTACATATAAAGGTATTTTACAAAAAGGATAAGTGTAGGGAGGATTACACACGTTTTTAAAAGAACGTGAACATGAGAACTACGATTATTGAAAAAGATATATATGTGTGTTTGTTAGAGTCAAATGCTTGTATCGAGTCATAATGGATGTTTTGCAGGAACTTTTCCAGATTTTAAAGGTGTAATTTTTCCAGAATTTTCCAGAAAAATGCAGCAGACCAGTTTCTGTCAGGATAACCTGACGGCTTCAGGATTACAACCTGACGACGTTAGGAGGAGCAGAAACAACTTATCTAATTTCTCTCATTTTCTGTGCTACTGATAAACTTTTGGAAATTCTCATGTCATAGTTTTCCAGAAAATCTGTAAACATCCATTCCACAAGCATTATATCCTAGTTTAGTAGAGTCAAATATAATTTTACCGCCGATTTTACGCGAAGGTTTTGTCTATTTTCTTAAAGTGTGCAGGTTTTATTTATCAAGAAGAAGAAGCATAAGATTGGATGGAGCTTTTCACACATACATTCTTCTTGGAAAGAATTTAACCACTACTTCACACACGGATCCTACCGAGCTAATCAGGGGAGTATTAGTTTCTTTCTCTTTTAATTACCTTCCGTTATCATAACTTTGATACTTTCGGGGAACATTGGGGACAATGTTCAGTTTAAGTGTAGGGAGGGAGAATAAAACGGGAACTTTGAAACTATGTTTATCCTTGATCATTTGTCTTATCCTAATTCATTTGTGTAATAAATCATGAGAGATATTTGTTAGGGCAATTTTAGCGCCAAATTTAAAATTTTTCATGACATGTACGGGTGGGACTTTAGTCTTAATAAAGCGTCTCATGGATAGGAGTTATATGACTAGCACAAAAAACCTTTTACTACTCAAATTCCACCCAAAAAAAGTGAGGTTCGCCCCTAGATCTATAGGAATTGAAGCATTCACCTTTAATGCTTCGAGAGTGTACCGGTAGTATAATAGATTCTAGAACTTGTTTTGTGACGCATCCCGAGATCGCTAGTGAGACTACACTTGTGTAGTTAGTAATAACTAAATGATAAAAGGCATTAGGATAACCCTTGTTTGATACCCGTATTATAATTACTTCTTCCACATCGGTTGAGTAATTACCCTACACCCTTGCTATGTACTCATCTGTAGTACACGATACCCCTAGTTAACCCCTCAGAGCCTATCCTTTTCGCGGTTCTCGTGATGTTTTGGTTTTCCAGAATATCAATGAAGAGCATTGTTTACAATCCACCCCCAAATGTACACCCAAATCGCCTTAGCCTACCTTGTATGCACTCACTTTTAGTGCAATATTGTTATCATACTAAACCCTTAGTTCAATTATCTTGTTACTTGCATGGTTGCTAAGTCGAGTCATATCTTTTGTACACAATTTTGGGATGATTAAGACTCATGGGTAAAGTTAAATTTTATGAAGTGACGGGAAAGAATGTTAAATTCAAATTCCATTTATTTACGTAATAATGTACTCCAAGTGTTTTGATCTTTTCAATTCGGGTCAAATTAGTGTTAGAGTAATAAAAACTAAAGTGTAAGGATGCCCCTATAAATCCCTAATATTTTGATGTTATCGTAGAGGATGGTAGAGTAAAAGTGATTTAAAAAAGAAAAAAAAAAATTCGAAAAAAAAAATAGAAAAGAGAAAAGAAAAAAATAGAGTGTTGAACAAAAAAAAAACAAAAAAACATATGGGCTACCATCCGATATCTATCTTTATATTTATGTTTGTATGTTTCAAAGTTATCTAGAGTTTAGAGAGTTTAGTCTTGGCTTAGCAACGCCATTTTTCTCATGCTTGTAACATAAAGATTTTTGACTTGCCACCACTAAATCGCCTATCCAACCAAACCCTTTGTTTCCCTAACCGTAAGCCTAACGTTACAACCCTTTAAAAGACCTATTAGATAATTGTTCCTAGGTGCTTACGCCAAAGCGGTGGAGGTTTGATCTAGTCTCAAGCCAATGGTAATCTATGTACTATGACCGGTTAATGAGTGTTTATCTTCCATTTCCATTTACTATATTTCATATACACCCGAAAGATGAGAGAATTCAAACACCACTTGTGAGGTGCTAGTATATAATTTCCGTGCTTGTTATGACTATTGCGATGCTTTTACTTGCTGTGAATTATGTTAAACCAATGCTCTATGCCCCCTAACTTATAGATTGATTGGCCAAAAGCACATTTGCTTTAGGACAAGCACATACCAAGTGTAGGGATATTTGATAAGGATTTAAAACGTACACTTTTAAGGGGTCATTTAAGCCCTTAATCGCCCACTTTTATATCCGTTACTGCTTAATTTTGTTCATTTTCACTTTTTAGGTCTTTTAGAAGCAAAATGCTGGAATGATGCATTTTTGGACGAAAAACAGTGAATATATGAAGAAAATGGCTAAGTCAAGTTCAAGACATTCAAGCTGCCGGAATTACACCTGACGACGTCCCAAACAGAGGGCAACGCCGTCCCTCTTTATGTAATTTGATTTGTGACGGCTCAGTAGCGATTTTGCTATTTTACACCTGACGGCGTCAGGCTTTGAAGAGTAAGGGCGTCACGTAGAATTTCCTCCTCAGACGACCTAGATCCAGATTCAGACGACGTTATAACTGAAGACTGACGGCGTCACAACCACAACGTGACGCCGTCCCAATGATAACTTGGCCAAGACGAAACCCTAATGACGGCGATCTGACGGCGTCCCATTTATAAGGTGACGCTGTCGCAGTTGTAAAATTATATATAGAAATCGAATTTTCAAAATTTTAGAGAGGTAGACTTGTGGAGTAAAAAACTAAAATGATTTTGGTTCAGTTTGGACAGTATCTTAGGGTTCTAATACCCTATTTTACATCAAGATAAGTAATTTACTTCATTGATTTCATTATGTCTTCAATTGTATGTGTGTATGCTTGCATGTTTAACCTGTCCGGCTAAATTTCTTGTGTGTTTGCTTAGATCTATGAAACCTAGTTATTAATTATTGATTGGTTGTCTCTTATCTTAATTGTAATTGGCTTAGGATTGCACTAGGCTATCGTTGTGTTTTTAATGCTTGAGTAATCTTTGTGAACCTTAGTTTATAGTCACTAGTGGAATCGTAGACTAAACAACCAAAGATAACCTTAGAGTTAGTTTATGAAACCTAGAGTTTTTGTAGGCAATAACTTTAAGGTAGTCTTAAAGAGTTAGGAATAAAAGCATACCCTACAACCTTAGAAAACACAACACGTTAAGAATAAGGACGTGACAATTCAACCACCAATAAAAGATAACTAGGGAGTAATAGTATCTAGGTAAACACATTTTTAATCATGATACGAGCACACATCAATAGACATAGACTACCCTTAGTTTAGATAATTAGATAAGTAGAGTAATCAGGTAGAAGTACCAACCCCCAAATCCAAACCCTGAGATTTTACCCTTAGCTTTATAAAAAAAGTATAAAAAGATAAAAAAATAATCTTCCTCAACCTCAAACCTTAACGTAGTACATCTCTCACTAGTATTCCTATTCCCCTAGAGAACGATATCAATACCCGAGGCTTACCCAATACTACACTACAACGATTAGGTTCACTGTCTAGGGTGTTGAAAAACTTGCTCGACAAAAAGGAAGTTCCTTTGACCCCGAACGCGTTATACGCGCATCAGTACTTAGGTATTGAACATAGTATATGAAGTCCTACTTATGTAGATGAGGGACTAGCCATTCATGCTTTCATTTAACTTGAATCTTTAGCATGCAATTCCTCCTCTATCGTCTACATAGCCCCCCAAGGGTATTTAGCATTTTAGGAATAATAAGAGTTCATGAAAATTACCTAGCGAATATTTTAGTAATTTCTTTACTCTTTGCGGTTTAAACTCATACATCGTGACAAGTGCAAGATGTCATTTATTTTGGTAGCTATAGACAACATGTTTTCTAGTTACACAAAATATTTTATCTTTCAATAATTTCTAGACCATAAAAGGGTAATGAAAGATCATAAGTGAGTTTAACAATTTGTAATCCTATCTTAGTTTGTCAACTAAGGAGAAAAGATAGGAATAAGTCTCACTATTCTTACCAGGAAAAGAGACTAAGTTTGTCCTTTTAAGAAAAAACAAACTTTTGTTTACGAATTATGTTGCAACAACACAATTTTAATCAGAACATAAAAAGTACAATTTTAGTATATTCGATAATTAAATTCTTAAAAGAATTAACTACCCAATTAATTACTAATTAAAACTGAGATCCATCTTGTCGTCCCACTTATTACCGGAGGTCTGACCAGCGTGTAAACAAGTAGGGTAAGAGGTAAGCGACGAGCGTTAATTGCACCATGCAACTCTTAGACTTATGAGACTGATCAAGATATTAGTAGACAAGTAATAATGTCATGAGCATGTTTAGTCTCATCTTATTCCTCGGGTCCAAGGTCTGACCAAGCATACTCGAAATAAGTCGAGCAAGTAAGAACTTGCAAATATAACCAAAGGTCTGACCAATTAGCAATATTCGTGATGGGTTGGAATGGCCCTAAGGTCTGACCAAAGAGGTCAAGCCAAATGCACGCACTCTTAGTTGGTTGGCATAGACTTAAAATTTTCACATAGGGTATTCAAATAAATGTGGTAAAATCGTGTACAAAGAAGCATGCAAAACAACTTTGTAACACTTATTTTTAGTAATGACACTGTAGTGATCATCATGGTCCACGGTAGCTCCAATCGAACCCGCAGGGAGGCGGAGGACCAGGTCAGCGCGAGGCAATAACCGAAAATCCTTTAGGTGTGACTGTGTGCACCTCCTTAAACACCCTTTATAGTTTGTTCTAGTGGGTGAGCTGTACATCCCAAGTGTTCATAGCGTCCAATTTTTAATTTCATGAAAAAATTGTTTCAATAGTTTAGGTCACTTAATTTTACAAAAACAATTTTTAACGAATTAAATAGCAGGTCAGAATTAGCATGATATTTAGGCGTGTAAATTAAGACCATTATTAGTGTTATGATTACAATATGTATATTCCATATGCAATTAGGTGTCAAAAACAGGTAACAATAATGCACATAAGGAATCACAAACATATAAACATAAAACATTAATAAACACATATTTATCCGAGTCCTCTCGCGAGTCTTCCCCAAAAGGAGAACCATAAGACCGTCACTAGGAGCAATACCTAGATCGCCCATACATCACAAAAAGCAATTGAGTGGGTCTTATAGCCGGAATATATACATAAAATTAATCATGGCAAACTAATTTAACATTTAATTATGCAATTTTATGTATCTAATTAACTATTAATTCAATTAGTTTGTGTCTAGCTATTTTTTATTAATTATTGACAAGTATTGCATTATAGTTGTCAAAACAAAAAATAAAACAAATAACCAATTAGATATCATGAATCCTTTTCGCGTGTTTATTAAAACGTGTAACCCATAATCACCAAAACGAGATGGCTCATGATGCCACTGTTGAGATTTTATAATCATGTTAACCATTTAACACTATGAGTACGCAGCGGAATATGAATCTAGTTAATGTAACTCATAACCCGGGGTACCCGCACGTAAATGGATGGGTAACCCTGTCAGATTTCACCCACGGGTGGGTCGTGGGTGAAAATTTCTACCCATCGGTGGGTGGTGGGTGGGTAACGGGTAATGTATACCCGTCACAGGTGAACCCATGACACCCATTTAAAATACCCACAGCTGTACCCATCAAAATACCTGTGGGTGTTCGAGTAAACTCATTTCTGTTAAACTAAAATTTATTATACTGCTTAAAGATTTGCAAGGTTCTAGGTATATATTTAATAACTACAACTCTCTAGAAAACACGGTGAGCTAATAGTTTATTTGAGTTACAAGACCAAAATGTATGAAAGATCAAATAATCAATGATATATACATGATACATCTCAATTCTGATAGTCAACACTCAAATACTCCTTCTCGGTTTCTCCTTTGAAGTTTCGCTCACTAATCCTTGGGTATGGGCATGGGTAGAAAACTATACCCACTGGTGGGTGATGAGCGGGTGGCGGGTGAGTAAAAAATCATGTGAGCGGGTGATGGGTTAGAGGTACCGATGCCCATGGGTGACATCCCTATACCCAGAGTTATAATCTTCTAGATCTATTTTAAAGTGAATGAACGTGTTGAATTTGATGATGCAAACTAGGAGTGTTATGGTAGATGTGATAATCAATTTCAAAGTTAATTCAACAGTGAATAAACATAGTAATCGTTTGTATAATTTCTGTTATTTTTGGGTCATGCTATTTGTTTGACACTCTATTGATTTGGGCCAAATGTCAAAGGGTTTCGGTTTTACTTGTTTTGGTCCGATCGATCTTCATCAAGGGTTTGGTTTGGTTTTATTCTTGGTGGATCGAACAACAACAAACAACAAATGTTTCTAGGTTTCGTTGTTCAAGAATCAAGAACTTGGTTCGGCTTTTGACTACTAGTACTAGCATACGTAATCATTTGCTAAGAACGCATTGTGTGTGTTTACGTGGAGAATATCAATTTGATCTTTAAGTGGTTTCGTGTGTGTTAGTTTATTCACACACGAATATTCAAGATTTGTGTTCATTTGCATTTATTTGCTAAAAGGTACACATACTTGATCTTATGTTAATTACGTTACATTGTACTTGATCTTATGACTTCCGTTGCGTACTCGTGTTTATGTGTTTATATATTAACGTGTTAATAGATTTAAAATTCCAACATACTTGTATGCCATAATAGAATAGGGAATGCAACTGTTCATTTTATGAAAATGATTTTTAGAATGTTAAATGACTTGAACGTGATGGGATATTTGCGTTATTAAGCAACTTTTTTTTACTCAAATTATGTTTTGAGTTTTCAATCCCACATAGGTAAAGTAAAGGAATTCAGCTTGCTTATATAGTGTAATGTATTTCGTTCACTTAAATTGAGATTAGCGTCATGTTATTGCCGTGTGTACGTCAATGTGATAAAGCAAATTACCATGTCGTCGTCATCGGTAATAACCGATTTGAGTTCTCAATTTTTTTTTTTATTAAATGTTCAAACTTTGTGAGTTCGAATAGATTTACTGATTTAGTATATGAATTTTTAAACTCAAATGTTACCGCATTTGATGAAATAATATTTTGTATAGTTTTGTTAAAATATTGTTGCTCACCCTTTCTGTAAATATGAAAATTATCTTGTAGTTGGCTTGTACTTGGTATATATTGGTGGTGTATTTGCGACTTCTTTACTAGAATTTAGCTTTTATTTGTCAATGTGATAAAGCAAATTATGACGTCGTCGTCACCGGCAATAACCGATTTGAGTTCTCAATTTTTGCTGTTAAATCTTCAAACTTTGTGTCTTCGAATAGATTTACTGATTTAGTATATGAATTTTTAAACTCAAATCTTGCCGCATTTGATGAAATAATATTTTGTATAGTTTTGTTAAAATATTGTTGCTCACCGTTTATGTAAATATGAAAATTATCTTGTAGTTGGCTTGTTCTTAGTGTATATTGGTGGTGTATCTGCGACTTCTTTACTCGAATTTAGCTTTTATTTTGAGTTTTGAGTTTTTGTCGCACATGGTTAAAGAAAAGAAACTTTCCTTACTTAAATACTGTGGTATACTTGGTTCATAACTTAAGGGTAGCATTATGCTGTTGCATTTGCTCATAATGAGTTAAATATGATAAGGGTACTTCATATGCAATAACCAATTTGAGTTTTTTTTTTTTTTTTTTTTTTATATTTTTTTTAATTACAAAATCTAGCGAGTTGAGTTACGTCCTAAACATGAATTATCAAATTCAAATGTTGTTGCACTCGATGTTTGATTATGCTAGAGCAAAGTATTAGAATGAGATCTGAGATGTTACAGATCCATATCTTTTCTTTTGGTAATCATGTTTTTTGATCTTTTAACTATCTAATCCGCGACGTTTGAACACATCCACCCAGCCTCTAATAAGGTAAGCCTCTACCTTTTCAGAAGGTTGGCATGACCAACTCAGGGTTCTTTGCACATAGCAGTAATAGATATTGAGACTCACACATTTTAGTATGATATTCTTAAGTCTTATTGCCACTAAACCACCTGAGTGGTTGTTACTTATCCATGTTATCTTACTAAATTTAATTACAAACATGTAATTACAAACATTCACATTAGTTTTCGATTTTTTGTCATTGTAAAAAATTGGGCAAATAACCTATTTAAGCATTATACTTGTCACAAAAAGCAGTTCGACGTAGCGAATAAAAAAAATAGCCCTTTTGGCTACTAAACCCGACTAGTTTGTTCTTTATTGAGCATTTTACCTCTTACTCCCAGTCACCACGTCTGATTTCCCAGTCACCACTCACCACCTCTTACCTAACCGCTTTACAAACTCAAAATAGTGATGAACAAATAGCATTAACCCAACTGGTAAAGATAAGCAAATCCATTAACCTCTGCAAAAGATAACTAGCAAATCCATTAACCTCTGCAAATTCATAAACAACTGCATCTCTAGTTTTCCCAGTCACCACCACTTGTTCATTTCTTGTTCCAAACCCATTTCCCATTTCCCAAACGGGTTCTTGACCCGAAACCACAAATACACGTACATACACGTACCACAAATCTTGGATTGCAAATCCATTTCCCAAACCCGATCCCAGTTAACTATTGATTTTACAAACACACACATACACGTACCACAAATCTTCTTGACACACATATCCAGATACACGTCTATTCATGGACCTTGGAATATCACCGACGCTGATTCAAAACAACGACTACCATCTTCTTCTTTCCATCGTTGCGTTATTGTTGGGTTTTGTTTTCTTGTTTGCTTTGAGATCCAATGTGAAAACACGTCGTAAATCCAAAGAGATTGAACAGATATCTAATAACGATGGTTTGGTCAAGTTGGCTGAGAATGATGGTCAACATTTGAAACCAAATGGATTTGCTTATCTTTTGAAACCAACTTTAAAAGATGTTGGAATTAGCATGTTGGTTTAGAATGATGGTCAACATTTACTTTAAACCAAATGGATTTACTGGATATCTGTTCAAATGTTGGTTTCAAATGGATTGGTCAACAAAAGGAATTAGCATATTTTACTTTTAACCAGATACCGGTTGAATAGGTGGTAAAATGCCTAATAAAGGACAAACTAGTCGAGTTTAGTAGCCAAAAGGGCTATTTTTTTTATTCGCTACGTCGAACTGCTTTTTGTGACAAGTATGATGCTTAAATAGGTTATTTGCCCTAAAAAATTATAGCAGGTTCGATAATAGGTCCAACATCTTTTTGACAATGTATTTATCACTTTTTGTCTGTTGAATATAATTAGTTTTTTGTTATTATAATGGTTTTTAGGCCTTTAAAACCAAAACTTCCAGATGATAGGAGAATGTAGGTGAATGTAGCATTACAAATAATTTATGTGGTTGTCCGGAAGATGTAAGAATTGAATCGATGTTATCACTGTGGTGTTCTCTTATACCATAATATGACTATAAAGTGTGTTGTGTGTTTATCGTTATTAAGCAACTCCTTCCATCATATAGTTATTTTTAGCTTTTGTTTGAGTTTTCTATCCCACGTAGCTTAAGAAATGAAACTTTTGCTTGATATATACTGCAATCTAAATCATATATACTGCAATCTAAATAGTTTTCCTAAATTGAAGTTAAGATTATGTTCTTGCGAAAGGGCTTTGTTATTTAGGTAGAACAAAGTATCAAAATGGCAATTCTTAATTATATACCCTTTTCAGAAAGGGTACGTAAATATTTATGGTTTAGCTATTGGAAATGGGTTAACCTACCCTATAACACAAGTGAAATCCCATGCAAAAGTGTTTATTATCTTGGACTAATTTACATGAAAGAAAGGCCCATTTTGGAAAAACTTCAGCTGGAAGTTATTTGATTAATGAAAGATCACAGGATGGGATAGTGCAACAAACGCAAGAACGAAGCTTTTAAACACCTTACCGAACAACCAACGTGACTAGCTTTTTATCGGATAATGAGATCAAGAAAATCTTGAAAGCGTACTAGTCCATAGTTTATCAAGAGTGTAGTCGGGTAGTAGGGTATGCATTACGAGGACTTAAAGAAAAGTGTAAGATATATGATTGAGCATTTGTTAAACAATAGTGAAGGTTGGGTTCTTGAAATTGGGTTGTTTGGAAATGAAAATAGTGATGTAACTTTTATCTATACACTTCTAGTCAGTGCAGTGCAGATTAGAACTGTATAGATAAAATTTATGAGTTTTACTTGTTGTAAATTTAAGCTATGCAGGAACATTATACTTGTGCTTTGGTATACCTCATTTGAGTAGCTAATGTTATGCAGCAAGTGAATTGTCAGATGATGCCAAAATATAATCATTATGCATGTGCTTTGGTATACCACATTTTCAAATGAAATTCTTTTACATGACTATTGACATCTTTTCTTCAGTGAGTTGCTCATAGGTTTGCTTATTAGTCGTAAATGTCGAGTTTTCCTATTGAAATCATTCAAACATCTGTATTCTATTTTATTAGTATAATTTTGGCACTTTTGCAATGTGCAACATTGTTTGCCTGTCGAAGTGGCCTTTGTTGGTAGCTCATAGACAGGGAAGGAACCAAAAGGGTTCCGGGACACACATGAATTTTTTCGATATAATGTTAATATTTCAAAAAAATATAGATTTTTTCTAAATGCATCTTAAATGCACCCGGTCAATCGAAATATGTATCTAGTGTTATTTAGTTAGTATACTTAAAAAAAAAAATAAAAAAATAAATAAAATAAAAATTGTACACCCGGTGTTATTTGACCCTGGTTCCGTCTTTTCTCATAAATGTGGAAATTGTCTGAAATTTGTATCTAAAATTTTCGCTGCCACAACGGGCGAAAACCGCGTTAGTTTATTTGAATAATTCATGTCATAAAAACTAGAAATGATCTTGTCGGGAGTATTCATGTTGGAAAACTGTTTTCCTAAAATATTAAATGACTAGCTATTGGTTTTATTGACTCCTTTAGCTTTTTACTTAAAGCTTTCAATCCCACATCGGGTAAAGAAAGGTAATTTTGCTTGTTTATAATACGTGATGTTTATAACACTTAAGATTTAAGAGTAGTGCTATCTTATTTCAGTAGAGGTAGTTACTAATTGTCGGTTATCGGGTGCCATAAAAGTATGAAATCCTACTTTTTTTTTTCTTTGTCATTTAACAAAATTTAATGAGTTGGATTCAAAATTCTAATATTGAATGTTTGCATGAGTTTTAAACTTTTTGGTAATTTTATCAACCACTAATTTTGAATTGAATTCATGTAATACACTTTTGACATGTGATATGTTAAGGTATATTTCAAAGTCCATATAAAAGAAATTCAATTTACGTACGACAACTCGTTAACAAAAGGTCAAATCCTGCACCAATATGGCTTTGGTTAACAATGTATCAAACAAAAATTATATACCACTTGACACCTTAGTATAATCATGACATTATAAATTTGTGTGTATTGGTGAACACATTCATCACCACCATATCAGTTTTTCTTTCTACCACCAAAAAAGTGTAATAAGAACACCAACTTCACAATAAAATAAATACCCACTTAAACACAAATATATCTCACAAAGATAATTTTATTTTCTTAAGTTGAAGTTTCTTCAATTGAGTTATTTGTTTCTTGTTAATTAGACCAACTTCATAAACACCTTTTGCATGGGTTTTCACTATTTTATAAAAATAAAAATTGAGATGGCGAATTGGTGGTGCCATAATAAATTTAAATACTTTGCAATCACACATAATTACATTAAGGATGCGTTTGGTTCGCAGTATGTTTTGAAAGGAATTGTAATCCGTCAAAAGAATTGTAATTTGAATGAATTGTAATTCAAAGGGGTAAAATGTGTTGTAATGTGTTATAATTATAATGGATGTATTATGCCATTATTTTTGCTTGGATCTCAATGTAATTTAATTCAAGAAACTTAATAATAATAATAATAATAATAATAATAATAATAATAATAATAATAATAATTAAAAATAATAATAATAATAATAATAATAATAATAATAATAATAATAATAATAATAATAATAATAATAATTAAATATTAACATAATAATAATAAAAATAATAAATATTATTATTATTATTATTATTATTTTATAAATATTATTATTTTAATAATTATATTAAATATTTATTTTTAATATTATTAATATTATGTTATTATTATTTTATTTTATTTATTATTATTATTATGTAAATATTATTATAATAATAAATTTTTTATTATTATATTATTTTATTATTATAATTATTATAAAAATATTATTATAATAAATATTTATTATTATTATTATTATTATATAAATATTATTATTTTAATATTTATATTAAATATTTATTATTATTATTATATATTAATATTTCATTTTATTATTATTATTATTATTATTATTATTATTATTATTATTATTATTATTATTATTATTATTATTATTATTAACATTATTATTATTATTTTATTATAATAATAATAATAATAATAATAATAAGAATAATATTATAATAATAATTATTATTAAATTATTTTATTATTATTATTATACTTTATTATTATTATTATTTTTATTATTAATAAAATATAATAATAATTATTATATTTTATTATTATTATTATTTTTTTTTAAACATCACTTCATTAGAAAACCAAAAGAATTACAAGAAATTGGTGGGAAGCCGAGACACTAGTTGGGCTCCCACTCCTTTCTGAATACAAAAGCTAAGTCTGTGAAAAATAAAAGCCCCACTCTTGACACTATTCGAGTGGCTAATAGCAACAGTCTTGATACGTGAAATCGTGTCCAAAGCTTCCGTGTCAAGCTCCCCAAATGTAGAGAAGGCAAATGGGATGAACTTGTAACCATTTTCTTCACATTTGGACACATATTTCTTTTTCTTCTTCTCCACAGCGTTATGTAAGGCCACCCCGGGAGCCCACGCAGACGCATCAATACCCGCAAAAGGAAAGATTCCAGTCACATCCAAACAAACATCCTTACCTTGGAACCAGTTGAATAATAGCAAGTCTGCCGGACGCAACTCTGTCCGGTCCCTAGAAAGAAACCCTAATGGGGCCTCTTTTTTCACCATAATCCCAACCTTGGAACATATGTCAACAAGAATATCACGCACCAAGTTATGTCTGAATTTCACCCCCACTTCACTGGAACAGTGAACTGCATGATCCCCCCATTGGTCCATACGGTGCTTGCAGCTCGGGCAGGTGCTACCTTCAGAAAACATAGGTATGGTAAGCCTATAACACAATACCGAACGGAATTGGCGATGGTTCATCCTTTGACCCAACCCATCAATAGGTATGGTGAAAAGGAAATCTTGTGCATGTGGAGCCCGGGTACAACTGCGGACAGCTACCTGCCTCGGGCTTAACGAATACTTAGAAACGAGATCTTTCTCGATGACACCAAAGTAACACTTTGCCAAGGTTTTCATCATATGGGGGGCAGGAGCGTCAGAGGCGACCGAGAACGTGTCTGTGTTGCAAGCACTGTTAAACATATCGAGGGCATGTTGAAACGAAGGGCCATGAGAGTTGATGCCTGTTTTAACCAGAATCTAGTCCTGCATATCACTAGTTTGCAAACGAGAGGCAAGGAAAGCATATTGGATGATGTCGCTTGCCGCATGAATGCCAAGCCCACCCATCTGGATTGGGAGGGTGGCAAGCCGCCACTGCCAGTCACCAAAACCTGGCCCGGAGGCTGTAATAATCTTCTCCAAGGAAGCGCGCAACATCCGGTCAAACCGGACTTGGGCTTCTTGCACGTACAAAGCTGAACAAGTCCGCAAAGTATAAGATAATTTGGCCACCCCGGCACAATTCCGAAGAAGAAGGAGCTCACATTGGGGGTCGTTAAGTTTGAGGATAGCTTCCATTAGCAGTATAGTTTTAGAGACCCTTTTCAAAGCCAGCTCCTGACAAAAACTTTCATCCAAACTAACTGAACCACCTAGTAGTTTGACCCCTTCGACAGGGCGGGAGATATTCATGGGAAAAACACCCTCCACCCTGCTTCTAGGATCCTCCGTAGGCCAGAAGAGTTCAGTCTTATCGACATTCAAAAACAACCCCCGAGCCGGTCCATCTGTCATAATAATGTCAAGCGCCTTGGCAACCATAAGGGTGTCTCCTACAATAGTACCATCGTCAAGATACCATGCCTGTAGTGTGAGCTCGCAGGACCTATTGATAGCATGGACTAGGGGGTGTAAGGCAAGGGCGAACAACAAGGGGCCTAGCGGGTCCCCTTGTTGCACCCCTTGATAAGACCAAAGGATAGAATCATCGTAATAAAGTCTAGCTGGCCTGACATAGCAAAATTCAACCCATGGAGCAATAGAAGGGCACCTGATTCTGGTCTCCTGGAGAAGGACACTCCTGTCAACCAGATTAAAAGCGTTCTGAAAATCCACCAGCAACATGGAAATCCCAACAGTGTGACCCTTAGCCTCAACGAGCCGATTCACCGAATGAAGGACAGCCTCACAACCACCCGGGACGCCGACCCCAAATTGAAAGTCCTGCAAATAGGTATTCATAGAGTTACTAATAGAAGACGAGGCAACCTTCGAAACAAGCCTACGCCAGACCGTGCCGACAGCAATAGGGCGTATGCCTCCCCCGGCTTAACCAACGGAGTCAAGGGGGCACTAGCAATATATTCCCCCAATATAGCAGGACACATTCCACCGAGAAAAAGGTTGACAACCCCCGTGATGGAACCTAACAGGTCATCAGCAATGGCGGACGCAGCCCCTCCTAATATATCCATTAAATGTTGTGCTCTAAGCCCATCTCGGCCACATGAAGTTCCTTTTGGGAAACTGCGGATCCTGTTCAACACCAAGTCCTTATCCACAAGAAGTACATCTTCATCTAGAGGAGACGATGACAAAATAGGAGGTGGGGCGCGGGGATGTTTGGCCTCTAACTCGTGCAGGGTGTCAGATGTAGACGGAGCGACACCAGAAGACGTAAGCACCTTAATGGCCGCGGTAAAATTTTCGTCCCCCAGTTTACGCTTACATTGAACTAGATTAGCTGCATCAAGATCTTTAGGTTTCGTCATTCCACCGAAGGAAGAAGTGGTCCCAGATAAACATTCCATCACCAGTGCAAACCTGTCTGCAGGATCCTTCCAGCGGAGGATAGCCCGAGAGATACATTCAAGCTGGCCCTTTTCTCGCTCTCCAGAACGTCGTTGAGCTCTATTAGCTGGTACGAAAGAGGTCAAAACACAACACGGCAAGATAAGGAGTTGCACCCATAACGACAGATCCCCTGGACATGCAAGGACCCTATCTAAGGCATTACGAAAAATCTTGGCGAATCCCAGGCGTAGCCTAGGGGGGATGCATTTAACCGTACATAACTTCTTCGAGAATACCCGGCTTAGCAACTTGATATCAAAAACAGTCTCACCGTCATGAGAAGTTGTCAGAGGATCGGCCTCTCCACCAATACCACCATCAGTAATAGCCGATGCAACGAGAGCACCATTCACAGTATCTAGTACTGGTGCGGGTGGTGCATTGATGCCATAGATTGCAACTTCATGAAAGCTAGGTGCTAGAACCACTTCCCCATCGGCATGTTTACAATTTTTACTGAACGTATGAGTGCAAAAACACACCCCACAAAGCCATACTCCTGCCGCATGAAGGGCCTGATCAAGCGCGGAGAATAAAGCAGAATCCTTCGAAACCCGATCCTTGTATGAGACTTTTAGAGCATCCATTTTAAAATGGCGCGTATTCAAATGGTCGATAAAATATTTTTTAGTGAGCCCTTTACCATTTCCCCCACTACACCCTTCACAACCTTGCAATGGACAAGAAATCCGAAATGCCTCGCGATTAGCCATAAAAAGCAAGCCAACTCGAAAATTAATAGAAGCTTTTTTTTTTTTTTTTTTTTTTTCAACCACTAGATAAAAAAATAATAATCTAAGACTAATCTAAGACTAAATAAAAAAAATTAAGCATGCACATGCATGGTCCTTACACTCACACGTGGGACTGTATGAACAAAACACAATAATAACCAAAGCATCACCGTGGGCCCCACCAAAACAAGATAGACCAGCTAACTCAAAACAAAGCACTTCATGTTCCTGTAAACCAAATCGCTACCAGAATCTTAAGACCAAGACGCTACCAAAAGTTAGCTAGCCAACAACACACTTTCATGTTCACTGTGTCAAAACACAATGTAACCCAAGTCGCTACCAGAAATTTTAAGCCAAGTCGCTACCCAAAGTGAGCTAGCCAACACACCGCTAACCCAAGTCGCTACCCAAGGTGAAAACCAGCAGCAACCAACGCCTCCCGTCCAGTGAAGAGCCCAGCAGCAACCAACGCCTCCCGTCCCAAGGAGGAACGGACGAGGACCCCGACAGTGATCAAGGAACCCAAACGCACGAAAGAAAAACCTCACCTAGATGATGGTACAGGGATCAACTCACGACCACGACACCTGTGGGATCAAGATGATCCAGCGGAGAAGATGATCGAGGAGATCAACCGGGGAGGAAACCCCAGCACCCAATCGTCCACAGTTGGGAGAGATTTATTAATGTTTATATTAAATATTTATTATTATTATTATTACTTTATTTTATTATTTTATTATTATTATTTAAATTTTATTATAATAAGCATATAAAATTATTATAATTATAATAATAATTATTATTATTATATAAATTTTATTATTTTAGTATTTTTATAATAATAATAATAATAATAATAATAATAATAATAATAATAATAATAATAATAATAGTAAATATAAAATTCTGAATTACAATGTAATTCAAAACTTTCTATCCAACATCCTATGTAATCTGAATTCCCTCCTTGGATGTAATTGAAATGACTGAATTACAATTACAATGCAAACCAAACAGCCTACGTAATGTAATCTGAATTACATTCCCTCAATTCTGCGAACCAAACAGACTACGTAATGTAATCAAATTACAATTACATCCAATTACGGTGAACCAAACACCCCCTAAGAGTATACACTTTACAATACTTGCTAATAAACCTTGAAAATTGAGAGAAACTATAGTACTGAATACATGCTCATAAACCTTCAAACAGAAAATTTAAGTGATGTACAAAAAATTAAGTATTTGTATTAATTATTGAACAGTCACTAATTCCATATGCTAAGATCGCATATCGAACCAATATGATAGTCCAACAACACAGTGCAAAGAGTAATTTGACAATCCATACACATGAGAGTATATAAGTAAGTAATATGTGTGTTCTTTAATCTATGCGGGATAGCGAACTTTAAACAATTTATCATCATGGTCACCATAAGATAAGATTGTTTTAGCAAGTGACATTACATCTTTATATATATTATTTAGACTAAAATACATAGTTGGTCCCTAAACTTGTCACTGCGCTTCGCGATGGGACAAACCTGGGCCTTTTCATCATCCGGGGTCCCTATTTCAAGTTTAACACTCGTAAGCGGTCCTTTGACCATATTTCCGTTAGTCAAGCACGTCAGTTGCTGTTTGATTTGTCTTTAGCCCAAGGGCACAATTATCATTTCCTTATTTCAATTAAAAATTTCTTAATTATTGCCACATGTAATGTAACCCTCTTCCCGCCCCATAAACACATAATCTATATTATTTTTCGTCCCAGAACTTTCATTACAAGAATTATCAGAATTCACAAACCCTAATTGCATGTCACAAAACCTCTGTTTATCAATCATAAAACCGAAACATGGACTTCACTCTATGGAAAGTAAGAAGACGTCCAGGTTGTCCAGTTGATCATACCGTCCTATACGACTCTGCTAAAAAGAAATACGGTACTGTTTTTTTTTTGTTTTTTTATTACTGTCATTGAAATTTGTAATTGGGGTATTTATTGTTTGACAATTAAGTTTTTAGAATGCCCTAAACATATATTGACATGTTTTCAGGTGGTAGATCTAATATGTTTAGCATGAGGGTTCATCACAATGGTGTCTTTAAATACTGGCCTGGTAGAATATACGTTGGAGGTATGGAAACTTTAGTTGATTTGGTTTATGTTGATAGTGTGTCAGTTGAAGAGTTGGATGTTCTTATGTATGAATTGGGTTATGAGTTTGGTTCAAAAAATTACTATTACTTTGTTAAGCCTGGTAGTAATTTAGATGATGGTTTGTATAGCTTAAGTGAGAGTGCTAATTTAGAAATATTGAAAGATCTTGTTGATGACCATAAGATGATAGAGGTTTATGTTGAAAATGGTAAGACAACATTGGATGTTGATCAAATGCCACCAAAGTCAATTAGGACAGTTTTTGCTGATGTGGATGCAACAAAGAAAAATGCAGCTCTTGCTATTGTTTCATATTGCTCAAACAAATTATTCTTAGAAAACATTGTTAATAAATGGTGGTAGAGGATATATGTCAGCTTACACATCAACCTTTGGAAGTCAATACTTTGGTACAATCTAGTCAGATGCCAGAAACAGAACCCTTGTTTTCATCTGTAGAGGTCTGTCAGACTGAAGATGTTGTAGGTGATGTCAACCAGCATATAGATAAACATGTTGAGCATATCCAAATAGATAGTCGTGAAGAGGTATGTCAAAATGATCAAGAGTTAGGTCATCATGAGGAGGAAATATGTAATCCTGTGGAGCATATCCAAAAAGGTAAATCTGTACAGGTAAGTGAAATCGATGAAGCTTAAAGTGATGACAATGTGAGTGAGACAGACAGATATATGAGTGATGATGATGATATTGAGAACAATCGTGATGGAAACACAGTTGTCGATGAGGCTAATACTTTTGAGGAGCCTGATTTTGATGTTAATCTGTTCAAAGTGACTGAGACTACAGAGTTACCATCTATTGGTATCACCAGCCAAATACCAGATGATTTTTTTTAAGAAAAGTGAGTTGGATCTGTTAGATGATCAGCTCCCTTGCTCTAGTCGTCAGTGGTGGATCCAACCACCCATTGATGGATCATCTAGATCCCTAAAAAATCAGAAATCAAACGTTTGAAAACACTTAAAAGCTGACTCCAAGATGAAACTATAAACATAACATGTTAAATTAAAAAAATACAATAATTAGCATTTAAAGACTAGCCAACCTGAACAGGACAAGCATAGTAACGCCTGCCGGCGTTTACATTATTCCAGCAGGTTTTTACTACCGCCCGCCTACCACAAGCATAACGCACCATTATTACAACTTGATCGGAAAAATTAAGGATAACAATTTTTTTGGAGAGGAGACTTTAGGGATGAGTGGTGAATATGAGTTTCTTTTATTAGGCACTAGTTACTATAGCACACACATAAAAGTGTATCGAACACGCTGTATTGAAATATGAAATTGACAATTATGCCCTTGGACAAGAGACAAATTAAACGGCAACTGACGTGCTTGACTAACGAAAATATGGTCAAAGTACCAGTTACGAGTGTGAAACTTGAAATAGGGACCCCGGATGATGAAAAGGCCCAAGTTTGTCCCATCGCGAAGCGCAGTGACAAGTTTATGGACTAACAGTGTATTTTAGTCTATTATTTATCTTCTACCATGTGTTAAAATTTCACAAATTTATTGGATTTTACAGAAATGTTTCAGGTAAAAAAGTATTGTGTTTGCATATTGAAACAAAATTTGAAAAATCATAACGAAAAGTGAAACAATTTTTGTTCACATACTTATATAGTAAATCAGAAAAATAAGTTGCTATTTGTTGACCTAATCGTGAATAAATGTTGTTATGAAAAAAATTAAGATCGTCTTGATGTTAGTATTTGTATTTTTGGTTCGTAGTTTTAATATAAATTTGCCTTTTCAAAAATTAAAAAATTTCTAGATGAAACAATTAAATGATTTTACAACAGCGAAAACAAAATGTTTAAAGTGAATATTATGATAAAAGATGATCAAACAATGTACTCATGTGATTAATATGCACATTTCCAACGGAAGAACTCATGTGAATCTTATTGAAGGCAACTCAACATACATATTTTGTGTGTTTTGATGGCTAGTATTTAGGGTTTATGCATTGAATATGAAAAACAATATCCTAATAAAAGATTAAAATAAAAGGAAAATAACTAGGATCCGTCACGAGTAGTCGATGATCGGAGGATAGCAAAGAAATATATTAAATCTCCGCTTGCTGCCGGATGTATTCATCAACAAATATGTTATTTGTTTTTGCTACTGCATTTATTCGCTTTTACTGCTGCTTGAAGAATTGCTTCCAATTGTTGTCGGAATTTTTCATCAACATATTATGTTTTTGCGTTAATATATTTTTTTAGTTTACTACTTGGGCCCGAGCTTTTGTGATTTCGCCGCTCGGACTACGGGGGAGTATTAGTGGATGGATATGGCCCAAGTCCGATTGTGTGTTCGGGTCCATTAGAGTTTCATTATGTATTTGCCTCTATATATATATTGTATCAATGAAACGTGTCACCTATGGGGTTCTCATTGTAAACCGGGTATTGTGTATATTTTGTATATGCATAATGTTACAATCAATGAGTATATATTGTACAAGTAATGGGCCTACTAAACATGTAAACTAAGCTAATAAGTGGGCCTATGAAATATGTCTGCTAACAGCCCTCCGTAGTTGGAGTGGGAGAGGAATGAACACTCAAACTGGAGCGAAACTCATCAAACAACGTTGTAGCCAAGCCTTTGGTGAAGATATTTGCATACTAATAACGAGACGGAACATGAAGAACGCGCACATGACCAGTGGCAACCAAATCACGAACAAAATGAATGTCATTCTCAATATCCTTCGTGCGTTGATGTAGCACGAGATTAGATGAGAGATAGACTGCACTCACATTTATTTTAAACGTTTTCATAACATATCTCAACATCATACTTAAATTTTTACCCGTGTGCAGATGTTCAAAGTTTTGAAAACCAATAGTACGTTTCATCATTTGCCAAGTAACGGGATCAACCCAATGTGTGGTAACACAAATGTACGAACCGGGCAAACCATGACCCGCCGACCAAACATCGGGTGTTAAGTTTACACTAGTTTTAAAGCATCAAAACCAAGTATTAATTCCTTTTTAACTTTTACCCAAGATTAATACAATCACGTTTAAGAGTTTGATGACTTGCATGATTATATCGTGGTTGAAGGCGCATTTGAATCAACTATGTTAACCGAGGGTTGTCGAAGTGGTTGAACGGCAAACCATCTTGAATCACAAAGTGTGCCAAATCTTGACGAAGCGCCATCTCGTAATATACAAAAATACTCCCATCTCGTCCCATAGTAGTTTGTTTCGATTCCAAACTCCTTTTGTTGCTTTACAATGTTCTTTGTGTGCTTCTTCAACGTAGTTTTTTCCATCGGATTTCATCATAGTGTTACAAGCTTTACAACGAGCCTTTGTTGAACCATCCGAAAACTTAACCATGTAGAAATGACGCCAAACATATTGGTTTCGGGTTGTTGGTTCAATCCCAATGAGGTATTAATGATGTATTTTGAGAAGCTCGGTTTCTTGACATCGTGAGGGTGTTTTATCACATTTGTGAGCGTTTTTTGAGTGTTTTTAGAGTGTTTGATTGTTGTGATTCAACCAAAATCAACCTTAGTATTTATAAGGACGTTTGGGAGGGCTAAATGGGTATTTTGGGTTCGTTAACGTTAAAAGACGATCAAAAAAATAGCCAAACGGCTAATTTTCCGCCTACTGTCTCGAAACATGCTTACTGCCTCGTTTTTACTCCCAATGGCTAGAAACTAGTTTCTAGCCTCAAAATCAAGAACCGGTTACAAACCTGGCGGATCCCTCAAGAACCGAACCGGTTTCTAGAAAAACCGGTTTGGCCACCTCTAGCTAAGCGGAAGCTTGGATTTCTGTTTAAACTCTCAATTTAGGAGCATCACATATATGATCATGTTTCAACAATCCGTATTAACAGTTTGGAACAAGTCCAATCACCAACAGAAACATAGACATCAAGCTCCCTAAACTCCTTTTGGGATTGAGCTAATTGTGTGATCCATCATTATCATAAATCATTGACAAAAAGAGGAAACAAGTTTTCTTGTCGAATCCGTGGGTGCAAAAGTGCAACTGCATGAACTCCATTGTTGGTTTATGGCAAACCAAATGCATCACGTTATATAACTAAACAAACTTTCTCTTCATTTAAAACAAAAGCAGAATTTAAGTAAAGGAATTGCTTAAAACACACGCACACACACACACATCATATTTAATTCATTTAACATTTTAAAAAGCATTGTTATAACGTGAATAAGCATTTCCAAATCTATTACGGTATGCGAGTATACGACGGCCATAAACCATCATCATATATTAGAGCTAATTTGTATATTTACAGAAAGGGTGTGCTACACCATTGTTGCATACTTATACATTTATGTCGAAGATTATTCCATATGAACCGAAATTCAAGTAAACGTAACACTCTCGAGAAGATAAAGACTAATAAACCCAACATGAAGATCCGCATGCAATCCTAATTAACCCCATATTGATATGTGTTAGTTGCCACAATGCCAATTGAGTGGAAAATAAGATTATAAGAAGTTAAGAACTAGCAGTGATGTTTGCATATCGGAACTCCACATTCGCAAGTGATGACTAATAAGTCGAACTGCGCGTAATATGCCAACTAACTCAGTTAAACTCAGTTATAGAAAGAGATCTGGTGTGCCAGGTGCGGTTAGTGTTAAATGAATCATGCAATAACGGTTAGTGTTAAAATGTGATCTGGTGTGCCAGGTGCGGTATTGAAATATATGGTCTCTGCATCAGTCATGTAAAATGTTTTTTCACATGAAGTGAATAAAATTATTTCTTCTCACAAACATTTGTCAGCACATAACAAATGTTTCGTTTTCTTTTCTATCGATTTAATTTCTGTAAGTAAGTCATGTCATGAAAGTTGGAAATGATCTTTTAGGAACTATATATTCACGTTATAAAAATGTATTTTAAAATGTTAAGTGACTAACTGTTGGCTTTATTAAGTGATGATTGTATAAAACTATCCCACATCGGGCATTGAAAAGAAATTCTCCTTGTATATATAGTGTTATGTATATACCACACATACTATGAAATTAGTATTATGTTATGGTATTTAATATCTCATTTTGGTAGAGCAAAATATCAAATACAAATATTTGGTACCATAAATGTATATTGACCTCTTAAATTTTTTTTCAAAAAAATTGGCTAATTTGTTTCACCTAATTCGGAGAGAGAACAATAGACTTTGGCACATTTAGCCTCATCATTTTTTTGGAATAGGCATATATTGATCATTTATAAATTAAATTGGCACAAACGGGCACATATTTTCTATCAATTGGTGAATATTATAATTGTTTTTAATGAAAAACTTATAGATATAATATATTTATTATTTTATAAAAAAAAATTTGGCTAATTTGTTTCATCTAATTCGGAGAGAGAACAATAGACTTGGGCACATTTAGCCCTATCATTTTTTTGGAATAGGCATATATTGATCATTTATAAGTTAAATGGGTACAAACGGGCACATATTTTCTATCAATTGGAGAATATTATAATTGTTTTTAAAGAAAAACTTATAGATATAATATATTTATTTTTTTAAATATAAATGAGGTGTTACGTTTGAGGAATTTATTTCATCATTTTGGGTCTTTTCTAAAGCTATTCGTATAACATGCGCCCGTTTGGCCCGTGCCCGTTTAGCCCTTAGCCTGTGGCCCGTACCCACCCGGCCCGCCCGTTTTGCCACCTCTAGGAGTTTCAAAAATATTCAATTATGAGAATTTGCCTGACTTCTCAATTTTTTTTTTGTCATTTGATAGAATTTGGCGAGTTGCATAATACGTAAAAAAAAACATACAATCTGTTGACATCGTATGAAACTGGTGTTGAGTTTATGATATATAAAATACAATAAAACATAAAGACATCAAGAGTACACAGCAGAAGACTTAAAATCATAACAAATAAATTAATTAACTGAAAGTATGCGTAACGTACCTCTTGCAAATGTCAAATCCCTCGAGCAAAGCAAAACAACCCTCGAGCAAAGCAAAACAAAGAAGTACTTATTGGTGTAAGAATAATGTCTTACAACCACGTTCTTGTACACACGTACTATTAGCGATTCGATGCGAATGCTAGTTCTTGATCACAATAGAATAACCAAACACCTTTGTTATGTTCAAGGTCACTCGTAAATCCCTTACAATGGGGATTCACTCGTCGACCAAGAATAAGAGGAAAGAAAAGAAGAAGTTTGGCCTTCTAATGAAATCAAGTGTACCAAAGGATGAATACATGGGGATGTATTTATAGCCTTATGGTAGATGTCATGTTTACTATGGTTTCCGATGTGGGATTCCATAGTTTCGGCCAAAAACAAGCCCAAAAGAAGGTTCCTAAGACCGTCTCTTGGCTTGTTTACTTTTCTTCATATCCCGTTGACATTTAACGACCAATAGTCACTTTCGATAAGTGCTTATCGCTCGTTTAGTCGTTTATTGTGAATTTAATAATTAAACATAATATTTTATATTAATTATTTAAACATCGAGTCTCATACGTAAAGTGTGCAATCCCGTGGTCACGAGTTCGAATCCGGACATTTACGTACTTGTAAATATATACATTTTCCAACAGCTCCCACTTGGATATGTTTACAAAACGTGAAATGACATTGGTTAGCGTCTAGCAACACGCCAATGCCCCCGGTACAACTCGTGTATGGTTTTCTGGAGAAAAACCAAGTTTGATGATTCATCATCATATTCATCCTTTTGTTTCTAATACCATGTTAATAAGAATATGGATCTCACTCATTTCTTAATTAACTATTCTGTTTCTCGCTTTATGAGATTGATTAAGATTACCAATTCTTCTGAACATATTCCAGAAGACCTTGGGCATGGCCATGCAAACATCTTAACAACCCTACGAGGGGCCCAGTAGTATTATACTTCAAAATAAATTTGAAGGAAACAAATCCCATTTTGACTACAAGCAGGATTCATAAATTTCGCAACACTTCTGAAAACAACCCTTATAACTACCAGTTACGTGTAGCGTTAGATTGCCTCACAAAAATGCACTACATCCATGACATATCTCTTGTATCTCAAGTCAGAGGATAAATATACATGATATACTTAATGACAAAGATCCATAAAGTATCATCATGTTGGTGGGATAAGTCCTATATTCAATTCATTGAATATCATCTGAAATTAGTCATGCTACGCATCAATATACTTTCAAGTATATTCTAACTAATACTCAGATTTGTCTTAATTCAATATCATTCCCATGTTATTGATTGACAACGGACTATTTAGAATAACTTAAGTTATTCATGGATTTAAACATGCAAACATAGGACACAATATTATAAATGAAATTAAACGTATACCGTACTTTAATTCATTATAAATAATAATTGTTTAACATCCTTTTTCCAAATACTAAATAGATCAATGCATGATAATACTAGTTACTGAATTTTGCCACAAGTCATGAGAATCATACTTGTTGACAAGGCATAATTTCAATTAACTTTGATCTATAGGAATTTTGAGAATACTTATTTCAAAAATTCAATAAGTGAATTTCTTGTATATGTTTACACATATCTTGATATTGTCATATCATTCCATAAGGTGCGTGATAACCTGAACCACCCTTTTATGACAATCATCTTTCAAAACTTTAAAGTTTTAAAGTATTCTTTTTCTTTAATGTATAATGCAACTATGCTCCTAGTTGAGCATAACTAGTCAACATGGTCATCATCAAGGATACCATGACTAGAATTGAGTGTCATCTCAATTATACCAGCATCATTGTGTACAACAATATGCTCTTTAAACGTCCGTAAACTTCGAACAGTTATAGTGTAATGTTGGTGCCTACCAAACTCAAGTTTGTTGGCAATGACAATTATGAAATAATTGCCATATTTTCATCCATGGAATCTAGGAGCATCTCCAGACTGTGGAATGTGATTCTAAATCCAAACATATTCCTTTTAAAATATTTATTACACTAACAACTTTCAATGTTGTCAAATCATCTTGTAACCAAGCATGACACAACAATCTTATACACAACATGATGTACATGATGAATCTTCAAGTTAAACTTTAAGATCTCATTCATATTATATCTTGTTAAAGATATGTATTTATCATGTTTTATTAGACTCATTTATTTTACCGCATATGTTTATAATAATAAACATATTTTTCAAGGTTATATATCTTATTTTCAAATCTTACAAACGAAGTTCATTCCCAACTAAAACTTAATTTAGGTGAAATGTAGTTGCCCATACAACATATAAGATTTAAAATAATACTCCCACTAGCTTTTAGGAATACTTATGAGCTATCTTATTTTAATTATTAAATCAAACATGGATTTAATATTAAACATAAGAAACATCTCTTAGATGCTTGCATATATCCATTCATGGATTCTTGCAGTTTGTACATATCCAAGGATTATTTGAATTCATAAAACTTCTTTGTATTACTCATCGTCCTCGCAAAAGTAATTCCACAACAAAGAGTTATGACATTCATTGTCAAAATTTCATATCAATGAAACTAAGTATGACAATTATAATCTTTATACTTCTATTTAATGTATCTAGTAAAGAATATTCAATCATAGTTAATTGCTTAAATATGATTAATATTATTATCGCTAGACATGCATTAAATATGTGTACAATATTGTCCATATGATTTCTACATAAAGATTTAAACCACTAGGGTTTCCATCCATTGAAGAAACTCATATTCATTATTAAGATAAACCAAGTATCTAAAGTTGATTATCTTTATGGACAGCATCTCAACATTCATAGTATGATTGATTTACCACAATTCATCATTTGGTAAATTCATCATTATGATTATCAGGCTTACCATGATCCTGTAACTCATATTTCTCAGCATATTAAATATCTGAGATATCCTTTCGGATCTATGAACAACAATTCCATCATATTGAGGTCTATCATTTACATGTTTAACCTCATCATGATATTTGCTAGTGTATTTTAGAAGATTATGTATTTTGTAATTCAATCTTTCAAGATCTAAACAAAACTCCCACTTGCCTTTAACAATTTAAAGATTACCTTTAAATAGTTTAGCAAGTAGAGTAACAATACATTGTTCTCTTTTGGGATATTACAAAACACATTGATAGTTCCTGACATCAATTTGTTACAACTCACTCTATAAGTAGTTTAACAAATTCATAACTTCATTTATAAGACTTAATGTGATTCATCACATTCCATAAACAAATGGTGTCTTATTAATCTTCTAGGTTGGAGTCTTATTGAGTATATTCAATCTATACTCAATCTACTAACCTTGATAACTTTTGGAAGAAACTATAGTTATCTTGAATCAAACAATGCCAATAGATTTTGATTCTTCTAAGTGAACATACCATAAAATTATGGTATTTCCTTAGAATTAATATTGTAAGATTAATCTAACAATATTTAAGATAACCATCTACTTTTTGGTTTATCCTATTTACCAACAAAGTAAAACTTAATGGTACAATAGAATTACCAAATCAATTGCATGCATTATAACATAAATATTCTTGACCAAGTCAAAAGACATACCAGTTATAATCCCACTATACGTTATAAGTCATTGATCAACTCATTGACTTCATGCAAATGTCTTAAAACATAGCAAGTTAACGTCTTACTTTATATTGTAAGTCTTTAAAAGACTTTATGTTTGTGACTTTACAAAATCATAAACATTTATAATTAAAGTAATTATGAACACCACCTCAGGTTTCAATTAATATTTCAAGTTAATAATTACTACATATATTTAAGTCATTCAACGAATACTCAAATTCAAAGTAGTATTAGATTACTTCATTTAATTATGTCATTCCATGAAATGTTCCATGTAAGAAACTGCAGAATCATCCATGCTCGTTCTCACGACGCATGGATATTTTACCTTGGGCTACAATCTAGTTCACGTTCTCACGTAACATAAATTGTAACTACAAGTGTTTCTTAAATATTGAATGACATAAATATTTAAAATAAAGTAGTCTTTGTTATCATCTTGACACATGTTCTTAATAGGGCAATCATACATATTTAAATGTATACTTCCTATTAGAACGTTATTCTCTTACTTTACAGTCAAGAGAATCCTTTTAAATCATATTAATATGTGTTGTACCTTGCACACAATAAGATTTCTCCCACTTGTGCATGAAACAACATCATGTAGCAGATAAACAACACGATACACGTTCGTTTATTTGATTAATATGATTTGTGTCATAGATATAACAAGTAGAAGTAGGACTATATTGATTAGTAAGGAAACGCACATGACAATCCTTGAAAACCATAAGTGCCTACAATTGGAAAGTAATTATCTTTGAAGATAATATGGGTTACTACACAGGAAATAAGGCTTGTAGCTCCCACTGAATTAGAAATCATTAAAACAACTTCTTATTCAGTAATGCAACACAAATGCTCCCACTGAATCTGACAACATTGTAAGTGTTGCATAACCAGTGAAAACAACTTGCTTGCTTTTTACTTTCTTACACCTTTAAAGAACCATACGTAATCATTACTAAGGTACTAAAAAGTGTATTCTACTCTTTGAATGATGGGTTATCCATCAATGTTATTAACTTGAAAAATTGGGTATGCAATTTCTTCCTTAACAGGCCTACCATGCCCATACTGGTATGTAGCACCTTTAAAGGCTAAAGCAAAACAACTAGATAAAATATGCTAGTTTGCCTTTTACCAATTTTTGCGGTAATTTAGTCTAGCTTCTAATCTGGTAACTCATATAGATGTTTTCCAGTTAACCAACATTCATGTTGTTACCAAGGATTCATTCACCAAATAAGGATAATGAAATCTTTATGGAAAATAAGATGTGCAATTCATTGCTATGAGTTACATTTAGAATTTAGACAATTCAAATGTTCCTATTATACCTTTCTCATTCAAGAAAAGGAATAGGATTGAGTCTAATTCTTCTCCCATGGAAAAGAGACTTCGTTTGTCTTTTCAGTAAATTATTCTCGATCAAACATTTGTTTGAAAGCAGAATGGAGCAATTTACTGATCAAAGACTAAACTTTGTTTACGGTTAAATGTTGCAATTATACATTCAAAAGAATTACAAAATTCAATTTTAGTATTTTCGATAATTAACCTTTTTCAAGAAAATTAATTACCCATGGTTCATAAGCATATAACCATTTAATTTCCACTGAAAAACTAGGATCCAAATTGTCATAATCTCATCACATCAGTTGATCTGCTAGTAATGAACCTTATACAAAATGGTAGAGCTTTTGCTCAATTGCCAATTTCAATTGCAATTCCTAGATTTATGGGATTTACATATAGCCAATTTCAATTGCCATGTAAACATGTTTTATCCCATCTTATGCCTTGAGTTGCCAGTTCTCACTACAAAACTCAATTAAGTTGTCCAACTTAAGAAACTGCAAAATCGTCCATGCCCGTTCTCATGACACGTGGACATTTTACCCTTTGATTACGATCTAAATCACGATCTCACGCAAATAAAAGGTAATCTTAGGTGTTTCCGTTTCGTTGGATGGCATATAACTTAAATTAAAGGGTAATAATTTTGATGTAAAATCAAATATATACAAAAATGTCATGCATTCATCTTTGTAGCATAGTTTTTATTAAAACATTTATATCTTGTTTTAATGTTTAAGTTTTTCATCATCAAACTTTAATTGAGGTATTGGTTTCACCAATCAAGGAATTTAGTGTTAATTATCATCCATTATACCGTACTTTTGCATAAGTGTAAACACTTAGTGTTTCGGATAATTACCACCGAAGTGGCGCATGGAATTAAAACTAATTCGCCCTTAAGATGAGCTTGCACATTTAATGGCTTACTAAGTAGCTCCACTCGAACTTACAGGGGGCAGAGGACCAGGTACGCGCTAAAGCACAACCTTAGACATCCATTCAGTGTGACTATGTGCACTTCTTTAAACCCCTTTTATTAGTTCATTCTCATGGGTGAGCCGTTCAGTCATTTGTACCAAAGTCATCAATCAATTAAACGATTATGATTACTATTCTTAAAAATACATGTTTCACCATTGTTTAGGTTAGTTTATTTTTCTTGTAAAAATACCCTTGTTACAAAACACAAACAAGCAAGTATTTATAAAAATAAACAAATAAACAATGAATGCATAACAAATAAAAGTCATGCATATCAAATAGCCACATGCAAACGGTTTTGATAAATCTTATTAATAACCAATTCTAGATCTGTCAATATGCATATATTTAATTAAGACTTCCACCCGTTTTCATCTATGTACAAGGTGAACCACATGCATCGATTCATCGATTGCGTAAGTCAAAACTAAATATATACCACATAGCACATAATTGATTAAATTAATAATTATTGAGGTCTTCCCCAATTTAAGATCTATCATAATTTAATGTATATCACTTAAAACATGAAAGACATACAATAAAAAACAGATCCATGATAAAACATGCAGATAATTATCATGGATATAAATTACACTTAACAATTAATGCAATTAAATAGAGTTACGCAATACACATAAAGTTGCATGCATCTTAGGGTTTCTAATCCAATTAAAACATTAGTTTACAAAACCCTAATTAGGGCACCAAAATAAACGCCCCCCCTCAAAATTAGGGTTTAGGTTTTGCAAACCCTAGATCTAAGCATACAAATAATAACACATTCATGTTTATTTTAATTATGTGTTTCAGTAATTAATTACTTGTTATACAAGGCTCGTGATGCCACTGTTGAGTTTATGATATATAAAATACAATAAAACATAAAGACATCAAGAGTACACAGCAGAAGACTTAAAATCATAACAAATAAATTAATTAACTGAAAGTATGCGTAACGTACCTCTTGCAAATGTCAAATCCCTCAAGCAAAGCAAAACAACCCTCGAGCAAAGCAAAACAAAGAAGTACTTATTGGTGTAAGAATAATGTCTTACAACCACGTTCTTGTACACACGTACTATTAGCGATTCGATGCGAATGCTAGTTCTTGATCACAATAGAATAACCAAACACCTTTGTTATGTTCAAGGTCACTCGTAAATCCCTTACAATGGGGATTCACTCGTCGACCAAGAATAAGAGGAAAGAAAAGAAGAAGTTTGGCCTTCTAATGAAATCAAGTGTACCAAAGGATGAATACATGGGGATGTATTTATAGCCTTATGGTAGATGTCATGTTTACTATGGTTTCCGATGTGGGATTCCATAGTTTCGGCCAAAAACAAGCCCAAAAGAAGGTTCCTAAGACCGTCTCTTGGCTTGTTTACTTTTCTTCATATCCCGTTGACATTTAACGACCAATAGTCACTTTCGATAAGTGCTTATCGCTCGTTTAGTCGTTTATTGTGAATTTAATAATTAAACATAATATTTTATATTAATTATTTAAACATCGAGTCTCATACGTAAAGTGTGCAATCCCGTGGTCACGAGTTCGAATCCGGACATTTACGTACTTGTAAATATATACATTTTCCAACAGCTCCCACTTGGATATGTTTACAAAACGTGAAATGACATTGGTTAGCGTCTAGCAACACGCCAATGCCCCCGGTACAACTCGTGTATGGTTTTCTGGAGAAAAACCAAGTTTGATGATTCATCATCATATTCATCCTTTTGTTTCTAATACCATGTTAATAAGAATATGGATCTCACTCATTTCTTAATTAACTATTCTGTTTCTCGCTTTATGTGATTGATTAAGATTACCAATTCTTCTGAACATATTCCAGAAGACCTTGGGCATGGCCATGCAAACATCTTAACAACCCTACGAGGGGCCCAGTAGTATTATACTTCAAAATAAATTTGAAGGAAACAAATCCCATTTTGACTACAAGCAGGATTCATAAATTTCGCAACACTTCTGAAAACAACCCTTATAACTACCAGTTACGTATAGCGTTAGATTGCTTCACAAAAATGCACTACATCCATGACATATCTCTTGTATCTCAAGTCAGAGGATAAATATCCATGATATACTTAATGGCAAAGATCCATAAAGTATCATCATGTGGGTGGGATAAGTCCTATACTCAATTCATTGAATATCATCTGAAATTAGTCATGCTACGCATCAATATACTTTCAAGTATATTCTAACTAATACTCAGATTTGTCTTAATTCAATAGCATTCCCATGTTATTGATTGACAACGGACTATTTAGAATAACTTAAGTTATTCATGGATTTAAACATGCAAACATAGGACACAATATTATAAATGAAATTAAACGTATACCGTACTTTAATTCATTATAAATAATAATTGTTTAACATCCTTTATCCAAATACTAAATAGATCAATGCATGATAATACTAGTTAATGAATTTTGCCACAAGTCATGAGAATCATACTTGTTGACAAGGCATAATTTCAATTAACTTTGATCTATAGGAATTTTGAGAATACTTATTTCAAAAATTCAATAAGTGAATTTCTTGTATATGTTTACACATATCTTGATATTGTCATATCATTCCATAAGGTGCGTGATAACCTGAACCACCCTTTTATGACAATCATCTTTCAAAACTTAAAGTTTAAAGTATTCTTTATTCTTTAATGTATAATGCAACTATGCCCTTAACGGAACATAATCAGTCAACATGGTCATCATCAAGGATACCATGACTAGAATTGAGTGTCATCTCAATTATACTAGCATCATTGTGTACAACAATATGCTCTTTAAACATCCGTAAACTTTGAATATTTATTTGTTTGGTGTCATACAAACCTCAAGTTTGTTGACTATGACAATTACAACAATTTGTTGTATAGAATCTGGGAGCAACTCCAGGCAGAGGAATGCAATTCTAAATCCAAACATAAATATTACAATATTGTTAAATCATCTTGTAATCAAGCATGATACAACAATCTTATACACAACATGATGTTCATGATGAATCTTCAAGTTAGACTTTAAGATCTCATTCATATACTATCTTGTCAAAGAGATGTATTTATCATGTTTTATTAGACTCATTTATTTACCGCATATGTTTATAGTAATAAACATATATTCCAAGGTTATATATATTTTATTTTCTAAATCTTACAAACGAAGTTTCATTCTCAACTAAAACTTAATTTTAGGTGGAATGTAGTTGCCCATACAACATATAAGATTTAAGAAAATAATACTCCCACTAGCTTTCAGGAATACTTATGAGCTATCTTATTTTAATTATTAAATCAAACATGGATTTAATATTAAACATAAGAAACATCTCTTAGATGCTTGCATATATCCATTCATGGATTCTTGCAGTTTGTACATATCTAAGGATTATTTGAATTCATAAAACTTCTTTGTATTACTCATCGTCCTCGCAAAAGTAATTCCACAACAAAGAGTTATGACATTCATTGTCAAAATTTCATATCAATGAAACTAAGTATGACAATTATAATCTTTATACTTCTATTTAATGTATCTAGTAAAGAATATTCAATCATAGTTAATTGCTTAAATATGATTAATATTAATATCACTAGACATGAAATTCGTTAATTGATACTAACTTATAAGAAATGATCTATGTAATTTATCTTCATAT
>BPTQ01000005.1:48293116-48401917 GCA_019973895.1 Chrysanthemum seticuspe
TATTATCTGTTATCTGATGATTGATGCTGCGTGCATGCACGTCCTTCATAACTCTGGTAGGTCTCCCCTACAAATGTTGCCTTACGTGAATATGAATATGATCTGATATATGTTTCTGGGCTCGTGGTAGTTGACTATAAACTTCATTTGAAATTATGATTTATGCTTTGAAAATGATTATGATTTTGCTATTGCTCATTCACTTTATTTCGTATCCGTTATCGTTTAGTATTCGCTTTTGCTTTCATATCTGTTCACTGGGCTTTTGAAGCTCAGCCGCACTTTTCTTTTCTTCCGCGGCAGGTATCTAAGCATTGGAAGCTGGGTTGCTTTGGGATGAGTGCTTGAGTGGACTTACCTTAGAGATTTTAGCTTTGATTTCTTATGATGCCATTTAGACTTATTTATTTCGGATATTATGTTTGAAGATTATTACGTTTCCGCTGGGACCTATGTATTGAAGTCATTTTGACTTGGATTATTTCCGCATTTATGTTAAGACTTCTTTTGGTTATGTATGTTTTGCTTTGATATGACACCATTACTTGTGATTCCTTTACCCTTGGCGGGTCGGGGCGTTACAATTAACAGGCTTACCATGATCCTGTAACTCATAATCCTCAGCATATTAAATATCTGAGATATCCTTACGGATCTATGAATGATAATTCCATCATAATGAGGTCTATCATTTACATGTTTAGCCTCATCATGATATTTGCTAGTGCATTTTTAGAAGATTATGTATTTTGTAATTCAATCTTTCAAGATCTAACCAGAACTCCCACTTGCCTTTAACAATTTAAAGCTTACCTTTAAATAGTTTAGTAAGTAGAGCAACAATACATTGTTCTCTTTTGGGATATTACAAAAAAAAACATTGCCAGTTCCTGACATTAGTTTGTTACAACCCACTTTACAAGTAGTTTAACAAATTCAGAATTTCATTATAAGACTTAATGTGATTCATCACATTCCATAAACAAATGGTGTCTTATCAATCTTCTAGGTTGGAGTCTTATTGAGTATATTCAATCTATACTCAAGCTTCTAACCTTGATAACATGTGGAAGAAACTATAGTTATCTTGAATCAAACATGCCAATAGATTTTGATTCTTCTAACTGAACATACCATAAAACTATGGTATTTCCTTAGAATTAATATTGTAAGATTAATCTAACAATATTTAAGATAACCATCTATTATTTGGTTTATCATATTTACCAACAAAGTAATACTTAATGGTACAATAGAATTACCAAGTCAATTGCATGTATTATAACACAAGTATTCTTGACCAAGTCAAAAGACATAATAGTTATAATCCCACTATACGTTATAAGTCATTGATCAACTCATTTACTTCATGCATATGTCTTAAAACATAGCAAATTAACGTTTTACTTTATATTGTAAGTCTTGTATTAAAATACTTCATGTTTGTGACTTTACAAAATGATCATAAACATGTATAATTAAAGTAATTATGAACACCACCTCAGGTTTCAATTAATAATTTCAAGTTAATATTTACTACATATATTTAAGTCATTCAACGAATACTTAAATTCAAAGTAGTATTAGATTACTTCATTTAATTATGTCATTCCATGAAATGTTCAACGTAAGAAACTGCAAAATCATCCATGCTCGATCTCACGACACGTGGGTATTTTACCTTGGGCTACAATCTAGTTCACGTTCTCACGTAACATAAATTGTAACTACAAGTGTTTCTTAAATATTGAATGACATAAATATTTAAAATAAAGTAGTCTTTGTTATCATCTTGACACATGTTCGTAATAGGGCAATCATACACATTAAATGTATAATTCCTATTAGAACGTTACTCTCTTACCTTGCGGTCAAGAGAATCCATTTAAATCATATTTATATGTGTTGTACCTTGCACACAAAAAAGATTTCTCCCACTTGTGCTTGGAACAACATCATGTAGCAGATAAACAACACGATACACGTTCGTTTATTTGATTAATATGATTTGTGTCATAGATATAACAAGTAGATGTAGGACTATATTGATTAGTAAGGAAACACACATGACTCTCCTTAAAAAAACATAAGTTCCTACAATTGGAAAGTAATTATCTTTGAAGATAATCTGGATTACTACACAGGAAATAAGGCTTGTAGCTCCCACTGAATTAGAAATCAATAAAACAATTTCTTATTCAGTAATGCAACACAAATGCTCCCACTGAATCTGACAACATTGTAAGTGTTGCATAACCAGTGAAAACAACTTGCTTGCTTTTACTTTCCTACACCTTTGAAGAACCATACGTAATCATTACTAAGGTACTAAAAGGTGTGTTCTACTCTATGAATGATGGGTTATCCATCAATGTTATTAACTCGAAAAATTGGGTATGCAATTTCTTCCTCGACAGGTCTACCATCCCCATACTGGTATGTAGTACCTTTAAAGGCTAAAGCAAAACAACTAGATAAAATATGCTAGTTTGCCTTTTACCAATTTTTGCGGTAATTAGTCTAGCTTCTAATCTGGTAACTCATATAGATGTTTTCCAGTTAACCAACATTCATGTTGTTACCAAGGATTCATTCACCAAATGAGGATAATGAAATCTTTATGGAAAATAAGATGTGCAATTCATTGCTAAGAGTTACATTAGAATTTAGACAATTCAAATGTTCCTATTATACCTTTCTCATTCATGAAAAGGAATAGGATTGAGTCTCATGCTTCTCCCATGGAAAAGAGACTTCGTTTGTCTTATCAGTAAATTATTCTCGATCAAACATTTGTTTGAAAGCAGAGTGGATCAATTTACTAATCCAAGACAAACCACGTTTACGGTTAAATGTTGCATTTATACATTCAAAAGAATTACAAAATTCAATTTTAGTATTTTCGATAATTAACCTTTTCAAAAAAATTAAATACCCATGGTTCATAAATATATAACCATTTAATTTTCATTGAAAACTAGGATCCAAATTGTCATAATTTCATTACGTCAGTTGATCTGCTAGTAATGAACATTATACAAAATGGTAGAGCTTTTGCTCAATTGCCAATTTCAATTGCAATTCCTAAATTTATGGGATTTACATATAGCCAATTTCAATTGCCATGTAAACATGTTTTATCCCATCTTATGCCTTGAGTTGCCAGTTCTCACTGCCTAACTCAATTAAGTTGTCCAACTTAAGAAACTGCAAAATCGTCCATGCTCGTTCTCACGACACGTGGACATTTTACCCTTTGATTACGATCTAAGTCACGGTCTCACGCAAATAAAAAATAATCTTAGGTGTTTCCGTTTCGTTGGATGGCATATAACTTAAATTAAAGGGTAATAGTTTTGATGTCAAATTAAATATGTACAAAGATGTCATGCATTCATCTTTGTAGCATAGTTTTTATTTAAAACATTTATATCTTGTTTTAATGTATAAGCTTTTCATCATCAAACTTTAATTGAGGTATTGGGTTCACCAATCAAGGAATTAGTGTTAATTATCATTCATTATACCGTACTTTTGCATAAGTGTAAACACTTAGTGTTTCGGATAATTAACACCGAAGTGGCGCATGGAATTAAAACTAATTCGCCCTTAAGATGAGCTTGCACATTTAATGGCTTACTAAGTAGCTCCATTCGAACTTACAGGGGGCAGAGGACCAGGTACGCGCTAAAGCACAACCTTAGACATCCTTTCAGTGTGACTGTGCGCACTTCTTTAAACCCCTTTTATTAGTTCATTCTCATGGGTGAGCCGTTCAGACCATTTGTACCAAAGTCATCAATCAATTAAACGATTATGATTACTAGGCTTAAAATACATGTTTCACCATTGTTTAGGTTAGTTTATTTTTCTTATAAAAATACCCTTGTTACACATATCAAACAAGCAAGTATTTATAAAAATAAACAGATAAACAATGAATGCATAACAAATAAAAGTCATGCATATCAAATAGCCACATGCAAACGGTTTTGATAAATCCTATTAATAACCAATTCTAGATCATGTCAATATGCATATATTTAATTAAGACTTTCACCCGTTTGACATAATGTACAAGGTGAGCCACATGCATCGGTTCATCGATTGCGTAAGTCAAAATTAAATATATACCACATAGCACATAATTGATTAAATTAATACTTATTGAGGTCTTCCCCAATTTTAGATCTATGATAATTTAGTGTATATCACTTAAACAAGAAAGACATACAATAAAAGCAGATCCATGATAAAACATGCAGATAATTATCATGGACATAAAATTACACTTAACAATTAATGCAATTATACAGAGTTACGCATATACACATAAAGTTGCATGCATCTTAGGGTTTCTAATCCAATTAAAACTTTAGTTTACAAAACCCTAATTAGGGCACCAAAATAAACGCCCCCCTCTAAATTAGGGTTTAGGTTTTGCAAACCCTAGATCTACGCATACAAATAATAACACAATCATGTTTATTTTAATTATGTGTTTCAGTAATTAATTACTTGTTATATAAGGCTCGTGATGCCACTATTGAGTTTATAATATATAAAATACAATAAAACATAAAGACATCAAGAGTACACAGCGGAAGACTAAAGATCATAACAAATAAATTAATTAACTGAAAGTATGCGTAACGTACCTCTTGCGAATATCAAATCCCTTGAGCAAAACAAAGAAGTACTAATTGGTGTAAGAATAATGTCTTACAACCACGTTCTTGTACACACGAATTAAGCAACGAATCAAGTGATTGCTAGATCTAACACAAGTCCTCGTTTAAGAAAAACGAAACCAAACTCCCTTACTATTGGGGTGTTCGGCCGAGAATGGGACAAGAGAGAGGAGAGGAGAGATCTAGGGTTAATTCAATGCACAAGTGTATGAAACCCTAGAACCTAACCCTCTTTATATACTAGTAGGTAAACTTTGGGAACAAGTTAGGTATTGGGTTGAAACCCATTACCCTTTGGCCGGCCATGTAGACAAGCCCAAAGAGAACCCATAACTTTTTTCCAAGTTTTTCATTTCTAGTCCTTCTCTTTTCATTTTAACGGTCGTTAGTCATTTTTCCGTTAAATACTTAACGATCGTTAACCGGACTTAATGTGCAATAATTAATCGTAAACATTAATTATTAACTTTAATTCTCATTCGCTAATGTGTCCAATCCCGTGGTCACGAGTTCGAATCCGGACATTCACATATTTGTAAATATATACATTTCCAACAAAAAACACCAATGGAACCAAAGAAAACTTGTTAACTTTATAGATCATTTATAGTATACAATCATATGGTTGTGAAAACACTATGGTCACCAACCAAAAAGACTTCTATATCTTTAACAAAATACTCAGCTAGAACTTTATAAAGCATAGAAATGATTAATAAAGCTAAACAATTGAGATCGATATAATGGGTGTGTTTGGCAAAAGTAGCTGTGAGCTGTAGTAGTGAGCAGTAGCTGTGAGCAGTGGTTGTGCAGTTCACTGCTCACCGCTCACAGCTTCTTAAAGAAGCATTGGAAAATTGGGCATTCCTAAAAAATAAGAAAGCTCACAGCTCCTTTGCCAAACGACTAGTAAAAATCAAAATGCTCATTGCTCACCGCTCATCGCTCCAAAAAGCTTCGCACCGCTCCGTGCCAAACATACCAAATATCTTACAAACAAAATCATTACAAACGGTAGCAAAACGGAAAATATCGCACCCCTTTACTTTTTGTTTCATTTTTCATTCACTATCGGAAGGTATATTTGAGGATTCACCGGATTCATTAGTATGCATAAGTTCCTGCAACCTTGGTCTGAGTTCACGAGCACAAAATTCGTCATATTCTCCTCTATCCCCTGCTCTCTTTTTAACTTCCACGACATTCAAAGAGGGTGTCAATTCAAATATTTCTATTGTAATTGTCAAAGGACCTTTCACTCCCTCCCGTGACCCTTCTAAACTAATTCTGCAATCTTTCTTCCTTACTGTAAACTTAAGAACTTTTGCAATCTCCTCCAGCTTTGAGATAATGGTAGAAATCGGTTCTCTAGATACAAATCTTGACTCTTCAACTCCATCTTCAAACAAACCAGATAAACTAAACCCACGAGAGAATGAAATGAGATCAAATGCATTCAAACTCGCGGGTCTAGGCAAACTAGTAACACTTAGCCTCTTTCTAGTCTCCGTTTCAGTTTCTGATTCAGAATAAGAAGATTGATCAGACGAATAATCAATCCCATCATCTTCAACATCCCCATATTTCACACTACATAACTTATCATCCTCAAAATAAAATTTAACATGTCTAAACCCTTTCTTGAACCACTTATTTTCCATGATCTCGGGAATAGTAATCCGGGATTCAGGATTAATATCAAGTAGTCGTTTCAATAATCGTGATAACTCAGGTGAAAACCATCTAGGACACCTGAATTCGCCTCTATAAATCTTCTTATACAAAACCATTATATTCTGATCATGAAAAGGTAAGTAACCAGCCATTAACACAAATAAAATGACACCGCAAGACCAAATATCAACTTTAGCAGCCTCGTATCCTTTTCGACCCAAAACCTCAGGTGCAACATAAGCTGGTGTACCACAAAAAGTATGAAACAAACCATCACCTCTAATTTGCTCAGAAATCGCACTAAGACCAAAATCCGAAACTTTCAAATCACCATCATCATCTAGCAATATATTTTCTGGTTTTAAATCGCGATGAAAGACACCACGAGCATGACAAAAACCAACAGCTGAAATGAGCTGTTGGAAATACTTTCTAGCAATTTCTTCTTTTAATCTACCTTTAGCAACTTTATTAAACAACTCACCACCTTTAACATATTCCATAACAAAAAAGATCTTAGTCTTTGTAGCCATAACTTCGAATAATTGAACAATGTTTGGATGTCTTACACGACGTAAGATCGAGATCTCGCGTTTAATATGTGCGATCAATCCCCCTTTCATTATCTTTTCTTTATCAATTACTTTTATCGCGACGTATTCGTTTGTTGTGACGTTTCGAGCAAGGTACACTTTTGCAAAGCTTCCGTGACCCAAAAGTTTCCCGATCTCGAAACGTCCTAAAAGAAGACCATGACCTTCTTTTCTTGTTGTTGTTGCCATGGAAATAGTTTTTAGATTCAAAGGTTGGAATGCATCTGAAAATTGGGTTGTTTGTTGTGGTTGTTTGAGTTGTTGAAGATGATGTTTACAAGGTGTCTAAGTAACAACCATTTGAAAAATGATAAACAGGGTGTCAAACTGTCAATGCTACACCACCGTCTATTAATACTTTTTTATTCTAGAGATTTCGTATATTTTAAAGACCAAATAAAGTTTTCAACTTTCATTTTTTTAAACTACTTATTTTTAATTGTCTTATAAAATACATATACATCGTTAATTTTTTTAGGCATAATTTCGTGTATATCCTTGTAAATTTCATAAATTATAAATATATACTTTGTACCAGTTTTTATTATAGGCATCATTTTTACGTGACATCAACTAATTAAGAGATATTTACGTATATGTCAATGTGGCTGTAAAAATTACACATGTCGTTCTTGTGTCAATTACATAAAAGGTACATATGGCTCTAAAATTTACACCAGTCGTCCTTGTGGCTCTATAATTAAACTAATCAAGAGTTATTTATATAAAGGAAATTGATGCCTACATCACATCTTTTGATGCATTCACTACAATTTGTGCATTATAATTTGTACCGTACAATACTGTAATGCACAAATTGTGGTGCATGCATAAAAAAATGTGGTGTGAGTATCACCCCCCCCCCTTTATGTAAATCATCCGTGTGGCTTTACACTAGTCGTTCTTGTGGGTATAAGATTATACGTTTTGACCGGAACTAATAAATACTTATACGTTTTCGTCCGTTTTTTGAATGTTTTCGCCCGTTTCTCATGTTTTCATACATTTTCTTACTTTTTTGTTCGTTTTTATACGTTTTCATCCGTTTCTAAACATTTTTGTACGCTTTAATACGGTTTTATACGTTTTTTATACGTGTTCTTACGTCTTCATTCCTTTTATACAATTTTTGTCTGTTTTTATAAGTTTTCATCCGTTTCTATACGTTTTCATCTGTTTTTATACGTTTTCATACATATTTATCCGTTTTATACGATTTCTTACGTTTTCGTCCGTTTATCCGTTTTTGTACGTTTTCGCCATTTTCATTCGTTTTTATACGTTTTCGTCCGTGTTTGTACGTTTTCGTCCACATTTATATGTTTTTGTCCGTTTCATACGTTTTTATAAGTTTTCTTATGTTTTAATACATTTTCTTGCAGTTTTATACTTCTTTTACGTTTTTGTCCGATTTCTTACATTTTTAAATGTTTTTCTTGCGTTTTTATACGTTTTTATTCGTTTTTATTCGCTTTTATCCGTTTTTATACGTTTTCGTCCGTTTTTACATTTTGTCCGTTTTATACATTTTCTTACATTTTTTGTATGCTTTCTTACATTTGTATACGTTTGTGACAACTGGTAATTTTCGAAAACATCTTATACCACATCTTACCTGTTTTTAAATTGTTAGTAATTACGAGTATTTATTTTTACTGTTTGGTTTGGAGTCGAGAGGTTATCTCGAAATACGTGAGAATTTAGCACAACGCGGACCGGCACTAGTATAGACCTAATATACTTTTTATCATGATTTTTACCGTTTTTATTAAAGATAGACGAATTAATAGTGATTTTTAACGGAAAAATGATTTTAAAATATCCGCGCAAGTTAAAAGTCCAGGAGAATTTTTATTTAGCACGAATGAATAACCCGAGCATTAATTCGTTAAAGTTTGCGAAAATTTCGTGTACGATCCCTGGACTTGAAGTTCCCTACTTGACACACTTAACATCTTTAAAGGGTGGAAATTTGCAATTTATCATTTATATAAAAGGCTAACACCAACACATATCCTTCATTTTACCCTAACCCTAAACCTAAAATACCCTCTCCCTCATTTTATTCAGCCGCCACCCATAACAACGCCACCATCATCACCACCATCTCCCACCATAAAACACCATCACTCTCATCATCCTTGTGTTGTTTGAAGGCGTCCAAGACAAGTTGGGGTTTCATTTTGGTTCGAATTTGTCTCCTAGCCGCCATCCTTGCTTCGTTCTTATTTCTTTTCGTGGGTAAGTATGTAAAACAAACGGATTAAAACTTTTATTAAGCTTCTTGCTCACAAAACTCATCTTAACGAGTTTTGTATAAAAGGAATTGTGAAAAACGAATTATGTACAGTTTTTATTTTGTTTCCTTTTAAAACTTTTAAAAGCTTTACATAAAACGTTGAATGAGTAAAAGAAAAATGGAATAAAAGTGAGTTTTCTTTCAAAAATGGTATCATCAAGCGTCTTGTTTTTCGAGTCGTGTTGTTGTTGTCGTGTCCAAGCTTGTGGTAAGCTTGTCTCTCGTTTCTTTCTTGGTCAGTTATGCTCGAATATTTCAAGTTTGCCGTGTGCCATAACTCCTAAATCTTGGCTCGTTACTGTGTAAACGTGGAGGTCCGTTTGGTTTGATTGAAATTGATTTGCGAAAGGGTTTTGTAGGCCCATTTGGTTGAGGTGTGGTAGCCTCGGACCTGAGGTCCGTTTGGTATTGTTTGAGCTCGAATAAGGGGTTTTTGAATGGTTGGGTTGCAAGTGAAAAGCATTGGAGGTGTAGTATAACTAGTAGTTGTGGTTTATTTCATGTTTTGGTTCTCCTTTATCCTTGCGGCAGTTTTATTTTGGTCAATCCGGATTGATGCCCGGATTTGTACCATAGTAATTTATGAATAATATGAATTTTATTGGTGATATTGAGGCATTTGCGGAATTATTATTTGCTTGGATTAAAGTTCATATTGAGTGGTTATTGATATTAGTAGCCGATTTGATCTCGGAATGTGATGTTTGTGCTACGTCGTGTGTTACCCAAGACTTTTGTAGTCTTGGTGTGGCCTCGACTCGCCTAAAGCCATTTAGTATTTTTGGACATATTGAATTGGTTAATTAGCCGGCATGAGACCGTGAGATTACCATTGGTATATGACTTGAAACATAAGATAACTCGTGATTTTGATGATAAAAAGATAAAATGAACACGGACGATACATATATATTAAAAACGAATTCATACTGTTACTGGTTGTATCATAAGGAAACGAGAAATGACAAATCACGAATAGTTTATTGTTATAAATGGAATAAAAACACGAGTTATTGGACGTTTCGAGGCATATTTACCATTGTATATTATAGTTTGGATTGAGATATTATTGGTTAAATAATAAAAGTTACGGATCGGTTTGGTGTTAATAAACCCGATCGACATGGTTACCGGACTTATTGGGTTGACGAGCCCAATAAGGGCCCGGTAAGCATGTTGGAGAAGTTTATTAGGGCATAACCCATCCTTATGACTTATCGTTAAATTATGAGCGTATGGGCTTGGCTTGGGACTAATAAGTGAGACGAAGGGATCATTGACCTTATTGGGTTGACGAATTCAATAAGGATCCAATCATCCGTTCGAGTACCTTATTAAGCCTTTAGCTTGACCCGTGAACTTGTTGACCCTTGTTCTAAGAATCATTGGTTATCGATTGGTAGTTGAAATTATTTTGGGATTTGCAACATTTTCAAGTGTGAGATATATTTATATTAATAGTTGGACTCATTGGAATATTATTAGACTTTAAATATTATGAACCTTATTGGGTACGATACGAATAGAATCCATTAGACTCGAAATGACTTTAATGTATTCGATTCGTATCGAACAAACAATAAGGTGATAATGTCTAAATGCTAATAATATAAATTTTTACTTTTAGCTACTAAAGAATTTAATTGGGAAAAATTGGAAATTCAAGCGAGTCATATGACTTGGGAATGTCCAATAAACGAATGGGTCATGCCCAAGTTTTGTGAACTTTTTATACTTTGTTTTATTTTATAAAAACCATGAGTCTAACATTTATTTTCAAAACAAAACTTTATTTGGAAAACTTGGGTACTTGTTAACGCTACCAATCGACTTACTTGCTTACTTGTTTTCTTACTTGCTATGTTGGTTTATTTGTTTGATGCATCTACGTTCCTCTATTCTTCTCGACTCGAGTTTCCGCCGACTTCTCCTTCGACTTCGATTGTCTATCCTTTTGTCGTGTGTGGTCTTGAGTCCGTGTCTCCTTGGTCGTACACGATTGATGATACCAAACTCTTTTAAAAGAATAAAAGCAAAATTGTTTTGGAAATGGAAATGGTTAATTTTGGAAACTTTTGCGCATTTGGATATTTTGTGAATAGTAGTTTGAGACGAATATTTATTACTAGGTTGTGCCGAGTCCGCTTTGCCGTGATATCTTGTTGCTGTTGTGCTATTCCATCCTAGAGTGATTTTATTTGCGTTGCTTTACTGAGGTGAGTTCATAGCCCCTTTTTACTCATAATTACTTGGTTTTATGAAACTTTGGGGTGAGAAACATGCAAAACGTTTGATTGGACCTGAAAGTGTTTTTGTAGCGATTGTGATTACGCGTATAGGCTAAGATAGGACTCGTTTAGTGTGCCTCTTCATGAACCGTTAGTTCCTTAGGGAAGCGCGAATGTTATAAATAGATCTATTGGGGTTGACAACCCCGTCAGGACTTCGGGTGCCACTTGCCAGGAATATAATCTGGACTTGGGTATCCCGACTTGCCATGACGTATAACATGTCGAGTTGTTGCGTGATAAGGGAAGGACCCTGAATTGTTGGCCATTATGTATTGTCGAGTGTCGGTTGCATGACTTAGCCTGCGTAATGATTATTTTGGTGTGACACTATATTCGTTGTAGTGTGCACTTGCGATATGGTCCAAAGTTGTTTTATGATTAAACCTATGAACTCACCAGCTTTTTGCTGACTTTTAGCATGTTTTCTCAGGTATTTGATATGTACTGCTTTGGTGACTTTGTTGGGAGGCGCTTGGCAGCGAAGGCATGGTCTTGGATTTACTTTACTCTGATGTTATTTGGGACCGTTTTTAAGAACTACTTTTATGGGCTTATTTTCGTACTTTTAATAAATGTAAAAACTTAATTACTATCATTTGATTTTGTTTTAAGTTATGGTTGAGTTATTCTGTTTCACTATACTTGGGTTATGTACCAATTTCGTAGCACCCCAAAGTTGGTAAAGTCTTCCGCTGAGCGAATTTTGGGGGTGTTACAACGTTTGTGTCCGCTTTCTGACATTTTGATACCCTTTAAACGTTTTTATCCGCTTTTATCCATTATCATCCATTTTTATACGTTTTCATCCGTTTTATACGTTTTCATCAGAAAACATATAAAAAACATATAAAACGAACGAAAATGTATAAAATGGATGAAAACGGATAAAAGCGGATAAAAGTGTCAGTAAAACATTTAACAACCTATAAAAACGTTAAAAACAGGACGAAGATGTATAAAAACGTAGGAAAACGCATAAAAACGTAAGAAAACATACGAACATGTAAGAAAATGGACGAAAACGTATAAATATTTACGAAAACATATAAAAACGGGTGAAAACGTATAAAATCAGGCAAAAACTTATAAACACATAAAATAAGGTGCGAAAACGTAGAAAAACGAACGAAAACGTATAAAAACGTATGAATACGTAAGAAAAACATATAGAAACAAACAAAAACGTATACATATCAAAACGTAAGAAAATGTATGAAAACATGAGAAAATGGACGAAAACATATCAAAACGGACATAAACGTATAGAAACGGACGAAAACGTATAAGTATTTATTGATTCCGTTCAAAACGTATAAATTTAGACCCATAAGGACAACTAGTTTACATTTTATAAAGCCACAGAGATTATTTATGTAAGACCGGGGTTCGAATCTCTCCATTGGCCTAAAAGCTTTCAATTGGTACCATCCCCCCTCCGTAAATGCTCAGATTGACTAGTTAACGAGGGACCTATTGGAGAAAATGGCCAGGGTTCAAAAGCCCACCTCTTGATAAGTACAGTCACTGAGACAGGTGCTCATTGCCTGGGGCCGGGTCCTTGGGGGAGGGTCCGGTTGGCATCCTTAGGATGCATGGGACCAGGGTTATCCCTCACCTTTTTGGAGTTTAATTTTAGAGCCACAAGGACGAATGGTGTAAATTTTTAGAGCCACAGGGACCTTTTATGTAATTGACTCAAGGATGACATATGTAATTTTTTAGAGCCACAATGACCGAATTATGTAAATAACTCTTACACAGTTCATGCCACGTCAGAATGATGCCTATGATAAGAAGATTAACGAAGTATATGTATTTTATAGGAAAATTAAAAATAACTAGCTTACAAAAGTAAAAGGTATCAACTTTGATGCATTTTTAGACCATTTGCTCTATTTTAAAGTGCTCAATTGACTCATATAACGTATCAATAATAATAAGCTGTGGTGCAAAAAGATGTATGTTCAATAAGAAAGGCAAGTCTTTTTTGCTTTTTGTAGGTTAGCTAACTGGTATTTTTGTGGTTGTTTTTGAACCTCACCCTGATTAGAGGAGAGTTATTTTACATACCAAACTTTTTTTACATACCAAGGGACTCATCTCCACCATCCATCTAAAAAGAAAATCAATTGCTGAGATTAAAAACATTTTATTATTTCACCAATTTTTTATAATTTAAATATCTTTTAAACCGTCAATCGTTAAGTGAAAATATTTACACAGTCGCGAAGAGCATTTAATTATCTTTCTATAGATAGGCACTTTGATATACTTTCGAAAAAAGAAAAAAAAAAAATTCATTTTTTCACATTTTTTCGTCTTTTTTTACGTTACTTGAAATTTGCATGAAAAAAGTCATATATAATTAAACACTAATTTGAATATCACATGTGATATTAATGTTAAATCATATATGATATGTGATATCACATGTGATATGAGATGTATATCATATGTGATATTACACTAATATCACATGTGATATTACATATCATATATGATATAACACTAATATCATATATGATATAACACTAATATCACATGTGATATTCAAATTAGTGTTTAATCATATATGATTTTTTTAATGCAAATTTCAGTAACGTAAAAAAACGAAAAAACTTAAAAAAAAAAGTGAAAAATACGAAAAAAAAATTTTTTTTGTCAAAAGTATATCAAAGTGCCTATCTATAGAAAGATAATTAAATGCTCGTCGCAATGATATTTTTTTTTTTCGCTTAACGATTAACGGTTTGAAAGTTATCAATATTTGAAAAAAATGATGAAAGTGTGTTTTTAAAATTGTTATCTCATCCATTAGATCAAATAAAAATAGATGGTGGAGATTGATCTCTTGGTATGTAAATAATCTTTTGTCCTCAAATGATCTTAAATTTTATTTTAATATATTATACGAAATTTGCAAATGACATACACTAAATAATTAATAGTTAGATATAAAAAAACGGGATGTTACAATTTGCAGGGAGATTATTCGGTATCAAAGTTCTATATTGCATGATGACTTTTTTTTTTGCATGATATTTTTTTTTTCTACGTCATGATTTGCTTTTTCTTTAGAAATGAGCAGTAATTCTACGATCAAGTATTTTCAAAAACGAAAATTATTTCCAGCGATAAAACAAAAGGTTATGATTGTGAGACAAATTTAGTTCATTGATAGGTAATCAACATAATATGTGGTCGGATATCACAACTAGGGTTTATGAATTGGATAAAAAGAAAGGCTAATTATATTAAAAAAGATAAAATAGATGGAAGTTGTAAATTGGGATCTTTCTGGATCACTGGCAAGTATCCGATGATCGAAGAATAGAAATGTTTTTATGACGGTTTGAACCTAAAGCTAATAACAAGAGTTATATCGATTGAATTATTACAAAAATTGAGCTTCTATGTCTATCTCTACTATTATAAATAGTGCATCTCTTTTTTTGAATCTTGAAGCTTAAACTAATATTGTTTGTCTCTCTAAGTACTTTTTAAACTTGACAACTTTTTAAAAACTTGGCAACTTAAATTACTAGTATATCTTTTCTTGATTAATTCTAAAGTTAGCAACTTTTCAAAACACAATATATTAATTTTAAAAAACACACGTTTTGTATTTCAAAAAATACAAACTTTGCATAACAAGAATCACGATTTCGCAAGCATAATTATTTGTCGTAACCGTCGGTTTGAGCGGGTCTAGTTTACAACAGACAAATATCTTTAGTAACAAGCAAAATAAAAAAATTTGTAAACCTACTGGACCTCAAGCCTATATTTAGGTGTGGGCTCTAACGGTCTAACCTAACAAAAAGTGGAAAATGAATGTTGAGTAACTGAATTGGACTAATGAGAGTGCATTATTATCCACATGACAAAATTGAGCACTTTCACTGGCCAATTGAAAGTCAAAATTAAACTTCCTTTGGTCAAACTTAAAAAAAAAAAAACAAAAAACAAAAAACGTGCCGGGCAAGAAATAAGTATAAAAATATAGATGTCAATTTAAAATAATAATAATAATAATAAAAACTTTAGTGGTTATTTATAAATATTATTTTTTAAATAATTTTGATATTTCTTAAGAATAAAACACAACTAATATGTTGATATTATTATAAAAAAAAAATTATCATTATAGATTTAATGTATACGTACGGGATTCTAAATATCAAACAACAACACAAGCACAAGTTATTGTCATACGTAAATTAATATACGAGATTTTACATATCTGAATGAGTCATGCTATTCCTCTTAATGAGTTTAAGTAAAGATATCCAGAAATAAAAATTACTATCCCTGTTTAATAAAAACTCATGTTGTTCCTCTATATAAGTTTAAATTGTGCGTACATAGGTTTAAAATTTAAATACGACAATAATTATTAGTAGCGGGGAAAAAATTATTAAACTTAAAGCACAAATCGATATTAATACATAATGAAAATTTTATTTAAAAACTAATGCGTACATGGATATTATAACTGTACGAGTATTACTTTTTTTTAATAAATTTATACAAAGGTATCCACAGGGTAAAAAAAACTAATATGACTAAAATTATTATTAACGGAAAAAGAAATATCAAAATAAAAGCACGGGTTAATATGTTATGAAAATAAATACACTTAAAAATGATTTATTAATAGAAGTTTTGAAGATAATAAAGATTAAGCGATATTACTATAATAAAAAATTTATGTAAAACTCTATGCGTGCACGGGTATTATCACTAGTGTATCTAATTTATTACAATGATGGTCAAAGTAAACTGCTTATAATGTATACCGGGCTTTTCAGGCAGACAATCTCATATCTATATCTCTATAAAGTTGGGATTTGACAAGCATATAACCATTATCACTATGAGTACGCAAAGGATGGATCTAGCTAGATGTGTATGAGTAAACAAGTAAACCACATAAAAGTACCAACCTTTAATCAATTGAGTTACTAAGACAACTGATTGATCTTGAATCTTGTTCTTGTTATCAACCTTGGATCGAAACACTTGAATAACCACTATCATCGCATATAATACACATCACGTAGAATATGTGTAGGCTAGTACAAGTCGTGAATGAAGCACAAAATCGAGCTAGGGTTTGCTTGGTGAAGTTTCGGTCGAGAATCCCTAAGGGATTTATGTTGCCGATCGGTTGTGGCTACAAAGGGAGGACATTTTTTTTGCTTTAGGGTTGTGTAACAAGGATTAGTAAATAATGAACCACAAGGGTTCATTATATAGCCTTGTAACTTGTTGAACAAGTTTGCACTCCTAATCCCCTAAGGATTAGTTAAAGAGAAAATTTCAAAAGGGCCCGGTCGCTCCACGTGTTTACCTTGTCTATACCAGTAAAACAAATTTCTCCAAATAGACATGGGCTACTTTGAAATTGAGCTACCTAGTTAATATCATTACACGTGTCCCATATAGTACCATTTTTTCTTTAGTTTGTCTTATTATAAATTACATATATACCCTCTTTTTCATTTTTTATTACATATATATCAACCACCCATCACCACCATTGGAACCCACTAAGAAACTACCTCTAGGTCACGAGAATCTACTTTGTGTATAGACCAATAAGGATCTACAAAACAATACCTTATATAACTAAGTTCCTGCATATTTTGGAATCGTTTACTACATGTATGATATAACCATATATATCTTACCTCCCGTACTTTGTTCTTGCATATTTTGGTATCGTCATTGTTGATGAAAACAATACCATCCTTGGTGATGCGCGTACAACGCGTTCGGGGTCAAAGGAACTTACTTTTCGTCGAGCAAGTTTTTCAACACCCTAGGCAGTTAACCTAATCGTTGTAGTGTAGTATTGGGTAAGCTTCGGGTATTGATATTGTTCTCTAGGGGAATAGGAATGCTAGTAAGAAGTGTACTACGCTAAGGTTGAGGTTGAGGAAGATTGTTTTTATCTTTTTTATATTTTTTTAGAAAGCTAAGGGTAAAATCTCGGGGTTTGGATTTGGGAGGTGGGTACTTCTACCGATTACTCTACTATCTAATTATCTAAACTAATGGGTAGTCTTATGTCTAATTGATGTGTGCTCGTATGATGATTAAAATTGTGTCTACCTAGATACTATTACTCCCTAGTTATCTTTTATTGGTGATTGAATTGTCACGTCCTTATTCTTAACGTGTTGTGTTTTCTAAGGTCGTAGGGTATGCCTTTTTCCCTAACTCTTTGAGACTACCTTAAGGTTATTCGCCTACGAAATCTCTATGTCAATCGTAAACTAACTTTAAGGGTTATCTTTGGATGTTTAGCCTACAAATCCGCTAAGTGACTCATAAACTAAGGTTCACAAAGATTACTCAAGCAATTGAACACAACGATAGCCTAGTGCACTACTAAGCCAATTACAATTAAGATAACAGACAACCAATCAATAATTAAAAACTAGGTTTCATAGATCTAAGCAAACACACAAGAAATTTAGCCGGACATGTTAAACACACAAGCATACACACATTCAATCGAAGACATAATGAAATTAATGAAGTAAAACACTTATCTTAGGGTATGAGAACCCTAAGATACTGTCCAAACCGGACTACAATCATTTTAGGTTTTTACTCCACAAGTCTACCTCTTAAAATTTTGAAAATTCGATTTCTATATATAATTTTACATTCGCGACGGCGTCGCCTTATAGGTGAGACGCCGTCAGATCGCCGTCATTAGGGTTTCCTCTTGGCCAAGTAATAGTTGGGACGGTGTCACGTTGGAGTTGTGACACCGTCGGGCTTCAGTAGTGACGTCGTCTGATTCTGGATCTAGGCCGTCTGGGCTGAAAAGTCTTCGTGACGCCCTTCCTCTTCAAAGCCTGACGCCGTCTGGTGTATTTTAGCAAAAAATCTACTAAGCCGTCACAAATTTAATTACGTATAGAGGGACGGCGTCGCCCTTTGATTGGGACGCCGTCAGCTTCAAATTTAGCAGCTTGAGTGTCTTCGATCTTGACTTAGCCATTTTCTTCATAAATTCACTCCTTTTCGTCCAAATATTCATCATTCCAGCATTTTGCTTACAAAAGACCTAAAAAGTGAAAAAGAACGAAATTAAGCAGTAACGGATATAAAAGTAGGCGATTAAGGGCTTAAATGACCCCTTAAAAGTAGGCGATTAAGGGCTTTAAATCCTTATCAAATATCCCTACACTTGGTATTTGCTTGTCCTCAAGCAAATGTGCTTTTGGCCAATCAATTTATAAGTTAGGGGGCATGAAGCAATGGTTTAACATAATTCATAACAAGTAAAAGCACCACAATAGTCATAACAAGTACGTAAATTATATACTAGCACCTCACAAGGGGTGTTTGGATTCTCTCATCTCTCGGGTGTATATGAAATATAGTAAATGGAAATGGAAGATAAACACTCATTAACCGGTCATAGTACGTAGATTACCATAGGCTTGAGACTAGATCAAACCTCCACCGCTTTGGCGTAAGCACCTAGGAACAACTTTCTAAGAGGTCTTTTAAAGGGTTGTAACGTTAGGCTTACGGTAGGGAAACAAGGGGTTTGGTTGGATAGGCGATTTAGTGGTGGCAAGTCAAAAATCTTATGTTACAAGCATGAAAAGAATGGCGTTGCTAAGCCAAGACTCGGCTCACTAAACTCTAGATAACTTTGAAACAAACATACATAAATTGAAAGATAGATGTAGGATGGTAGCCCGTATGTTTTTATTTTTATTTTTAACACTCTTTTTTTAGAATTTTTTTTTTTTTTTTTTTTTTTTTTTTTTTTTTTTTTTGCATACACTTTTACTCTACCATCCTCTACGATAACATCAAAATATAAGGGACTTATAGGAGCATCCCTACACTTGAGTTTTTATTACTCTAACACTAACTTGACCCGAATTGAAAAGATCAAAACACTTGGAGTATTTAATTACGTAAATAAAGGGAATTTGAATTTAAGGTTCTTTCCCGTCACTCTATAAAATTTTACTTTACCCATGAGTCCCAATCGTCCCAAAACTGTGTACAAAAGATATGACTCGACTTAGCAACCATGCATGTAACTAGATAATTGAACTAAGGGTATAGTATGATAACAATAATGCACTAAAGGTGAGTGCATACAAGGTAGGCTAAGGCGATTTGGGTATACATTTGGGGGTAGATTGTAAACAATGCTCTTCATTGATATTCTGGAAAACCGAAACATCACGAGAACCGCGAAAAGGATAGGCTCTAAGGGGTTAACTAGGGGTATCGTGTACTAAAGATGAGTACATCGCAAGGGTGTAGGGTAATTACTCAACTGATGTGGAAGAAGTAATTATAATACGGGTATCAAACAAGGGTTATCCTAATGCCTCTTTTCATTTAGTCATTCCTAACTACACAAGTGTAGTCTCACTAGCGATCTCGGGATGCATCACAAAACAAGTTCTAGAATCTATTATACTACCGGTACACTCTTGAAGCATTAAAGGGGAATGCTTTAATTCCTATAGATCTAGGGGCGAACCTCACATTTTTGGGGTGGAATTTGAGTGGTAAAAGGTTTTTATGCTAGTCATATAACTCCTATCCATGAGACGCTTTATTAAGACTAAAGTCCCACCCGTACATGTCATGAAAATTTTTAAATTTGGCGCTAAAATTTCCCTAACAAATATTTCTCATGGTTTATTACACAAATGAAATAGGAAAAGACAAATATTCAAGGATAAGCATAGTTTCAAAGTTCCCGTTTTATTCTCCCTCCCTACACTTAAACTGAACATTGTACCCAATGTTCCTCGAAAGTATCAAAGTTATGATAACGGAAGGTAATTATAAGAGAAAGAAACTAGTACGCCCCTGATTAGTTCGGTAGGATCCGTGTGAAGTAGTGGTTAAATTCTTTTCCAAAGAAGAATGTACATGTGATAAGCTCCATCCTATATTATGTTTCTTCTTCTTAATAAATAAAACCTGCATAGTTTAAGAAAATAGACGAAACCTTCGTGTAAAATCGGCGGTAAAATTATATATGACTCAACTACACTAGGATATAATGCTTATGGAATGGATGTTTGCAGATTTTCTGGAAAATTAAGACCTTAGAATTTCCAAAAAATTTATAATTAGCACTGAAAATGAGAGAAATTTTTATAAGCTGTTTCTGCCCATCCTGACGTCGTCAGGTTCTAATCCTGACGCTGTCAGGTTATCCTGACAGAAACTGGTCTGCTGCATTTTTCTGGAAAAATTACACCTTTAAAATCTGGAAAAATTTCTTCAAAACATCCATTAAGACTTGATACAATCATTTGACTCTAACAAACACACATATATATATCAATTTCAATAATCGTAGTTCTCATGTTCATGTTCTTTTGAAAACGTGCGTAATCTTCCCTACACTTATCCTTTTTGTAATATACCTTTATATGTAATTAAGACGAGGTTAAAGACTAAATAAAGCATTTTCACAAATTAAAACATGAGAACATACAATAATGAAAGGATATATGACACACAAACAAGTAAACAATTAAGCATGCGTTTCCTCCCACGAAGCGCTTTTCTTTATTTATGAGTCTTGTAGCTAAACTCGAAGTCGTGCTCCTATGTACCTATGTAAGTAAGTTTATGCTCAAGAATGTCATTGGGATCAAACTTATCTTTTAAATTCCTAGTGGTACGCTTAGTCTGGTATGCCTTTTCAAACTTTTCTCCATCGGGGTCATAGATTGTCATCCTAATGTGCCATTCTCCATTTCCATCATTAGGTGGTCTATCCCAATTCCAATTATGCTTAGGCTTCTCACTCTCAACTTTCCACTTATTCATGTTGATATTAACGGGCAAGGTTCCTAGGAACTCGGTCATCTTCCTAAATACTAAAGCATCCTCGAACGGGTTCACTTCCATATCCCTAGCCAATTCTTGTTCATGGAAAGTCGAGTCACTTACAAAGGCCTCCTCTAGATAAAAAGGTCGTTGAGGACCTACAAAATCTTTATTAGTCCAAGGTCCATATCTAGATGGTGTTCTATCTAACATGATCTCGTAGGGAATTTGTTCCTCTTTGTAGTAGATATTGTAACATATTGGATTTCACAAACACATCATACCAAATACATAAGAGGCGTATACAAGGTTTTAGAGAGAGAAAGTTTTAGAGAGAGAAAGAGAAGAAAGTTGGGAACTATGTGAAACAAAGAAAAATAGTATTGAAGCTCCAACCCTCTACCTTGGGAGGTAGAGGGTATTTATAGTGTCTTACAATAAACGCCTCCTACGGGCTGTGGATCAGGCATACAGAGGGTAAAGACCCGTCCGTCCTCCATGGTTTTACTTAACTAACTTCTTATAAACATTAAATAACTACGACTACGAGCTTTCTAATGATTACATATACTTGAGGTGACCGATACTTTAATGACTGAATTTTCTGATTCCTAATAATCTCCCCCTAAGGGAGGTCACCTCAATTTACACATAATACAAACAAATATTACATTAAGATTGTTCTTGAATTCTTGTTTAACTTTATTTCTCTGTAGCTCGTAGGCATTGATTCTTCATGTTTTGCATGTTTGGATAATTCAAGTGGAGGTCTTTAACTGATCCACGTGATGATGAGTTTTGAGCCAGCTTTGAGATTATCAGTTTGCATAAATTTCTGACTCTTCCATTATGGTGTTGATATTAAGTGATGTTATGACAGTGGACCGACATGCTCACATTCTGGGTCATGATTTCTTCTTATCAGAGTAGCGGAAGCTTTAGATGATTCATGATATTTGCAGCAGCGTAGCAGAAGCATGGAGTGAGAATATCAGAGTCATTGTTGCACTAATCATGATTTCTTTTGAAATGAATGTGTTGTGTGAGCATGCGGCTATGGATTGACCTCTCCATTCTGATCAGCTGCAAGCGTCGGGTGTACCTGCATACATCAGTTAGCAATAAAGCGCACGAAGGTGTCTTTGACCACTTTCGTTGAATTGAGGTACACGGCCCATGGTTCCCCGTTGATCAGTACAAGTACTGCCTGTGATCAGGTATAATTCTGAAGAATCTCCTTGACAGGGTTTCGCAGCAGTTCTAGCTGTTCTCAAATCGGAACGTCGCAAAGAAGACAACACGGAGTGAGTGAACCAGTGAATAGAGATTCACTGATTGATGAAAATGATTTGAAAAATAATCGTGCATCGCTCAAAATAAAGTGTTTTTGCAATCCAACGAAGGTTTTAACGAAAATCAATTATCAATCATAAACACCTTTTAATTTTGTAATATTAATACACAGTCGATGTGCTAGAGAAAATATTTTTAAGCACAATGACCGGTTTTTCAAAGGTATCCGTCAAACCATAACCTGAACCAGGATTGATTCATAGATTTGAATCGCCCCATTGTTTCTGTTCAGTTGTCACATCGTTGATCTATTGGATAGATCTCACATGCCACCTACCAAGAGCTTGTTTGATGTTGGCTCTAGAAGGCTTTCCATCTTCATTGTGAATATGTTTGCATATCACTCAGATGTTCTATAATCTCTCTTTCCACATTGTGGGAAACAGAGAGTCTTCATTGACAGTGTCCTAATGAGATTTATTGATGATCTCGAGGTTCTAGACTCAATTGTGCATATTTGGTTCCTATGCCGGAGACTAGGGAGAGGGCCTCCTTCTTCAATATCAACCATCTCTAAGAGAAAGTCGATAGATAATGTCGGTTCCCTTGTGAGAATGAAACAAGTCCTTTTAAGAGGAACTTGAGTAGTTTGGGAAGATGTAGTGCAGTGCGTCACTGGGTCCATGACGTCTTGTCTTCAATACCGGTGTTATCTTAGTAACAACCAGTAGCATATGTATTGAACCCGATTTCTGCCCTAAGTTTGAGTTATTGGAGGGCTATTTGTTTTCACCCTTTTCTCATTCAATTCTTTTTCATTCTTCAACCCCTTCAGTGCTTACCGAGACTTCATAACTAGAACCTTGTTGGGTTTATTCCAGTTCTAGCTCTATCTCAGTCTGCACTCTTCCCAGATCTTACTTTTCTCCTTTTTTCATCATACCTAAGGACTTCTATACTATCTAGTGGATTGTCTCTGGGTAGATCCCTCCGGTTCTGGCGGATCGTGGGAATGAAATACCTAACCTAACCATCCTTATATCACCATACATAAAATAAATTGGTCGGTCTTTGGGTATTGTTCATCAGCCATTTGAACCAATTGAAAAACCATTTGAAAAACAATCCAAGTACTATTATCAAATCATTTTGTACCTGAATCGTTTTTTGATATTTTAGAAAACAGCTCCCCCTCAACATGTGCATCATATGTTCGAAATCATTTTGGCACATGGAGGCAAGAGGAAGAATTCACTTCTTTGATAAAATATTTTCTAAAAATCTCGACATTACTTTCCCGATCAAAATCAGTGTTTCAATACAGTTGAAGATATTTTTGGTAAAGAATGTGGTTTTCAAAATTTGCTCCCCCTCAATATGTGCATCTGATTTCGAAATTGTTTAGCACATATTAGGGAAAACCTGCACTTAGAGACAAATCAATCACATTTTAATCCATTTTGGTTTGATATAAATGCTCCCCCTCAACATGTGCATGGAAAATTTGAAATCGTTTGACACATGCAGGGAGGAGAGCTTGTTAATCACGTATAAAACCATTTATCAAATTATCAGTTTAAATCCAATTTAAATCACAAATTCTCCCCCAATCACAATTTTCAAATCTTTTGAGAGTTGTGATCTCTATTGATTTAAATTAAATTTTGAGAGCGTTTGAGGAGAATAGTGACTTGCTTTTGAAAGACATTTTAACTGATAAGGATTAGATTTTGAGACTTTAAACTCCATTGACCATTCATGCATAACTATCTTTTGAAAACATAACAATAGCCAAGGTCTTGAACCACTTGTATAAAACATTGTTCATTTTGATTATCCAAAAGTAGACCTTGCTCTTTTTCGTGCCAATTGTTTGAAAAATAACCTTTTTGATTGAATTGAAATCATTCTCCCCCTCAATCAATGACATGAGTTGTTGATTGAGTGTTAGAGATTTTAACAAGGATAAGCCCGGATGATTTTCAAACATGGAGTCCAAGGTATTTTCAAAGCAATGTTGTTTTCATTAGATGACAAATATTTTTCAGAAGAATCATTAGACGGAAAAATATTTGGAAAGAAAACATTTGTCTTTTTGGTGAAAAATATTTGTTTTAAGAATCAGAGCATGAGATTTGAAAAATGAGATTAAGCATGGCTCTGTTCTTTCCTTTTAAAACGGGTTACTGCCTGAAATGACAATAAACCACAATTTTTCTCCGCCTCATTTTCTTTTTTTCTTTTTTTGTAAACAAATTATGTACATTCGAAGAACATCTAAAAACCCGTGACATTCTTTGAATGTCAACACAAAGTCCGTAGATGATATCAAATAAAGAAAAACATGACAAAATAACACAACTTTTGGGATTTTTCAAGATTTTCTAATTTTTATGGATTTTGAAAATTTTATATTTTTCTATTTTTCTTTTGTGGGTTTTAAAATTTTGTATTTTGATTTTGAATAAGTATATACAAGAGATAGATGAAGAAAAACCATTTACTCCTCGTCTTCCTCTTGAAGACGTCTAAGTGTTTCCTGTTGTAGGCTCTTTAGACCAAGTCGTTGGAGAATAAACTCAAAACGTTCTCTAGGAAGAGCTTTGGTGAAGATGTCTGCTAACTGGTATTCAGACCTCACAAAATAGAGTTCTACCACACCTTTTTCCACTTGTTCCCGAATGAAATGATGTCGAATGTCGATGTGCTTTGCTCTTAAATGTTGAACGTTGTTGCAAGAGAGAGCAATGGCACTTTTGTTATCAAAATACAGAGGGATTTTGTTGAATTCAAAGCCATAGTCAGATAATTGGGATCTCATCCATAGGATTTGAGCACAATACGATGACATGGCTATGTATTCAGCCTCTGTAGAGGATATAGAAGTACTCATTTGTTTCTTTGAAGACCAGCTCACAAGCTTATCACCCAAAAACTGAGCACCTCCAGACGTACTTCGACGTGTATCTTGACATCCTGCATGGTCAGCATCTGCATAGGCTGTTAGTGACATACCGGTGTCCTTCGGGTACCAAAGTTCCATGTTGATGGTTGCTTAGAGATACCGAAAGACCCGTTTAACCGCTTCAAAGTGCTTTTTAGTAGGCTTAGCCTAGTATCTAGCACACATGCATACAGCGAACAAAATATCTGGTCTACTGGCAGTAAGGTACATCAGGGATCCAATCATACTACGATATTTCGTTTGATCTACCATGATCCCTGAGTGGTCCTCATCCAGTTTGGTACGTTCTACCATGGGAGTGTCAACGGTGTCACAAGTATCAAATCCAAATTTCTTTAAAATTTCATTAGCATATTTAGATTGATTGATAAAAATGCCTCCGGGACTTTGTGAAATTTGTAATCCCAAGAAAAATGACATTTGTCCCATCATTGACATTTGAAATTTGGATCCCATCTCCTTAGAAAAACGGTCACATTCATTGGGGTCAGTCGAGGCAAAGATAATATCATCAACATAGATTTAAACGTGAATTAAATGTTTGCCTGACTTTCTGGTGAACAATTTCGGATCAACTGCTCCTTTGCTGAATCCAGTAGATAGAATAAAATTTGATAGCGTATCATACCATGCCCTTGGAGCTTGCTTCAAACCGTAAAGAGCCTTCTTCAAGCGATAGACATGAGTAGGATGCTCTGGATTCACAAAACCTTCTGGTTGGCTGACGTATACAACTTCTTTAAGATCTCCGTTAAGGAAGGCCGTCTTTACGTCCATTTGATAGACTACCATGTTCTTACTTGCAACATTAGCCAAGAAGATTCTGATTGCCTCGATACGAGCAACTAGAGCAAATGATTCTTCAAAGTCAATACCCTCCTCTTGATGGTATCCTTTTGCAACCAATCGAGCCTTGTTCTTTAATACATCACCATGCTCATCAAGTTTTACCTTGAAGATCCACTTTAAAGCAATGATCATAGCACAGTCAGGAGCAGGTACTAATTCCCATACATCTAGTCGATCAAACTCATGAATTTCTTCTTGCATTGCATTGAACCAGCTGTCTTCATTCATTGCAGTTTTAACGTCTTTTGGTTCGACCTTGGATAGTACAGAGTTAAAGAAGCACCATAAGGCATCAGTTGCAAGTTGTTTGCGAGTGGACACAGGTCGAGAGGGATTTCCAATGATGTTGTCCAATGGATGATCATGTGTCCATTTTCTAAGGTGTTCGTGTGGTTGTTGTTGAGGAACTGAAGTAGCAGAGTTGATTTCTCCTGATGAAGATGGTTCTGATGATGATTCAGGAGCAAATATGTTTTCAAAGGGGGCATCTTCAGGAGTAGGAAAGGGATTCTCTCCATCAAGGGTGCCAGAAACAATTCCATGATGTACACTCGATGATTGATGATTTGTTGATGAGACAGAGTGATCAGCAACAGGCGCTTCTTGACTTAATGACATAGAAACTGAAGGGCTAACTTCATTGACAGGGATAGAAGCAGCCTCTGTTGATGGAATTGACAGATCATTAGCCATTGGCTCATAGTGTTCATCAAACATTGGATCAAACAGTTTCTTCAAGTCATCTTCTGAAGGAGGTACATAAGGAGTTGCTGGCGAAGAATCGTATACAAGAGTAGAACTGATGGGACTACTTGATGATGCGGGTCCAGAACTGGGTTATCCAGGAGCCATTTGATCGGTCAGCTCATCGAACGTAACGTGAATTGTTTCCATAATATTTCGGGTTCTTTTGTTGTAGATTCGGTATCCTTTTATGCTTGGTGCATATCCTACAAATACTCCAATGTCCGCTTTAGCTTTAAGTTTGCCTAAGTCTTGGCCCTCATTAGTTGGATAACACAATGCACCAAACACACGAAGGAATGAAAGATTAGGTTTTCGATTGTGGACAAGTTCATATGGAGTTTTTCCATGAGAAGTGTGAATAAGGTATCGATTTTGAGTGTAGCATGCAGTGACAATGGCTTCAGCCCACAGAAACATTGGAACCTTTGAGTAAATCAGCATTGTTCTTGCGGCTTCCACAAGAGTTTGATTTCGTCTTTCAACTACACCGTTCTGTTGAGGAGTTCGTGGAACACTTCTTTCATGACTGATTCCAACACTTTCATAGAACTCACTAAGTTCTTTATTAACAAACTCAGTTCCATTGTCTGTTCGAATGATTCTGACAGTTTTGTTAAGTCGAACCTACAGCTGTTTGGTAAGTTTGATGATGATATATGGAGTTTCATCCTTTGTCCTTAAGAATTTAACCCAAGTAAATCGAGAATAATCATCAACCACAACTAACACATATTTCTTCCCAAAAATATTCTGCACTCTCATGGGTCCACATAAATCCATGTGAATGGTATGAAGAACTTCCATAACTGAGTTTGTAGGTTTGGGTTTGTGGGCATACTTCTTGCTTTTTCCCAATTGGCATGCTGTACAAAGATGATCCTTTTCATACTTTAGTCTAGGCAAGCCTACAACTAAGTCCTTTCTGGAGAGATCATTTATGGTGCCGAAGTTCAAGTGATTGAGACGCCGATGCCATAACCATGACTTTGTTTTTGAAGCCTTTGACAACAAGTAAATTGGAGAAGACTTCATCATATCTTCGATAGAGATGGTGTATAGGTTTGAACCACGTGTTCCTCTTAAAAGTTCTCTACCATCTAGTTCTCTAACGAAACAAGTATGTTTTCTGAAGGCCACTTCTAGATCAGAATCGCATAAATGACCGACAGAGAATAAGTTATGACCAAGACCTTCAACGTAATATACCCTAGAGATAACACTATCACCAACAACATAGTCTCCATAACCCATAATTGCACCGAAATGATCATTCCCGAATCTAACAGTCCTGATGAATTTACTCACAAAGTTCATGAGCCGTGACCGGTCTCTAGTCATATGCTTGGAACAGCCTGAGTCCAGGTACCACAAAACGATTTGAACGATCTGCAATTGAACACAGACAAGAATGGATAACTGGATAATTGGGATCCCCATGCAAGAATGGGTTCCATTTGGTTAGTAACAATAATTGGAACACCCACATCAAAAGTAGAAACAATGGAATCATCAAGGATTGATGCAGTGCTAGTGTATGCATTCGACCTATTCAAAGTATGTTCACTTCTTATGGGAATAGTTCTACTAGAAGGCATCCATTTCCTAATGGGCATTGATCTAGATAATTTGGGGAAAATCTCATTAAGATTGAATTTGCGGCCAGTAGGTATCCACTGATAACCTATGTTACTAAATTTCCTTCCTGTGGGTTTCCACTGTTTTCTAACCTTCTTCCGCCATTGCTTTCTACCCTTCTTAGTTTTATTTTTTGCATTAACACTCTTAACAGGGCATTTAACATCATTAATCAACTCATTCACACCACATTCATGATTAGTAACAGAAACCAAACAATCATCTTTACATGTTTTGCCAAAAGTAGTAGAATTCGAATTAATTACAGTACGCTTATAGCTAATACTAGAATCAACACGATTCATTTTATTCAACTCAAACTTAATGTTCCTAGGGTGGTCTTCTACTTTCTTCCATTGCACATTCTTAGCTTGCGAGGTCCTATCTTGCTTTGTATTGCCAGGAGGCTTTGACCCGCTTGCTTTAATGTGACTGATTACTCCTGTAGAGGGAATGGGAACATTAGTTGGTATTGCTACTTTTTGCTTTTCAGGTTTAGAAGTGTTGGGATCTGAACTACTTGAAGGCACATTGAAGCTTACATGCTTAACTTTAGGCACTGAGTGAGGCATATCAAGATTGGCAGTCTTAAAGTCAGTCATAGAACAAGGCACAACTATTTTATCCTTCTTACCAAAGGGTTTAGGGCAAGTTGCTCTTAAGCATTCTAACAGTTCCTGAGATCGTTTGGCCTGAATGCAAGCAAGTTTAATTTCTCTATCAAGTGGCTTATTTATGAAATCCTCTTCTACAATCTCACGGAGACATTCTAGACTATCCTTAAGGTGAGCGAAATAGTTATGAAACATAAGTTCGTTATTCCTAAGATGAGGAGGGATGTATTTAACAGTCACATTATATTTGGAGTCTGCAGATGACTTTGATGCAACATTCTCATTGAAGACAAGTGGCATTTTCCCTTTTACCTGACTCCTCAGATTCTCAATTTCCTTTTGTAAAGACGTTATTTTTTTGTTGTTCTTGAAACGAGTGACTTTCATTGAATCATATAACTCCTTAAAGTTTCGTTTAACCTTTTCATTTTCTTTTAGAAAACTCTCATTTTCCTTTTGTAAAGCGTTAACCAAGTTTTGAAGATGAAAAGTTTGAGAACACTGAGAATCTAAAGGAGGAGGCATTTGGGAGCCAGTCACATTGTTCTTTTCACCCTTTAATTGTGAAATTTGAGCTTTCAACTTTCGGATAGTGTTACAATAAGCTTGAATCTGTTCATCACGTTTGTTTATTTCAAAAAGTGCATCAAACTCTAGAACATTTGAGGATGTTTTGATGTTTGAGGTTTTAACATTTTCTTTGAGATGTTCATATTTTAGTTGCAAATCCAAATGTTCAACTTCTAGCTTAGAAAGATGTTTTAACAGATTATCGTGATCATCCTGATCAATTTTCTCATTTAGTTCAGAGTTTTTGTTTTCAAGCTCAATGACATGATCATGGGAAACTTTCAAAGAAACAGTTAATTCATGAAATTGAGAAGCAGTAATAGAATGCTTAGTAACAGTATAAAACACATCTTGAGCCACACAACTCAATACTAAGTTCTCATTTAAAATTTGCAGATTCTTCCTTTCAATTTCATTATATTTGAGTTCCCGTTCATAATCATTAACCTCAACTACCATAGCATCAAATTCCTTTTCCATTTCTTTAATATCTGAGTCTATTCGTTTTTGAAGACTCTCAAATTGACCTTTTAATTGTTTAAAGAAAGGCATGACCTCAGTTAGATAGCATTCTTTAGTTTGCTCAAAACCCCTTTCCCCTTCGGTTATCCCAGTAGGTGTGATTCTCTTTTTGCACGTTTTCTCAAAATCAACAAATAGTTGGTAAACTACATACAGGCTGATTAAGGTCTTGCTTTTAGTGGAAATAGTTCTAGGAACTAAATGCATTGGTGTATTAGGAGGATACACAGTAGTTGTAGGCATTTTCCTAAGGGGGATGTTTGTCACAACAAGATTATCTGCTTTTTGCTTATCTAAATCCTTTTTCCAGAACACTTGTTCGGGTGTTAACAGAGTTTGAGCCTTAAACTTGTTTAGAGAAATCAAATTTTCTTTAGTGTAATCATGGGGTTTGTACATTATGTTTTGCTTTTTACACTCAGGATCATTTAGCTTCTTATTCATTTTCTCCCTAGAGACAACATCTAATTGCATCTCTTCCTCAATGCACTCAGCGCAACTAGGTTTTTTCCTAGGCTTAAGGATTTCATTACCATCATATATTACCTTTTGAGCAGCTTTTGCTATCTTACCATACTCAGGATTGGGTTTCTCTATAATGGGAATACTATGCTTATCGCTGAGAACTCTATGCTTAGTGATCATGTGAGCAGTCTGAATGGTATTCCCTTGTACGTACAACTTATTTTCAAGCTTGTTTTTCAAAGTTTTTAGATTTGAAAAGTCATTCAAAAGTTTTGATTCCTTAGCATTAAATTCTTGTTTAAGCACTTTAACATCATTTTAGAGTTCTTGTTTTTGCTTAACAGTTTTTGAGAGCTTTTCTTGTAAGGAGTTTAACTCTTGTTTTAACACTTCTTCTCTAAAATTACTTTTTCTAATAATTGTACGCATTTGGTCATCCATTTCCTGCTCACGGGTAGTTAACTCAAACTTAGCACGCTGTTCATAAATAGCAACTTGTTCCTTATAGGCATTCAGTTCAGAGATAACAGAATCATCAGGGGCACATGGAGTGTATTCATCAAAAACATAGTCATCATTGACTGTAGAAGATGCATTACTTGGTACAATCTCACTTTCACTTTGTATCACATATTGATCATATGGGACAATATTACTATTACCCACATTATCCATATTTGATTCATTAGTTAGATGTGATTGTACTTTGTTATGCATCTCTTACTCATCAAATTTATCGTATAGTTTTAATACCTCAGAGATGATTGAATCTTTGGAAGGACCAGCCTGCTGTGATGATGAGGGCTTTGGAGAGACCATAGGTGAGATGCTTGCCATGAAAATGGTTTGGGCAGTTGGTTCATCATCCACATCTGAATCATAAGCATCACAGTCAGCTACTTGAAATGCATTTGGATTGTTCTGACCCATACCCTGTACTGGCCGTTCATCCACATCAGCATCATAAGTCTTGGCATTTCCCTCAGCAAGAAACAACAGTTCTTCTTCATCCAAAACGGCACCATTGTCTTGAGCTTGTACAAGCAACATCTTGTCTCTGAAGTATTCTGCATTTTGAGGGCGTTTTGGAGATGTGCAGTTCCTTGCAATGTGTCCATCCCCACCACAGTTGTAGCACTTGACTGGCTTCACTTGTCCCTGATTAGCATTTCTTCCACGATTCTGATTAGCCACATACCCTCCACCTACTCCACCTTTTCCCTGTTCAAACTGCCTACCTTGATTTGGTTGCACCATAACCTTTCCATCTCTGATAGTAGCTTGATTGTGTGGGTTGGATGCTATTCTGAGGTTATTGTTGGTGTGAGGAGTGGTATTCAGATTTTGACTAACCATGAGAGACAGTTGATTGATGAAGTTTTCCATGAGTGTTTTTGAGTCTGGAGGCTTGTATGCTGGATCAGGAATGAGCTTGTAATTACCATTACCAGTGGGTATGACTTGAGAAGCTTTGGTGGTAATTCCAACATTGGTGTAGAATGTTGTTGAATCATTTGATGAACTTGTTTCTCCCTGTATAGTTTTGAACTGTTCAAGAATCACTCTTTCAAACATAGCATGTCTCTCATTCTGAAGAAGGAAGGCATACAGTTTCTCATAGTTGGTGTTCTTCAATCCTTTGGTTTGCTTCACTGAGGTGACAAATTTGTGCCATTCGGGATTCATGTTGTTCACAAACTTTAAGTTCAGCTGAATATTTGGCATGGTCATTTTGATGTTCCTCATGTCATTTACAAGCTTGTGGAATCTCACGTAATATTCATAAACACTTTCTTCTGGTTTCATCTTAAAATGCTCAAATTCATCATACAGTTGTGATTCTCTGTCTTCCTTGGTAAGTTCTGAACCAGAGAGAAGCATCTTGACATTGTCCCACACCGCCTTAGCTTTAGTGTTGTGATTGATCAGCTTGTAAATGTCTTTTGGAAGACCCTGAAGTATAATGTTTGAAGCCCTGATATCAGCATCGAATCTCTTTTTCTCCTTATCACTGAGCTCATCATATGTCTTTGGTCTGTCCAATCCGAAGATCATTGTTCCATCTGCAGCAGTGTCAATTATGTCTCTTGTAGTCTCAATTTGATAAGGTCCTTCATCAATTGACTTGAGAATGTTGACTCCATTTTCCTTTCCTAAACAATACAGTCTGATTCGTTGAGCCCATGAGTCGTAGTCAGTTCTGTCAAGCATGGGTGGACGAGTGTCTGAACCAGCTGCTTGAACGTCCTCAGCTATAGTAGAGATGATTGTAGGCACGTTGGTAGACATGTTTACAAATTTTACGGGATTTTATAACTCTATGATTAAATCGGGAAATAGATTCTTTCACGGGATTTTACTAAATCAAGAGAAACCCGTATTAGAAACAAATATTAACCAAGTCGCTATAACCCTTGAACCAAGTCGCTAAGTAGCAACTCGCTAAACCTCAAGTCGTTGTGAATCAAGTCGCTAAGTACAAATCGCTAAGACCCAAGTCGCTGAACACAAGTCGCTAAAGCACCAAATCGCTAAGCAGGCAAGTCGCTAAAGAACAACTCGCTAAGTATCCAAGTCGCTAAGAATCAACTCGCTAAGTTTCCAAGTTGCTAGAAATTATAGAAACAAGTCGCTAACCCAACCAAGTCGCTAGCCGTAGTGGAGCCTCCACTAACTTGTACTGTTTGTCGGCTTGTCTTAATAGACAAGTCCCTAAGATCAAGTCGCTGCGACTTAAACTACAACTCGCTGGAATTTACTAAAGCAAGACGCTACGAAGAAAAACACTCCGAGACACAAGTCGCTAAGTTGAAAAACTTCAAAACTACACTTTTCAATCCAAAACAAGCCAAACCACAGTGATTCAAGCTTTCCAAATCAAAACCCTAGCACTTACAATGATTCTAAACACAAAAGTACACTCAAAACTCAAGCTTTAACACAAGAAATGATCCAAATGATGCAAAAACCACTAAACTTTTTCAACCCCAAAAACCATATAAAACCACTAGAAATCCAAGGATATGTAAGAGAGATGATCAAACCATGGCTCTTGATACCAATTGTAACATATTGGATTTCACAAACACATCATACCAAATACATAAGAGGCGTATATAAGGTTTTAGAGAGAGAAAGGGAAGAGAGTTGGGAACTATGTGAAACAAAGAAAAATGGTATTGAAGCTCCAACCCTCTACCTTGGGAGGTAGAGGGTATTTATAGTGTCTTACACTACGGGCTGTGGATCAGGCATACAGAGGGTAAAGACACGTCCGTCCTCCACGGTTTTACTTAACTAACTTCTTACAAACATTAAATAACTACGACTACGAGCTTTCTAATGATTACATATACTTGAGGTGACCGATACTTTAATGACTGAATTTTCTGATTCCTAACAGATATGCTTCTTGACATCGTAAATTGACCTAGCACTCCATTCTCCTACCACAATCTTAGACATCTTACAATCAATTATGGCACTAGCGGTAGCTAAGAATCCTCTTCCTACTAACAATGGGCATGTCGGGTCTTTATTCATGTCTAGCACATGGAAATCCACCAAAAGAGTCAATTTACCTTCGTGTACTACCATGTCTTTTATTATCCCTACCGGATATGCAATACTTCCCTCCGCTAGACCTAAGATGGTTTTCGTTGGTTCTATCTTACCTAGGTTAAGGCTTCTATTGAGGGACAACAGAAGGAGATTGATGCTTGATCCTAAGTCGGCTAAAGTGTTGAAAGTTTTGGAATTTCCAAGCCTACACGGAAGAATGAATAGCCCGGGATCATCTATCTTTTTAGGTAACTTATTTTGCACAAATGCGGACCCACATTCTCCTAACTTAAGCTCTTGCTCATATTTTTCTTTTAATGCATTATAATAAGGCGCATGAGTCAAGACTTCAAGAACCGGTTTTTCTCGGTGGAGTTCCTTGTACTCCTCTTCTAGATTAGTTTTGGGTTTTTGGTTGATGGGTTTCTCAAGAGTTGGTTGGACCAATGGTTCAGGTCCTTAGTACCTCATGAGGGATCGCTTGGAACCCGTGTTGATGGCGTTGACCGGGTGAACTTTCGGGTGTGAAGGGCATGGATATGCACTCTCCCAAGGTAAGCAAGAACATGAAGTTGATGAAATCGAATTCACTTTTGGGTTCTTTATGGTGTTACTCGGGAGTGCTCCGATTTCCCGGTCATTAAAGGCTTTTAAGACAGCGTCAAGTTTGGTTGTTATATCGCCTTGTCGTTGCTTGAAATCGGCTTCAAGCTTAGTCAAACAAGCTTCTTGAGATGACATGAACCTTTACACCATTGCCTCAAGGCTAGTGGAATTTCCGGTATTTGGAGGGTTGGACCTATTGGGTGGACTAGATGAGTTTTGGGGCGGGTTTGAGTTTTGGCTCCACCTAATGTTAGGGTGATTTCTCCATGAGGGGTTGTAGGAATTTCCTAAGTCGTTTTGCTCGTGCTTGAAAGTGTACCACTTCTCTCCCGCTTTGTCGGTACGCGTGGAGGCGTAGTCCGCAAAAGCTTGTTCGGGGAGTCTTGTGCAATCACGAGTGTCGTGGGGACCACTACATAACTCACAAGGTAGAGTGATTTTGCTCACTTGGTGTGAAAACTTAGGATTTTCGGGTAGGAGCTCATTAGGAATTTGACTTGATTTTCAAGTTCGAGCATCCTACGATTGGAAGTTTGTGAGTCAATGGGAGGCAAGGAGATTGCCTTGACGGTTTTGGGCAACTCAAGGGGGTCATTCCAACTTTCCTTGTCATAGAGGGCAAGGTCCTCTATTGTACCCCACGATTCTTCCGTGATGAGATCACTAAGTTTGCCACCGGCCACTTGGTCAATGGATTGCTTAGTTGAGAAGTTGACATGATCGTAAAAGATTTGGACTTGAAGCTAAAGGTCGATGCCATGATGAGGGACTTTATGGAGCAAGTCCTTGAATCGAGTCCATTCCTCGTAGAGAGATTCACCTTGACGTTGTTGGAACATCAAGATTTCATTCCTAAGTTTGGTAGTTCTCCCCGGTGGGAAAATTTGGGAAAGGAAACAAGTAGTGAGATCATCCCAACTTGAGATGGATTCAGCGGGAAGTCGCTCAAGCCAATTACTAGCTTGGTCCCATAGAGAGAATTGGAAGAGACGCAAGCGCGTGGTCTCCCATGTGGTAGCATCAAGGTCGATGGAATCAATGATTTTAAGAAAGTCCTTGAGATGCTGATTATGATCTTTGGAACGAAGTCCATGAAATGCACATCGGTTTTGCACCAACCGGATGGTGTCGGATCGCAGGGCCATAGTTTGAGCTTGATCGAGGAGCTCAATGGGGTTCCTATAGCCTTGGTGGCTTTGTCTAGAGTATTCACCAAGAGTACGGCCTCTTGGTAGGTCAATGAGTGGTGGCGGGTTATCAACTTCCATGATGAAAAGTGATGGGATTACTAACAAAGTCACGAAGAAGGGGGATAGACTACGAGGAAGCTAAAAATGAGAAAAAATCTTACTTGATAGGAATCAAGCAAGGGAACCTACACGAGATGGAAATCTAACTAGCTATTCTATTCCCCGGCAGCGGCACCAAAAACTTGATGCGCGTACAACGCGTTCGCGGTCAAAGGAAGTTCCTTTTCGTCGAGCAAGTTTTTCAACACCCTAGGCAGTGAAGCTAATCGTTGTAGTGTAGTATTCGGTAAGCCTCGTGTATTGATATCGTTCTCTAGGGAAATAGGAATGCTATTAAGAAGTGTACTACGCTAAGGTTGAGGTTGAGGAAGATTATTTTTTATCTTTTTATATTTTTTTTAGAAAGCTAAGGGTAAAATCTCGGGGTTTGGATTTGGGGCGTGGGTACTTCTACCGATTACTCTTCTATCTAATTATCTAAACTAATGGGTAGTCTTATGTCTAATTGATGTGTGCTCGTATGATGATTAAAAATGTGTCTACCTAGATACTATTACTCCCTAGTTATCTTTTATTGGTGGTTGATTTGTCACGTCCTTATTCTTAACGCGTTGTGTTTTCTAAGGTCGTAGGGTATGCCTTTTTCCCTAACTCTTTGAGACTACCTTAAGGTTATTGCCTACGAAATCTCTATGTCAATTATAAACTAAGTTTAAGGGTTATGTTTGGATGTTTAGCCTACAAATCCGCTAAGTGACTCATAAACTAAGGTTCACAAAGATTACTCAAGCAATTGAACACAACGATAGCCTAGTGCACTACTAAGCCAATTACAATTAAGTTAAGAGACAACCAATCAATAATTAATAACTAGGTTTCATAGATCTAAGCAAACACACAAGAAATTTAGCCGGACATGTTAAACACGCAAGCATACACACATTCAATCGAAGATATAATGAAATTAATGAAGTAAAACACTTATCTTGATGTAAAATAGGGTATGAGAACCCTAAGATACTGTCCAAACCGGACAACAATCGTTTTAGGTTTTTACTCCACAAATCTACCTCTTAAAATTCTGAAAATTCGATTTTTATATATAATTTTACATTCACAACGGCGTCGCCTTATAGGTGGGACGCCGTCAGATCGCCGTCATTAGGGTTTCGTCTTGGCCAAGTAATAGTTGGGACGGCGTCACGTTGGAGTTGTGACGCCGTCGGGCTTCAGTAGTGACGTCGTCTGATTCTGGATCTAGGCCGTCTGGGCTGAAAAGTCTTCGTGACGCCCTTCCTCTTCAAAGCCTGACGCCGTCAAGTGTATTTTAGCAGAAATTCTACTGAGGCATCAAAAATTTAATTACGTATAGAGGGACGGCGTCGCCATTTGATTGGGGCGTTGTCATCTTCAAATTCAGCAGCTTGAGTGTCTTCGATCTTGACTTAGCCATTTTCTTCATATATTCACTCATTTTCGTCCAAATATGCATCATTCCAGCATTTTGCTTCCAAAAGACCTAAAAAGTGAAAAGGAATGAAATTAAGCAGTAACGGATATAAAAGTGGGCGATTAAGGGCTTAAATGACCCCTTAAAAGTGTACGTTTTAAATCCTTATCACTTGGCAAACTAAATCATTCCCAAAAATCTGATCCAAAATAAGATACAACTTTCGACCACCACCAACCTCCGATTGGATAAACTTCCATAACAACTGACGATCGGAACTTTTATAGATCCATAACAACTGACGATCGTGTAAGTGATTTTCGATCTATATTGTTTGTGTGATTGATTTTGGATCTAGGGTTCATATTAAATGTTGGGTTCAGTGAATACCCAAACCCCTTAATTCTATGATTTGAATAGAAAATACCCTAAGTGTTTAGATCCTTGAACACTAACAAGTCACTGAGCGCATAGCCACTCAGTGAGCTGACTTCGGGATACTCAGTAAGAGACAATGTAGAAGTCTCTCCACTCAGTAAGGCAGAACTTAAAGGGTGAAGACTGAGTCAAGAAGAAGATGCTGGATTCAGTGAGTGATAACAATAACTCACTGAATCCCGAAAATCCTCACCAACTACTACCACTGAAGACAATACTGAAGATGAGGATTGAAGGCTAAGAAGACTGAAGAATGAGCGGGACAAGGCGGGATAAGTTTGAACAGATAAGACGATGTCCTTATCAACCAAAGTCAAACTTTCCCTGAATCGCTAACTACCAGGCTCAGTGTCATCACTGACTAGAAGAAAGCAGCCTTGTCACTTACTCTAAATAGCCATTGTAAACAGAGACAAAATACATCAATATTTTGTCTTCTGTAACCTGTCAGTTTGTCCTATAGGATAGAGTTAAAACCCATACTTGTATAAATAGAATAAGAGTTGGAGAAAAAGATTTTAAGCTTGTGTATTAATTGTAAAATACACACACAAGCCATCTTTCACTCCTCCAAATACAACTATGTCCTTGAGATAGCTCAGTGGTTCTTGTGTAGTTGTGCTTAGACTTAGCCTAAGCTTAGTGAGGAATCATACCATACTTGTCATTTCAATCCCAAGTACTATTCCGCAAGTACTTGGGTAATGTATTCTTTTTGATTCGTTTTAATAAAGAATATAAACGTTGAAAATTAGTCAGTGTTTTTTTACTTGCACTACTTCAGTCATTGTTCACAATTAGTCGTTTCAATTGTTTTTAAACTAACTGTGAAACGAGAACAACAAGTGGTTTAAGAGCAAGGTTGATTATAAAAACCTTTTTTAAGCCGCTCATAAACGTTTTTTAAATCAGGATCCTAATGGCTGAAAGTGATGTGCCCCAACTTGTCGATAAAAAGGGTGGAGCCTATGCTGCTGTTGCCCCTCGACTAGAAGTTGGTAAATTTAACAAATGGAAAAAGCGAATGCTTTGCTATTTGACTGGGATGGAACCTTACTACATTAAGTACATTAATGAAGGTCCATTTGTCCCAAAGACTGCTGAAGGTTTACCTAAACCTGAAGCTCAGTGGACTCAGGACGAGAGAAGAGTGGTCAACCAGGACAAAAGGCTCAAAATCATCATCATATCTTGTCTTCCTGATGATGTTATGGAGTCTGTCATTGGCTGTAGTACAACTAAACAAACCTAGAATGAACTGGTCCACAGCTATGAAGGTCCCTCAGATACCAAGGAAAACAGGATTATGGACCTGAAACTTGAGTATAATACCTTCAGGGCTAAAGACTCAGAAACTCTCTCTCAAACTTACACCCGGTATAAAACTTTGTTAAATGAATTGTCAAATGATGGTGTAAAGTTGTCCAAACATGAAATTAATGTTGGTTTTGTCAATAGTCTCCCTGAGAAGTGGTTGAATTTCTCTCAGGGACTTAGGAATGCTAATCATATCCAGAATCTTGAACTTCCTGAAATATATGGGAAATTTGTCTATGAGGAAAACCTCATCAACAGACAATACCCTGACTTGAAAAAGTCTCAGGAAGTCAAGAAGTCCCTGACCACCACTTCAACACCAATTTCTACTGCCTTTTATTCAAACAGTGTGGTTCAGGATTTTCAGGAAAATTCAGATGATGAGCCTGAAGAGAGAACAAGCGAGGAGTACCTGAATGACTTGAACACTGAGTTCCAGGAAAGGGCACTCCTTGCTAACTCCAGAAGGTTTATAAGAAGGAACAAAAGTTTTTCAAATGCTAAAGCTAATGAGGACACTGAGTATTTTAAGTGTCACAAAAAGGGTCATTTTGCTAAAGACTGTTTTTCAAAAACCATCTCTGGGCCCTCTTACAAACCCTCATGGTCAAACCAGTCCTTAGGTTTTAGCAAATTTCAACCAAAAGTATATAAGTCTCATCAAAATTTCAAAAACATATATGACCAAAACAAAGCTGTTGATTTTGAAGCCAAGTATAGGAAAGCCAAGGCTAAACTAGCACTTCTTGAGGCCACTCCCTCAGAAACAACAAACAATGTTAAATCTGTGCATGGTAAAAACAAGGGCCTGGTAGCTGAAGTCTTCGACTCGGATGAAGAGCCAGTCTCCTCAGACGATGAAATGGTGCAAGTCAGTGCACTGATGGCTTTTTCAGAAGAGGACAAGCTAGCTGTTGGAAAGAATCATGCTAGGAATGATGAATGGGTGAACATCACTATGAGGAAGGTAAATAGTTTACTTTCTATAGATGATGATTCTGATTGGCAGTCTTTCATGAACTATATTAATGTTAACCTTAAGTTCGTAGAAGAGCAACGATTAAATCTTTTTTCAAAATACAACAAGTTAAGTTTTGAATTAAACAAGTGTAGAGATGAACTGCTTATTTTGAAACAAGCCAAGCTTGAGGCTGTCACACTACAAATTCAAAACTCTAAATTAGTTAAAAGAAATCAAGCTCTTCAGGAAGAACTTAAAAAGGAAAAAGATATCATTGAAAACTGGACTACTAAGAACCCTAGAGTCTTTGACACTGTTCAAGCCCCCAGTAGCAAGAAGAGAATCTGAGGTGAAGATCACCTCACTGATTCTCTCAGTGAAGACCAAAGTCCAAAACCATTTGTGTCTGCTGGCATCCTTTCCAAAAAGGAGTTAATGCATAAGTCTAGTGATTGGGTTGAAAGGGTAAACCCTAAGAGTAAGCTTCCAAACTTCGATTCTGGAAGGATTCTTGAGCCTGAGAGTCAAGCTCTCAAGAGCATGCTTGGACTCCCTGATATACCCAGTAGTACTAAACACATCACTGAGTCTGAAGCTGAATCTGAAGAACCGCTTCCACCTCTGAAACCTCTTCAGGGTGTTGCACCTAGCTCTGAGCTTACTCCATTACAATTCAACCCTCACTCTCCTAAAGAAAGGTCAGGTCGTGGTAGAACCATTCTGAAAAGACCAACAAACCTAACCCAAGAAGATTCAGTCCCCACTGAGACTTCCACATCTTCAGTTCCTGCCGAAGAAGACCAAATCCAACAATTGACTGAAGTTGTGAGGAAGTTGACTGATACGATGAACTCCATAGAGAAAGCTCCTGATTCAACAATCAAGGAACCTAAGTTAACCTCCTCTAGTTTATCTAGGTCAAAGTCAATCACCAAGCCCAAGCAGAAGTGTGATTTGTGCCATTATATCAGCCATACCAATGATAATTGCTAAAGAATCCTTTTTTGCATGATCTGCAAAAAGGAAGATCACAGAACTTCTGACCACTTACAGCATGTAAGTTCATTCAGTGAAGCAACTCATACCAACACTGGTCATCAGTATGCTTCATCCTCTAACCAGGGTAAAAGACCTAAAGCTAAACCTTTTCCTCCTTGCCCACATTGTGGCTATAATGATCATCTTCCTGATGACTTTCTCATGAACTCTTGCTGTGATATATGTGAAAATCCAGCTCATGAGACATCTCAACATGATAGAGTCATCCAGGCAAGGAGAAGTTCAAAACAACCCTGCATCACTAAGTCGTCCTCAGTAAGCAAACGCAAAACCTGTGGTAGCACACTTTACTCAACCACTGACCATAAATCAATTGCTAAGTTCAAACAGACCATGAGACCCAAGCCCACTAGTAAGTGGGTCAACAAGAGAAACTAATTCAGTTTACTATTTGTGCAGAGACACGCCAGGGAGCCTATTTGGCATCTAGATAGTGAATGTTCAAGAAGCATGATTGGTGTAAAGGAGTATCTGCACAAGTATGTAAAGGAACCAGGACCCAAGGTAGTATTAGGTGATAACTCATCAGGTTATGGTTCAGTAAACTGTAATGGAATAGTTTTCTCTAGAATAGCTTATGTCAATGGTCTAAAGTACAATCTCATCAGTGTTAGTCAGTTGTGTGATGCAAAATACATAGTGCAGTTCAATGATAAACAAGGTACAATTTTCAATGCCAACAACGAAGTTGTTTTAATAGCTCCTAGGAGAGATGATGTATATGTTCTTGACATGTCAACTCTCTCTCAGAATGGGACATGTCTCTTTGCCAAAGCCACTAAAACTGTCAACTAGTTATGGCACAAGAGACTCTCTCACTTAAACTTCAAAAACATTAACAACTTGGCAAAACAAAACAAAGTCCTTGGTCTACCATCATTGGTTTTTGCAAAAGACAAACCATGCTCAGCCTGTGAAAAAGGCAAACACCATAGAGCATCATTCAAAACAAAATAAAATGTCTCTATCAAAAGCTGCCTTCACCTCCTGCACATGGATCTCTTTAGACCAGTTAGTCCAAGATCAATCTAGCATGAGAAGTATACACTTGTCATTTTTGATGAGTTCTCAAGATACACATGGGTATACTTTCTTTCCAAAAAGAGTCAGGCAGCTGATAGAATAATGTCATTCATCAGGAAAATTGAAAACCAGAATGACATTACTGTTAAACAAATCAAAACTGACAATGGTACTGAGTTCAGAAATCAAGAGCTTGAGAGTTTCTATGATGAAAAGGGAATTTCCCAAAACTTTTCATCTCAATACACCCCTAAACAAAATGGGGTAGCTGAAAGGAAAAATAGAATTCTCATTGAGGCTGCTAGAACTATGTTAAATGGGTCAGCACTCTCAAAGCACTTCTGGACTGAAGCTGTCAAAATAGCCTGTTACACTCAAAACAAGTCAATCATTGTCAAAAGACATAACAAAACCCCATATGAGATCTTCAAAGAAAGACTTCCTGATTTCAGCTACTTTCATGTGTTTGGGTGTCCTATGTTCATTCACAATCACAAGGATCACTTAGGCAAATTTGATGCAAAAGCTGATGATGGGTATTTCCTAGGTTACTCACTGATCTCTAAAGCCTTCGGGGTGTTTAACACCAGAAGACAACAAGTTGAGGAAACCTTTCATGTTACCTTTGATGAAACCTCAGATAGCATCAGGTTTACCAATACCTCAGTGGAGGAAATAGGAATTGATGACTCATCAAGATACCCTCCTGATGAGTTCAACACTGAAATCAATTCCTCATATCAAGTTGATGCTGATATCTCATACTATGTCTTACCCCACAACCTTCCTCAACCAACAATCAGTGAATTCATTGATAATCAATCAGACCCTTCTTGGCATTGAACAATCTTAACTTAGGAACGTGTAGGATGAGATTTTACGAATTCTTGAAATCATTCAAGTAGTCGTCGTCACTCATCTTTAGGTACCTTTAGTTCCCCAACATTTGCTATGCATTATACTTGATGTGTTCTTGCATTTAGTCTTTGTAGAAACAACTAGGAGAAGCATTTTGCTAAGAGTGCAAAATTGCACATTTGCTGAAAGCCTTCTGATCTGCAGTAGGCGGATCCCAGCAATATAACTAGCCGGATCCCTCCCAAAAGGGAACCGTGGGATCCGTGACTATAGATGAGGAATACAGACTTCCTTACATCAAAAACAGCTCACTAGATCACCTCACACTAGTCAAACATAAGAACTTAGAACCAACTAAGTCTTCCTCAAATATTTGAAAGCTTCATACTCACCCATAGCTTACCTAGGATCTATTTCAAAATGTTTTTGATTTATCAATTCATCAAAACTCACCATATTTCCGCTCCAACGCTCACACATTATTCCTCACATCTTATAACACTTAGTTTGATATGTCCATCAATTTTAGCAAATTGAGTTTAGTCACTTTTAACTCAAAAATAGGCTCAAAACTAGTTTTTCATTTTTCTTTATTTTATAAGATTTTATTAAATTTTTCTTAAGCCATCATCTGACCTCTAGGACTAATTACCACCACTTTTCCATCTCAAATCAAATGGTATCCTTCTCAAAGCACTTATTTAGACTATCTAAAGTCCACTTTCCTACCCAAAACCATCGTTAAGCACCTTCATCCCTTATGGTTGAGCCTTTAAAACATCCACCACTCAAGACATCAAAGGAAAGTCAAAACCTCTAGATAAATAGGTACTATACCTTACAAAAAGCATAATCATCTCATCAAGTATTTGCCTGACAGACGGATCCCTGATTTATAACCAGACGGATCCCTGGTGAAAGGGATCCATGGGATCCGTGTCTGCAGAAAGACTTTAATCAGCTTTCCTCTTCAAATTTAAGCCACCTTTTGGTTATCTAACCACTTTTAGTTACCATTTAATGTATTCCTAGAGCTGAACAATATCCTAAGTGCATGCTTAATCCTCTTAGTGGTCAAGAATTTAATTCCCTAATTCAAAATTATCCTTTATAAACCAAACACTCTTAAGGTTAGTCATCACTCTCACCTAGCTCTCAAAAATCAGTAGTTAGAAGCTTACATTACATCCTTACCATCACCATGACCAAAGCACTTAGCAACAACTCTTCAACCAAAGGCTCATCCAAAAGAAAGGGTCATATGATTCATGAGATTTCATCCACCGAATCATCTCCCGTAAGAGATAACAATGCTAGAATCCCACCTCAACAAACCCATTCAACAATTGCTAAGAGAACCGCAAGAATTAGCATCAAACCTTTTGGGCTAGAAAAAGGGTCATCTAGTTCAAAACCAAACATAGCTAGCTCTAGAAAACCATCTAAGCCCTCATTCCTAGAGCATGGATTACACTCATTCAACGAGCCTCTTTCTCACCCAAATCTCTATTCATTAGACCATTCATCACCAAGAACATCTCATTCACCAACTTTCTCGTTAAATAGGGAACCACCTACAACACCGACTAGTCCATCATTGGAGACAAGGAATCACCAAGGACTTGATCATATGGAGGAATTTCCATTACCACCACCCTCATTGTTAGTAGAACCTCATCCTACATCTCTTAATGAAACCCCACCATCATTCGTAGAGCCCCCTCAAAACATTCATTTTCCTCCGGTTCCAAATCAAGACAATAATTTCTCTAATTTTCTAATCACCCAAGGACTTGTTCAAGAAGTACGAAATGAGTTGCATTTCATGTTTAATCATCTTCTTGAAAGATTGGACCAAATCAACAAGTCTACTCATCCTTAGACTCAAGCACATTGTTGCGTTCTAGGCTTTAGTAACTAATTAGTATTAGTAGAATATGTGTGGCTAAATCATTCTCTTAGTTTTAGAGATTTCTTGATTATCTCTTTGTTTATTGAATGATAACTTATTTGCCATATTGCTTTGAGTATATGTTTGTTGTTTGTATACATATCCCACTTTCATATTTAGCACTGTTTGGTATATCACAATTGCTGAAAATCTGTCACCAGACAGACGGATCCCTAGAAATTACCTAGACGGATCCCACAGAGGAGGGAACCATGGGATCCCTGCAACAGAAGGAAAATTTTCTACTAACTTGAGTCTTATTTGCAGGAAATTATGCACTATACTCTTGTTTTCTAACCTTTATTTTGTAGATTTTCAAAATACACATGAAGACCTTGACACCCTAAGCTAGGGGGAGCTTTGTGTCAAACCATACATTGCAAAACCATTTGCAACATAATCCTTATTTGGATTACATTTCATGACACCCCATTGCAAAGTTGCAATCTTCAAGGGGGAGCATTTTCGTCACAAGGACGAAACCATTTGCAAACAAAATTGCAAAACATTAGCTTACTAGTTTTTTAATTGCTTGACGCTCTCACAAAGGGATGGACTCGTCAAGGGGGAGTTAAGACGAGAACTATTCCCGTCACTTGCTCTCTTTTACATTTTTTCTCTTTTACATGTTTTTCTTAAAACAATGTGTTAATTTCTTTTCGACGCTCTTTTTGTTTCGACAAAAAGGGGGAGAAGAGAGCAAAAACACCAATTCGAACTTTTACGAATTTTAGTTTTTCCTTAAAATAATTTTATGTTTTGTCATCAAAAAAAGGGGTAGATTGTTAATACAAATAAGCCGTAAAAACGTTTATTTATATTTTACGATCTTCTAATGTTTTGTCAATAACAAACGTAAAATCATTTTAACAAAACAAATAAAATACGTAAATGGTTTGAGCCAATAGTTTTCTAACACACTTACGTTTTTACATAAAACACTAAAACAAGTAAAAGTGATTTTATGATTTAGTAATACATATGTACAACAACTAATGTTTACATATTGGGCAAATATAAACATAACTAGTATGTATTATAATGGGTAAAAACTACAACCCATGGAACATATTCATAACCCATGGTATTGACCCATACCTATTTGACTAGATGCACTGCAGCCATTAGGTACATTGTATCTAAAGAAATACCCATGGATCAACCCATAACCCATGACACACAACCAACATACCCATGGGCAAAGAGGAGCGTCCCACGGATCCCTAGCATTATGTGGAAAACTAGAAGGGGGGGTTGAATAGTTTTGCCGATTTTAAGTTGATTTCAAAAACTTTAGATTCGATATTATGTGAAATCGTATGGATGTTGAGAACGTATAGATCTAATGATAATGGAAGCAAATAAATAAAGTTAAGGGATAGAAATGACACAACCGATTTATAGTGGTTCGGCTACAAGGACACCTTCCTTGCCCTACTCCACTCCCCGAGTCACTTACTCGAGAGTTCAAGCACTATGTCAACAAACTCCTTCACTTGGTGGAGAAGCCTTCTCAACGTTGCTTACACTTTTTCCGGTACAAAGCTAGATACCGAGTCCGTAGCACAGTGGACCAAACCAACACAACTATTACACAACAAATATGTGAAATATCAAATACAAGATCTTTGCTACAGAAATCTTGCGGAGAGACAAATCAATCAAGGACCCCTTGCTTGGATGACTTGTAGAATGCTCGTGATCTCGCCTTAGAGAAGGACCTATATGAGGATCACAAAGAGAAAGAAAGAAGAACAACTCTCTAGATCAAGTGATCTATATGTTAGAAGAGAATGAGAGTGTATGAGAGATTTAGTAAGAAGAGGGGTGAGTTAGAATGAAGAAATGGCTCTCTATTTATAGGCAAAATTCTTCACTGTTCCCCGGATCCCACGGATCCCTTCCACTTGGGATCCGTCTAGTGTAAACCTAGGGATCCGTGGAACGCTCCTCTTTGCCCATGGGTATTTTGGTTATGGGTCATGGGTTATGGGTTGGTCCATGGGTTTACTTTAGATTCAATGTATCTAAGTATACATTGTATCTAGTCTTCTTGGGTATGGGTTAAGATCCATGGGTTATGGTTTTTACCCATCCTAATAAACTATTACAACAAATGCTTAATTACTATATTTTTGTATTTAAATGGCTATATGTAAATGCGTTACAAAAATAACATGTATCCTTATAATTATACTTAAGAAAACATTATATTTGTTATCAACAAAACACAAAGAGATCACAAAATATTAATAAACGTTTTTACGGTTTATTTGTATTAACAATCTCCCCCTTTTTGTTGATGACAAAACATAATGTTATGATGAGTAAAACTTAAGAATAGATGTAAGTTTTGACAGCCCCTAAGTTTTACTTCTTCTCCCCCTTTTTGTCGAAACAAAAAGTTAACCCTTGGAGGAAAAAGTAGTCCACGTATTTCTTACTCCCCCTTGACGGTAGCTCCCCCTAAATTGGGGCGTCAAGTGAAGAAAAATAAAAATCCTAAAAGAAGAAAGGTTAGTAACATGCTTAAATAATCTTGTGATTGTCGAGAATCAAGATTGGGAGCCAAGGTATGTAAACAAGGCCTTGTAATAAAACAACAAATTGTAGTGGTATTTATGTCACTTACAAGCATGTAAAAAAAATAAGAACAAGACTTGTTCTTGAAAATGACTTCAAAAAGAAAAAAAAATAATACTTAAAGTAAAAAATAGTAGTAGTGATTCCTTCCATGCTTGCATAAGGTTATGGATGGAGGGTTTGATGAGTAATGATATTGATGCGATCAAGGATGAGGTTGAGTATGAAACGCATTTCTTCCCTAACTTCTATTGCAATTTCCCTAGTGGATTGGCAATGTTCACAATGTAAATGATGTGGGTAATGAGTGCGGAAGTTTTCCGGGTTGTTTTGATTGGAGTTATGCGGAAGTTGTGGTGGAAAAATAGGAAAATATGGATCAATATCCGGAATGTTTGTAGATGGTGGTGGAAAAGAACCTAGATGTTCTTGTAATGTGATGGGAGCTAATGGTGGTGATGTTTCAAGATCTTGAAATATAGTATTTGGAGATGTGGGGGTGTTGAAAAGACTAATTCTTTTTCTTTAGGTTGGTTAGATCTTGTTGGAGTCTTAAGGAGTTCCAAAAGAGTGACTTTAGGTGATGAATTTGGTGTACTTGTTGGTGATGAGGGAGGTGTTATAAAGGAAGCATCTTGTGGTGAGTTGTTTGTTGAGGAAGAACCATTTGAGGTTGGTTTTGCTAAGCAACAAGATCGGATACTAATCCGTGCGGATATCCTAGAGTTTGATTGTGGTATTTTGGATGGTGGTAGTACAAAGGTTTGGGTATCATGAAGATGATTGTTTGTACTAGGTGATTATCTAAAGGGTTTGTGGATGACATGGTGTATTGTGTTTGTGAGGATGAGATGGATTATATAAGCATTTTGGGAGTTCTATATATAGAAAAACAAAGCATTGTAATGAATGCTTGACCCAAAATGTGGATTAAAATCTAATGATTAGATATGAATTTAAGGCATGTGATCATGAGAACACAAGCATTAAAGAGCATACTCCAAAAAAATAGAACAAATGTGGATTTTTCATCCAAAGTGAGAAAAATAGAAGGTAAAAACAGCTTCTGTCTCACAGATCCCACGGATCCTTCCCTTGAGGGATCCGTCCAGCATGAAAGTTGGGATCCGTGGGTCTGGTGATTCAGGCAGCACAAATTTTTCTTTTTGGAAACATTTTTGCCTAGTGTGTGCCTATATGCAAACTATTTGGAGTTTCGGTTATCTTGACCCCTAAAAGAAATAGAAAATAAACTAGAAGTATAAAACATCCTATTGAGATAACCCGAAAACACATATTTAGTACACGAGTACGTAATTTTGTGTTATCAATGCTCCTAATTCATTGTTGCTTAAATGAATGTACCCGAAAACACATATTAGTTATATGTCCCCTTTAGCATTCAAAAGACATGAGATGCAATGAAAACGGGTTTTTACTTTGTATTAATAATGAAAAAGCGATTTGTCCTTGACGTGAGAAATTGCTTTTGTGAAATTGATACGGGAAGGTATCATTCTTTTAGAAAAACATTGTGAAAGTAGGTTTTCTTTGAAAATGTGTAAAAAAAATAAGAAATCTATAAGTGGAAAACTCATCTTGGGTTTTGAAAATTCCCGTATTGTTTGTGAGTTGTGCGTGAAATAGAGATCCTAGACTCAGAAAGAAGAAGGCTAGTGTTTACATACCTTGTAGAGTCAAATAAGTTACGACGTTTGTTCCATTAGACCAAGACCAAGACGAAGTAGGTTGAATTGTTCCCGTTTCAACGGTTTGGTGAGGACGTCGGCTATGTTGTCTTCGGATGATACCTTCTCAATAGAAATGTTCCCCTTTTGAACATTGTCTCTTAAGAAGTGGTGACGAATCTCTATATGTTTTGTGCGAGAATGCAATACCGGATTCTTGCTTAAGTCGATGGCACCTTTGTTGTCACATAGGATGGCTATGTCGCTTAGATGAATGTCGTAGTCTACTAACGCTTGTTTCATCCATAGTGCTTGTTGGCATGCTTTGCCGACGGAGACGTACTCGGCTTCGGTTGTTGATATTGCTAGTGCCGTTTGTTTCTTAGAAAACCAAGACGTTAAACAACATCCCATGAAAGTACACACCCCACTTGTACTTTTTCTATCAACGTAATCACCTGCATGGTCAGAATCTGCATATACAATTGTTTCTACTCCCGTACCCTTAGGATACCATAATCCTAGTTGTGTTGTACCCTTAATGTATCTAAATATTCTTTTTACAGCTTCTAGGTGTGATGTTTTGGGGTCTTCTTGAAACCTAGCACATAAGCAAACACTAAACATGATATCCGGCCTACTTGCCGTGAGGTAGAGAAGACTACCTATCATGCCTCGATATTTAGTATTATCTACGGATTCGTTGTCTTCATCTTTTGTGAGTTTGGTGTCGGATGACATTGGTGTCCTAATTGGTTTCGACTCTTCTAGACCAAATTTCTTTAACATCTCCTTTATGTATTTAGATTTATTGAAGAAGATACCATCTTCTACTTGTTTAATTTGTAGACCAAGAAAGAAACTAAGTTCTCCCATCATACTCATCTCGAACTCGTCATGCATGATTTTAGAGAAATCATCACACATGTCTTGACAAGTGGATCTGAATATAATATCATCTACGTATATTTGTACTATGATTATGTGTGACTCTCTTTTCTTAGTAAAAAGTGTGTTGTCAACTAACCCCATGGTATAGTTGTGTTTAATTAAAAAGGACTTGAGTCTATCATACCAAGCTTTTGGAGCTTGTTTAAGACCATAAAGGGCTTTCTTTAATTTATATACATGTTTGGGTTTTTCAAAATCGATGAAGCCCGGAGGTTGAGCTACATATACTTCTTCATTAATGAAACCATTTAGAAAAGCGCTTTGACATCCATTTGATAAAGTTTTAGATCATTAGCACAAGCATACGCAAGAAGTATTCTTATAGACTCTAATCTAGCCACGGGGGCATAGGTCTCATCAAAGTCTATTCCTTCTTGTTGGTTATACCCTTGGGCAACGAGTCTAGCCTTGTTCCTAGACACTACTCCGTTTGCATCTAATTTGTTTTTATAAACCCATTTTGTTCCTATTATGGTTTGATTACTAGGTGGAGGGACAAGTGTCCAAACATCATTAGAAACGAATTGATTTAGTTCTTCTTGCATAGCCATTACCCAACTTTCATCTTTTATGGCTTCTTGTGTGTTCTTAGGTTCTATGGTTGAAACGAAACAAAACAAGCTACTTTGGTTTTGAACTTGAGATCTTAATGTTCGTTCGTTTAGCTTTCCTATGACCTTATCTAGGGGGTGATCTTTGGACTCTTTAATGTTTATGATTTCACCATTTAGAGGTTCTTCTTCTTCATTTATCGTTTTCTTTATTACTATAGCTTCACTTTCTATGATCTCGTCATCGACAAGAGGTGGAGAGGGTTTGGATGGACTTTCATCAAATTTTATGTTTAATGACTCTTCTACCTTCATTGTTTCTTTGTTTAATATGATGTAAGCTTTGCTATTTGGCGAGTAACCTAGAAAGATACCTTCGGTTGATTTAGGATCAAATTTTGTAAGGTAATCTTTAGTGTTAAGAATAAAACATTTGCTTCCAAAGACTCTAAACTGATTTAACGTAGGCTTTTTGCCTCGGAGTCACTCATATGGATTTTTTCCTAAGATTGGTCTAATTAAGACTCGATTGAGTATGTACGTTGAAGTATCAACGACATTACACCAAAATTTTTGAGGTATGGATTGTTCATTAAGCATGGTTCGACTCATTTCTTGAAGGGTTCTATTCTTTCTTTCTACTACCCCATTCGATTGTGGAGTGCGTGGAGCCGAGAAGTTGTGAGTAATACCATTAGCGTCACAAAAGGCTCCAAATTGCACTTCATTATCGAATTCCCTACCATGATCCGTCCTAATGGACACTATAGGACTTCCTAGTTGTCTTTGGATCTTTTTGCTTAATATTTCAAAATAATTAAAGGTTTCCGTTTTGTTCTTTAAAAATTTTGTCCATGTATACCTAGAGTAGTCATCCACTATTACCAAAGTGTAGTAGTTGCCTCCATAACTTTGGATAGCGGAGGGACCAAACAAATCCATATGTAGTAATTCTAGACATCTAGTTGTGGACACCATGTTTTTAGCTTTATGACTCGAATGAGCTTGTTTTCCTACATTACAAGCATCACAAAAATGATGTTCATATTTTAACTTAGGTAGATCTCTTACTAGATCTTTGGATGATAGCGATTGAAGAAGTCGCATGTTGGCGTGACCCAATCTTCGATGCCATAAGGTCGAAGTATCATCCATAGAGGTAAGACATAGTTTGTCTTTAGGTTCATTACCGATTTTAATGACATAGACTCCATGTTTCCTAATTCCTCTTCCTATGGTTATGCCATTTTTAAGTATCTTACTACCGGTTTTGGTAAAAAATACATTGCACTTTTTATCATATATTTGTCCTATACTTAAGAGGTTAAAGTTTAGGTTTTCTACGTGACACACATCATTAATGGTTAGAGATTTGTTAGAAATCGTACCTTTACCGATGATTCTACTTTTGCTATTTCCAAACACCACATTACCTCCATTTACGGATTCATATGTGGAGAATAGATCCCTATTGCCGGTCATGTGCCTTGTGCACCCGCTATCCTTGACCCATTCATCGGGGTCTAGATCGACCTTTAAGCACACCTAAAACAATAATAAACTCAAAAGTTTGGTCCCCATTTGTTCATGGGTCCATTAGTGTTAAACATTCCATTCATGTTGGTCATGTATGGATAAGATGAATATGCATTCCATGGAGCAAAGTTTTGAAAGGGAAAACCGTTTTGCATATTTGGGTTCCATCCCATTTGATGGTTACTTCTTGGATAAACGTTATTAGGTCTCCTAAATGAATTAGGTTTTGAAAAAGATGGAGCTTTGTTTCTTGCAAAAGTAGGATTATATTTTGGAGGTGGTTGTCTAGTGGTGACGTGAGTTGGTTTCTTCCTATTATTGATAACAAAATCAGTTCTAGGTGACGACTCTACATTATTACTACTGTTTGCTACAGCAGATCCACGGATCCCTTTCTGTACACTAGCCGGTTCCCTTTTTAGGGGATCCATAGGATCCGCCACAACAGTGGCTGGTTTTTCTAGTGCCTTAACAAATTTTGTTTCTTTACTTTCACTAGTTGATGGATCAAGTTGTTGAATACCTAAGCCTTTTAGGTTGTTACCGGTTTTAACACCATCTAGTATTGTATCTAAGGTGTCCGTACTCATTCTAGCAATTTTAGAATCTAGATGATCAACTAGTGTTTGAAGTTGAACGCAAAGTTCACATTCACCACTTGCTATTTTACCTTTTTCTAAACGTTTTAGTTTTGCTTTTAATTCTATGACTTCTTTATCTAAACGTTGGTTTTGACTCTTCAAAAACTTATTTTTGTTAATCAGTTTTAAGCTAATGTTGCATAGTTTGTCATATTCATTATGCAAAGAGTCGTCATCAAGTGATGAACTACTATAGTATTCGTGACATACCTCGTCATTTGCCATGAGACAAATTTCTTCGTCCTCCTCGTCGCTCATTCCCTACGTGCCGCTCACGAACGCTTTATGATCATCCCGTTTGGGACACTTACTAATAAAGTGGTTTGGGTCCCCACATTTAAAGCAAGTACGATCATCCTTTGGCTTCTCGTCCTCTTTGCTTTTCCGAAAGCCTTTCTTATCGTCATATGGTTGTTTGACGTATCTTCCCTTTCTTCTAAAGAACTTTTTAAAGTCCCTTACCGCCATAGCGTACTCCTCGTCGTCACTACTCGAAGAGGAGTTCTCTTCATCGCTTGAAGCCTTTTTGGCTTTAAGGGCCAGAGATTTGTGTTTCTCTTTTACCTTTGAGGCTTCGGAGTCTTTGGCAAGGACAAGCTCGTAGACTTTTAGGTTGCCTATGAGTTCATCGAGGGTGAGGATTGTCAAATCTTTTGACTCTTCGATCGCCGTCACCTTGGATCTCCACTTTGATGGAAGTGCCCTTAGATATCTCCTAACATGGTTACGACTAGAAAAAGATTCATCAAGTGCTTGTAACGATGTAATAATAGTATTAAAGTTAGCAAAAGAATGATCTATAGTTTCCTCATCCGATATTGAAAATTGTTCATATTGTTGAACAAATAAATAAGTTTTATTATTCTTAACTTGTTGGTTGCCTTGATGAGTTACAACTAAAGAAGTCCAAATTTCTTTATAGGTTTTAAGCATAGAAATTCTTTCGAATTCCTTTTTCGGTAAAGCATTATATAAAACCATTTTTGCTTCACTATTTTTAGAAAGCTTTTTCTTCATTTCATCATTTAGTTTATCATGAGGTATGTTAACTAAATTTCCCTTATCATCATTTGAGGTAGCCTCAAAATCACCTTCAACAATAATGTACCAAAGATCAATATCTTTAGACTTCACATATGTTTCGAATATATTTTTCCAACATATAAAACCATTAGTTTCAAGTAGTGGTGGTCATTGCATAGATTGCCCTTCCTTATAATTTTCAAAACCCATAGTGATCGAAAAGTTTTTAAAATACAATTTTACTTTAAAACTTTTATAAACTTAGCTCTTGATGCCAATTGTGGAAAACTAGAAGGGGGGGGGTTGAATAGTTTTGCTGATTTTAAGTTGATTTCAAAAACTTTAGATTCGATATTATGTGAAATCGTATGGATGTTGAGAACGTATAGATCTAATGACAATGCAAGCAAATAAATAAAGTTAAGTGATAGAAATGACACAACCGATTTATAGTGGTTCGGCTACAAGGACACCTTCCTTGCCCTACTCCACTCCCCGAGTCACCTACTCGAGAGTTTAAGCACTATGTCAACAAACTCCTTCACTTGGCGGAGAAGCCTTCTCAACGTTGCTTACACTTTTTCTGGTACAAAGCTAGATACCGAGTCCGTAGCACAGTGGACCAAACCAACACAACTATTACACAACAAATATGTGAAATATCAAATACAAGATCTTTGCTACAGAAATCTTGCGGAGAGACAAATCAATCAAGGACCCCTTGCTTGGATGACTTGTAGAATGCTCGTGATCTCGCCTTAGAGAAGGACCTATATGAGGATCACAAAGAGAAAGAAAGAAGAACAACTCTCTAGATCAAGTGATCTATATGTTAGAAGAGAATGAGAGTGTATGAGAGATTTAGTAAGAAGAGGGGTGAGTTAGAATGAAGAAATGGCTCTCTATTTATAGGCAAAATTCTTCACTGTTCCCTGGATCCCACGGATCCCTTCCACTTGGGATCCGTCTAGTGTAAACCTAGGGATCTGTGGAACGCTCCTCTTTGCCCATGGGTATTTTGGTTATGGGTCATGGGTTATGGGTTGGTCCATGGGTTTACTTTAGATTCAATGTATCTAAGTATACATTGTATCTAGTCTTCTTGGGTATGGGTTAAGATCCATGGGTTATGGTTTTTACCCATCCTAATAAACTATTACAACAAATGCTTAATTACTACATTTTTTTATTTAAATGGCTATATGTAAATGCTTTACAAAAATAACATGTATCCTTATAATTATACTTAAGAAAACATTATATTTGTTATCAACAAAACACAAAGAGATCGCAAAATATTAATAAACATTTTTACGGTTTATTTGTATTAACAATCTCCCCCTTTTTGTTGATGACAAAACATAATGTTATGATGAGTAAAACTTAAGAATAGTGAGCCATTTCTTCCTTTTGGCTTGCCACTCTCACACATACTTTCCACAAGTATTGTTACCTAACAGTGGTATCATTCGCCAAATAGTTGGGTGAACATATTTTGTTTTTGAAGTTTTGGTCTTACGCGTAATAACGTTTCATACTTTGTCACGCTTAAAAACTTAATTTTTACACTTTTCAATCCAAGATTCTTGTACTTTCAACGTTTTTAAGTGTTAAAATATCTGTTTTTGGCAAATAGTTTCAAACTTTACGTGTGGATCATTGTTTTTACGCTTGGTTTTATACGTGGGATACTTTCTACGCATAAGGTGTTTAGAAGTTTTGGATCATCAAGTTTCACCCTTTTGTGTTATTTTGGTAATATTGAAGCTATTTCATCACAAAAATCTGGTTTAGAAACATCAGTTGGCAGAAATCAGTTTTGGCTATTTTTTACGCGTAAGAAAACCCTAATCTTACGCGTAACTCATCCTTGGATCGATCTTCAGTTTTCGTGGTTTACTCAGTGTTTTCTTGCTTGGATAAGCCTGAAAACACTTCGACTTTGGATATCCTTTGCACTGTGATAGTGTAAAAGATCTTTTGGGCAAAACCCTAATCTTACGCATAAGCTCAAACTTATGCGTAGAACTCATTACGCATAAGATTTATCTTACGCCTAAGCTCTGTCTTACGCATAAGCTAATCCTACGCCTAAGTTTTCTACGCTTAACTTTTAGTTTACGCCTAACTTTAGTGTTTCTCAACTCTTACGCGTAAGCTAATCCTACGCGTAAATATCACTTTTACGCGTAAGTATTGGTGTTTTTTACGCTTAAGTTTTCTTTGCCTTAATTTGGTTTCTACGCTTAAGGATACTTCATCAACAACGTTTCATTCGACTACAAAGATCCATTTAACAACACAAGTTTTCAACATGTCACAACCACCATACTCTAGCTATTTTCCTTACACTTATCATCAACAACAACAACAACAACTAAGTCCACAACATCAGAAATTTAATCATCAACAACAAATTTATCAACAACAATTTAATCAACAACATACTCCACAACTTGGAGCAATTCCACAACCACAAATGGTTCAACCACCACCCAGTCTTCAAGTACAACCTTACACAAACTTCTACAATCAACATCCATCCAGGAGTACTATGAAGGAACCAACATGGTTTGGCAAGATGTGTGAAGCCTTAAGTAGCCAACAATCAATTCATGAAGCTGGCTCACTTGATAGACCTCCAATGCTCACTCCCGGAAATTATGATCAATGGGTGATAAAGTTCTTTAGGTTTTGTGATCTAAAGAAGCCACATGGAAAGTTCTTAAATAAGGTCATTATGGAAGGTCCATTTCAGATGCCTACTGTTGTCACACCCGCAGATCTAGATGCCAATCCACCAAGAGATGCTGTCACCAACATTGAAACTATCTCATACCTCACTGCTGATGAACTTTTACACTTTGAAGCCGATGAACTAGCAATGCAATACATCCTTTTAGGATTACCAAATCCAATCCTTTGAAGTGTTGATGCTCAAAAGACTGCAAAAGCAATGTGGGAACACATTCATCTTCTTATGGAAGGCACAACACTCAATCAGGAAGACATGGAATCCAAAATCTACTTGGCTTATGAACACTTCATGATTGAACCAGGAGAGACATTAGAGTCATATCATCATCGTTTTTCAGATATCATTAATGATTTGGACAAACACAACATCATCATGCCACGAGTTGCTGTCAACACTAAGTTCCTAAGTAGTCTTGGTCCGGAATGGGAGAAGTATGTCATTTTTCTCCGTCAAGCTAAGAATCTTCATCATGCTACATACGGATTGTTGTACGACTATTTGAAGCCTCACCAAAAAGAAGTTGACAAATAAAGGACTATCCGTGGACTCCCGGCTTCATAGTCAATTCCTGATAATCAACAACTTGCTTTGTGGGCTCAAACTAGTCTTCCTCCTCAAACAGCTCCTCAACCCGCTCCTCAACCAACTGCAACCATCACACCATATGATCAGTCACAGCAACAACCTCAACAAACTCAATTGGTTCCATACAGCAACAACAATGCTCAATCACTTTACAGTAAAGCTGATGAGGACTCTGCTGCTTTCGATGAATTGCAACAAGGATTTTTTATGATTGCTAAAGCCTTCGGTCGGTATACAAACAAATCCAACAATCGCATTCGTTCCTCATCCAACACAAGGAATCAAGCTGTTGTGAACAATGGACGCGTTGACGTTCAGAACCGTGGTTATGGTCGTCAGATGGGAGGTGTTCAAGGGTTTAATGCTATTGGAAGGAATAACATGGGTGCTCCGCAACAACAAAGGGGTCAAGTAGTTGAACAGGGGAATGCTCAGAATGGGGTTAATGGTCTTCGCTGTTATAACTGCAATGAGAAAGGTCACCTGGCTAATGCATGTCCTAAGCCGAGGACAAGAGGCAGTGCTTATTACAAAGAGGCGTTGCTCTTGGCTCTTAAGGATGAAGCTGGTGGAACTCTTACCAACAAAGAACAGAGCTTTATGGCAGATGCAGATTCTGATGATGATATGGAGGACTTGCAGGCTAATGCAGCAGTGATGTTGATGGCACAAATGCAAGCTCTAGACGTGAGTGACACAGGCCCAGTGTATGACACTGATGGCTTGTCTCAGGTACCGGAACAAAATATACTCATCCCTGATCTGATATCTCCGCCAATTTCTCCATCCGACAAGGATCAGAGTGTTCAACATGAGCCATCCACATCTCATTCCGATGATTATCAAATAGATCCCGTAGTTATATTTGACGATCAAGATAACCTTTTGGTTAATATTGATAATCAAGTTGACTCCGTGGTTATATTTGAGGATCTAAATAATGATCATGATGACACTCACGTTGAACAAGATGAGCTTCTGTCTAATATAGAAATTGAGCTCCTGACCTTAATTAAAGACCAACACTCTCGTTTGGAAATTTGCACAAAATTAAAAGAGAAAAATGCACTGTTAATTAGGGATAATGAATGCTTAATTCGACAAATCAACTTTTTTAAAACTCAAGAAAAACGTGAAGAAGGTTCTGAAGTCGCTTTTGCTAAATCTCATCAAAACGAAAAATCATTAGAACGACAGATACGTGATCTAGCCGCTTCCAAGAATGCTTTGTTGTCTCAAATAGAACAACTGAAACACGAACATAAACAACAACTTAACACTCTTACTTTGGAAACTCAAAAAGCCAAGGCTGAGTTGTTAACTTGTCAAAAACAGTTCTCTGAGTACAAACAGCATTCCACGAAACGAATAGATAACTATCTTGAAGAAATTGTCGACTTACAACACAAAATCAAAGAGTTTCGAAATGTTGTTTATAAACATGGTGAGTCAATCACAACTATTCAAAAGTTTACTTTTAAACCAAATCCAAATGGATATGGACCAATTCTTGCTGATTACAAACCTAAGTTTTCAAACAGAGCATTCAAACCAAATCCTGAAGTTTACAGTGCAGAACATAGAATTGATGATTCAATTATGACTGTTGTTGAATATAATCGCATGGAGGAATTAGATGCAGATGACGAGAGTCGGTCAAAAATGGAAAATGTCGTTTATAACAAACCATTTAACTATTCAAAAGCCGTAACTTTTGTCACACAACAAGATACTTCTAACAAACCTTTGGTTATCACACCAGTTTCTGAAGTTAGTCCCAAACACAATGGTGCACAAATTAATGGTCCTTTACCTTCACTTAGTGAAGTTAAAACAAAAGCCGAAAGTTGTCGCATTATAAAATACTTTGACACTTTCTTATCTGACCTCAAAATTTTGGAACGTGAGATTGAATTTCATTCTGAAATAAAAGTTGAACATTTTCAATCGCCAATGGCGCGAGAACAAAGAGACATTCTTCAGAAAAGACTTTTACCCCATGTCAAAATTTTGAAAACTTGTGCACTATATTGGGAAAGGGATTTTCACAAGGAACTTGGTCTCATGAAAACAGTTTTGGAGAAAACAGAAACATCCATTTCAAATACTAAACGTAAAAAGAAATTGTTGAGAAAAGATGTTGATCGACTCTTGGAAAATGTTATCTGTGTTGATATCAATAATCTTGTGTTATTGCAATCTGTTGCATATGCATCTGATCATATCTCTGCTGATTCTGTTAATTCTGTTGATACTGTTGAGAATATTGATAATATGCATCAGATCGAGTATTTAAAAGTTGATAATGAACGACTGTTAAACGAACTTTCAAATTCTAAACGTCGTCTTCAATGGTGTCAAAAAGATTGTCAAAATCGTGAACTTGCTTTGCAAAACAAAATCCACCAGTTGCAATCACAAACGTTTAATCCTAAAATTGAGCAACTGGATGATCAAAACATGTCTTTGAAATGTCAAATCTCAAAATATGAACAAGAACTGGCAAAAGTTAAAAAGGAATATGGTTTCATATTTGATTTACTCAAACAGACTCGTAATGAAGCATCAAACGAACTTGATCATTATCTTGCACACACTAACGAAGTCATGAATTTTTCTGGCAATCTTCGTTCTGAAAATCAAGATTTGGTGCACACTATCATTAAGTTAAGGGAAATGTTAGGAAAGTATGAACAAGTACAGCCTAGCATCATTAAGAAAATTGCACCTGTAACACTTAGCAAACGTGAACCCAGATTGCCTACTAACAAAACACAAGATACTAATGTGCTTCACTCTACTAAAACAAGAATAGTTGCCTCTTTTCCAAATGTCTGCACTTCACAGCCTAGGAGCAATACAAGGAAGAATAGGAAGTTGCGACCTAAGAAAAGATCAATAAAGAATGCTGAAGTAGAAGAACACCCTAGGACTTTGAATAAGACTCAAGTTGCACCCACTTTAGATATTGCGTCTGACAAATATAATGGAAAAAGTGTTGTAACGAATGCTAAACCTTTAAGTACTTTTGATATTCAGTCTGATGCTTCTTGTGTTATTTTTCATAAAAGTATGCTTTCTGATTGTCATGACAAATGTGTTGCTAGAGCTATCGTGTCTCGTTTAAGGAATCCTAAGAATCGGAATACCTCTAGGCCCACTAATGCTTCTAAGTTTGTGCTTGGTAAACCGCCCTCCTTAGATTCTAAGAAACGCATTGATGTCTCTGTAGTTCCAGTATCACCTCCAAGGACTGTAGTACCACCTAGTGCATTCACTAAGACTAAAGCTAAGACTAGTTGGAGATGGCAGAAATGGATACATAATACACTAGGATTTAAATGGATGCCTAAAGTCATTGATGTGTGTATTTCTACTATAACTGCTTCGGAACCCTCTAACACTTTGGATTCCAAATCTACTTCTATTCCATCTGTGTCGTATGTGTGTAATGCAGGTGATACAGATCATCCTTTGGATTGTTGATAGCGGATGTTCCCGACACATGACAGGCAATCTTAAATTGTTATCAAACTTTATTGCAAAGTTCATTGGCACTGTCAGATTCGGGAATGATCACTTCGCAGCTATCATGGGCTACGGATATTATATCAATGGCAATATCGAAACTAGCAGGGTTTATTATGTGGAAGGCCTCGGTCACAATCTCTTTTCAGTCGGTCAATTCTGTGATGGAGATTTGGAAGTTGCTTTTCGGGAGAAAACTTGTTTCATTCGTGATCTACAAGGAAACGATCTAATGTCTGGCTCTCGCAATTCTAGTCTATACACAATCTCAATGCAAGACATGGTTGCTTCATCTCCCATCTGTCTACTTTCAAAGGCAACATCAACAAAATCCTGGCTATGGCATCGTCGTCTCTCACATTTAAACTTTCAAACCATCACCAACCTTGCTCGACACAAACTTGTTGAAGGTCTCCCGAGATTCCGATATTCCAAAGATCACCTATGCTCAGCTTGTGAACAAGGGAAAAGCCCTTGTGCTCATTTTCCTTCAAAGGTGGAACACAGCTCTCAACATGTGCTTCATCTTCTTCACATGGATTTGTGTGGCCCGATGCGCGTACAAACGATTAATGGCAAACGCTACATCTTGGTAATTGTCGATGACTACTCACGATGGACTTGGGTCTACTTTCTTCAAAGTAAAGATCAAGCTCCACAGATGATCATCACCTTTCTCACAAAAATTCAAGTTCAGCTCTGGAACACCGTCCGCCAAATCAGAACAGACAAAGGAACTGAATTTGTAAACCAAACTCTTCGAGCATTTTATGAGAAAGTGGGAATTGAGCATCAGACATCTATTGCACGTACACCAGAACAAAACGGAGTTGTTGAAAGACGAAACCGTACGTTAGTGGAAGCTGCAAGAACAATGTTAATCAATGCTAATCTTCCAGATTACTTGTGGGCAGAAGCTGTATCAACTGCATGCTATACTCAAAATCGTTCAATGATTAGTAAACGCCACAACAAAACACCTTTTGATCTTATCCGCAACCATAAACCGGATCTCAAACACTTTCATGTATTTGGATCCCTTTGCTACCCAAATAATGATCGTGATGACTTTGGAAAGCTCAAAGCCAAAGCTGACATTGGAGTCTTTATAGGATATTGTGTAAATTCTAAGGGTTTCCGGATCTGGAATCGTCGTACAAAGCAGGTTATGGAAACGATTCATGCTAATTTTGATGAACTTACAGATATGGCTTCTAAGCATAACAGCTTGGAACCTGGTCACGACCGTTTAAACTTCCCTCAAACCCTATCATCAGCTGAACTAAGCCCCCAGCTTACTCGTCAACAAATGGAAAAGCTATTTGCTCCGCTGTTTAGTGATGACATTGATGAACATGCTCCAGGTGTATCCGCTGTTTTTGCTGCTCAACCTGATCATACTCTTATACCTGATACACCTGCTACAACAACTACTGTTGAAGAATGATGAGTGCTTATTCACTCATCTTTTTTACCCACCTAAGACCACAAAAACGACCAAAAACACCCAAATATGATCAAAATATGTTAAAAATATCCTCGGAGTGTGTTTTGTGTCTTGCAGGTACAAAAGGATTGAAAACAGAGCGAAAACGAGCAAAAATGAGCCGAAATCATAAAAGTGCTAAAATAGACGAAGCCGGGAGTGGATTTCTATATTTTCAGAACCCAAGACGCGTGTTTGGAGTGAGAGTGGGAAAACAAACCTTAAAACCTTTAAAAACCCTTTGAAAATAAACCCTTTCACCCTACCAATACCCATGAACCCCCTCACCTTTTGACCTCTCCCACTTGAATCCTCACATTTCTCTTTTACCTGTTCTTCCCCAATTCATTATAAAACCCAGAAAACAAAAAAAGGCGCCATTTTCCTTTTCCCTTTCTCTGAAACCCAAAACTCAGGATACCAGAACCCCAAACCTTCCACCACCCTATTAACCAGTAACTCCCAAATTCCCAACCCACTATCTCCTCTCCCCAAGGCAAGAGTTACATGTTGCCATCGCCACCTTGGCAATCCTAGGCTTAACCTCACCCCATGGACGGCTCAGATCATCTCTCACATGTACCTAATTTTTGGAGGGCTTGGATCAATTCAAGAAAGCACAAAGGAAGACTATGGTCTATTTTGTCTCACAAAAGAAACAAAAACAGAAAACAAGACATAGGAGACAGAAGATGGTTTTTTTTATTGTATAAATAGGTTGCTAGAAAATTTGTAAAACTTGTCTAGAATTCTTAAGTTCTAGTCCCATTTAATTTTCTTGTCATTTTAATTTAATCGTAATTTCAATTTCAAGTTTAATGCAATTTCAGTTTAATTCACATTTTTATGCTTTCTCAGAATTTTTTTTTCGTTCTGTCACAATCTTGGTGAAAAAGGTGTTTTACAAGTTTTTGAACTCAGTTTAAGTTCTTGTCAATACTGCAATTTAGTTTCTTGAAATTCCAGATATTCACAGTTTCAAAAGTTTCTTTTCTTCCCTAGTGGGGGTGTTTGGATTAGCTAATTTGGTGGGTCAAATACCCACCTTGACTCGTTTGGATCCCCAAAGTTGATTGAATCAAGTTAATGAGTTATTAGTTGAAGTTGTTCAAAGTAGTTAGAGAAGTTTTAGAAGTTTTGTCTTCAAAAAAAAAAGAAAAAAAAAAGAAAGAAAAGAAAGAGTTTCTGTCTTACTGTTTGGAACAGCAACTTTAGTGCTCATTTAGGTTCTAGTTTTGCTTAATTAGGCTCTTTAGGTTACGTTAGATTAGATTAGATCTCTAGTTTAGTTTATTAGGTGATTAGTTGTAGATTTTAGTGCTTATTTTAAGTTAATTTGGTCTCATCTGCTACGGTTTTATAACAGCATCACAGCAGCCCGTTGTCCCTTTTTTAGATAAAATTTAAGTAGCTTAGAGTAGATTTAGGATTAGTTCTTTGTCGCAATTAGTAGTTAGATATATGGTGGTGATGTTTTTATGCTTTGCCTAGCATCTAGTGCTTATTTGGTTAGCCTCTTATTGCCCCGTTTGTCCCATGTTTGGGTTGTTTCAGTGACAACTCCACAACAGCAGCTATTGGAATTTTTTTAGAGCTTATCAGGTTTTCTTTTTGCTTATTTACCATTCCTAGGTGATAATTAGTATATTAGATTAGTTTAATCACATTCAAGCTTTCATTGTGCTTATTGGCTGTCGTTGCTTATTCGACTTTTTTTTAGTTAGGATTCCCCTTAGTATAAATCTTATTGCCAACTGTTTTCCCTTTTGTTCAGCTTATCCTTGGCTTATCACTGAATGTGTAGCTTATTTGTGCATTAATTTTGCTTATTTAAGTGCTTTTCATTGCTTAATTGGTGTTTAAAAGCTGCTAGAGGGTGTTTGTTTGGTTGTTTTGGCGACTGTTGGGAATAAGCAGTTGCATCTGCTTATTTCCAGGTTTTCTTCATAAAGTTTTCAGAAAAAGGTCTCCGTTTTATCTCGGAAATAAGATGTAAAAGAGATACACAAAGAAAAAAAATAATAATAATAAAACGGGGAGAGGCAGGGGTCGAACCTGTGACCTCCCCAGTATAGGAAGCATAGTGTGTACCTGTAAACCAAGCGCCCTAGGGTCTTTTTCAGGTTATAACATGCAAAGTTTATTACTTAAATAGTGTTCATCATTTTAAGCTTATTTGTGTTTAGTAGCTTATAGCAGCTTAATGGGATAAGCTGTGGACCCCGTTTCATTTTCCTTAGGTTCTTGTTAGGATAAAGTAGTTTTCGTGAAATTTTCAGATTTTTCCAAAAATGTTTAGTATTTTTATTAAATAATTAGTTTAAAATAGTCTTTAATTTGTAGAAAATAAATTAAAATTCGAAAAAATACCCGGTCTTTTTCTAAAATTATTTTAGTCAATTAGGACGTAGGAAAATTGATTTCACACCCGTAGCCCTTAAATTGCAAAAGTTTTACGTTTTTTTGGCTCGAGTGGTTGCCGTTTTTTACGTTTTTACGTTTTAGCACCCTAGGATGTAATTTAGCTTCGCTTTATTGTTTCTTAGGCTTAGTAGTAGTTTATTTAGTGTTTATATTGTTTTACGTGCTTTATTTTCATTCCCGTTCTTTAAATTGTAGAAACGTAATTCAACTCAAACAAGTCATTAAAACCAATTCAAGTTCAAATCACGAAACTCAACGAATCCTTCCATTCATACCTCGTTGGGACACGACCCGGGAAATCACTTTTCCGGTATCACTTTTATCACACCCGTAAGGTTTGGTACGTTAACCCTTTTCCTAAAAGGTTAATTTGTTGAATTTTACGGTTAATTTGATATATATTGATATTGTGTTTTTCACCACTCACAAACAAACGAATCAAATTTTGGCGCCGCTGCCGGGGAGGTGTGTTGCGACAACATCGTGAAGTTTTTGCGATTAGTGACTTGAAGATCCTTCCTCGTGAAGTTATTGCTTTTTGAAAAATACAAAAATACAAAAATATTTTTCTTTTCTTTGTATATATGTAAAAGATAAAAAATACAAAAACATTTTGCTTGTTGTTTTAAATAAATAGAACACACAATCAATATAACACTTCTCAACTTGAGTGTTATCATAATAATTTCCCGAACCAAAGATTCAAAACTTGCCTTTGTGTCACTTGCGTGAATACGCTTGTGATTATTGGTTTAAGTTCCTTGTGTTTTGCCTCGGTCTTGTTTTAATTGAAAGTGTTGTTTTTGAAAGTGCATGTGCACTCGTTTTTGAAAAAACCAAAAATATTCTTCTCGTTCCTCTTATCCGTATAATTATATTTCTCTTACCCTCTTTTGCCGTTTAATTCTATCCTTCGTATCCTCTCGACCATTTGATTCTATTTCTTTAACCCTCTACATGTTTAATTCTCATGGCGGCGATCGATTATCGTCGTTGTTTTCACTGCAAAAACCGTATGGAAGAGGATCAACTTTATTGTCAGAATCACGATTGTTTATGTAAACGGTGTGGAAGGGTTGGTGCAAGCAAATATTGCTATTGGTGCGAATTGGCCGATAAAAACTCTCTCGATGATTCTCCAAGTTTTTCCGACCACCCGCCACAACCCGAGATTTGTTCTATTGTTTCTTAGCCCAAACCGTCCAGAATTGATCAAAATCTGTCGCGATTTACGGTTAAGGTTAAACGAAAAGAGCAAGAACCGGAGACCCAAACGGAAGTGGTGGAAATTGCTAGCTCTAAGAGCACACCACTTGTCCCACCTCCGGAATCTTCAAAACCTTTTTCGTACGATTTCATGAACATTGTTCAAAATTGCTTAAATGAATTTCGTCAAATTTCAACTTCGGGAAATACCGTTTTACCTAACATTTGTGATGTTGTTGAGCCCTCGATTCCTACTCCCGTACCCGATATATCTTCGTTCGATCAAGAGTATTGCTACGGTTGTGGAGACTTGTTACCACAAGGTTTTCGTTGTTACAAATGTATGTGCGAGTGGTGTGGAAACTATCTTGTCAATGGATGTTGTTCGATTTGTGCCGAGAATTCATTCACTTATGATTCTAACCCGAACTCTGTCAATTATCCTCAAAACGATTTCAACTACCCTCCACAAAATTCATTCGAGCCACAATCGTACTATCAAGATTTCAATGATTCATCATTTCAAAGTTTCTCTCCCCAATACCCTCATTGTGCTAAGTGTGGGGGTCCTCATGATGATTATCAATGTCAATCGTGGAATCAAAATTACTATGGACCTGATCCTTGTTATAACACTTCCGGATTTGACCACATCCAACCCCCACAACTTCCCGTCATTGATCAATTTCCTCGTATAATTCTTGAGGAACTTTCCGAGGAACAAGCTGCTCGCAACGAAAGATTTCTGGCCGATGAGCGAGCAGCTCAAAAGCTTCTCCTATTGAACGAAGCTGCTCAACAACGTCTCCTATTTAATGAAGCTTGCCGTCTCGATGACGAGGATGAGGAAGATTGGGAGATGACAAAGGACAAAGTGCATATCTCAAGCTCACAAAGTACCGCACATGTCCACTCTCCACCCTCATATTGCCTATCTACCATAGAACCTTCGGATACCCTATTAATGGGGGATGAGCATCTTAGCACTATTCCGGAAACGGAATCGTCTTGTGTTGAGAGCCTTGTCCCAACCCCAAGTGAGTCCGAGGTTATCTCCGGTGATATGTGTGATGAGCCTCTCGATGATGATTCTTCTCCCACCCCAAAAGAACCTGTTGAGGTAATCTCCGAGTCTGAAAATGACTATACGTCATTTGATGATTCGTTATCGTGTGGAGACATCGAGTATGTAGAGGAAATTCCTTCTGAGCTCGTCAGCTTGGAAGAAGTGAGAGATGTTGATCCCGATGATCTTGATATGGACACTGATTTTGAAACGGATGATGAAGATATTCTTGTTGTGTCCGAGAAACCTTTTGCTATGGCGTTCACTAATCCTCTGTTTAACTTTGATTCTGAATTCACTTTAGTTTCGGATAATCCCATCTTTGACATTCAGAATGAGGATAGTGACGTTTTTACATCTCCTTCTTTACCCGAAGATTAGAATAGTGGTAATCCCACTTCGATGTTAGACCTTCTCGAGGAGTTCGCCGATGAACTCGCTCTCGTTGATCATTCTCCACCGGGAGATGATGATGCTCACTTCGACTTTGAAGCCGACCTTACTGAATTGGAAAATCTTCTTTATAATTGGTCTTCTGATAATTCGTCAAGTGACACTCGTATGGAAGAGGTCGACTCATTTCTTTCTCCAGATGACTCGATACCTTCGGGTTTTCAGAGTGACGATTATGGCTTAGGTCCATCATCCACTCGTCCGCCTGCTAAACCACCGGATGATGGAACCTCTTCTAAGCCCGACACGGATGTTTTCAGTGCTTCAATGGTGGATAAGATTTCTGAACATTCGCTCAATGTTCCTCAATCTTATCTTTTGCCCACCCATCCCACCCGTTGTCTTCTCATTGTCACTTTGCCTTCTCCTCCCATTTCTTCTCCATGTCTTAACTCTTACGGGAGTGAAGATACCATCTTTGATCCCGGCATTTCTCTTTCTTTTGAGCCGGTTATATCTCATCGGAGTGGAACTTTCAGCACATTCAATATCTATACAAACATCTTGAATGAAAGTCCGATGGAGATTGTTTCTTCCACTTACTTCCCCATGAACAAATTAATTCGGGGTCGAGTCAAGCTAGTGACTCGGTAATCAAAAATAGTAGTTAAACATGGGTTTTCACCCGTGTGTACCACCCTAGTGTGGGGGAGTTGCCCCCCGCTGTTGTATATAAGTTTTCTATAAAAAATAATAATAATAATAATAATAATAATAATAATAATAATAATAATAATAATAATATATTTCAAATAATGGCCGTAGTATTTCCCTTTTACGTTCTCAGTTTCGGCATAACAGCCGGTACTTTGAATATTGAGGGCAATATTCATTTCTAGTGTGGGGGGGAATTCTCACGAATTTTATCATATGTATTACCATCTTATTCCCCCAATTTTGGCCAAATTTTTTTTTGGAGTAAGTGTTTTGCATTTACTCAGCTTACGGTTATCAGTCCGCCATGTCTAATAAACAAAAGGATTGGCTAATCCAGGAGAAAACGGCTCTTGGTAAAGATATCTCAAATCCGTTGACGGCTTGCAATTTGCCCAAAATTGTATGGTGTTCAACTCACCATATCTTTAATTAGTGAAGAGTTGGCTAGCCCGCAAGTTTATGGCTTGTGGTAAAGGCAGTTGGAAAACCATAATTGGTAATCGAATCACCAAAGATATTTTATCTAAGAGTTGGCTAGTCCAGAAGCAAACGGCTTCTGGTAAAGACAAATCAAAACCGTTGAAAGCTGGTGGTTTGCTCAAAATCATTTGGTTATCATTGTACCAAGGTTCTTACTTGAACTGAAACAATTGGCTACTCCAGAAGTAATGGCTTTTGGTAAACAGACTTAAATCCATTAAAGTTTCAAAAAGATTGTTAGGGACTAGCAATTGCCTAGTGTGGGGGGATTTGATGAGTGCTTATTCACTCATCGTTTTTACCCACCTAAGACCACAAAAACGACCAAAAACACCCAAATATGATCAAAATATGTTAAAAATATCCTCGGAGTGTGTTTTGTGTCTTGCAGGTACAAAAGGATTGAAAACAGAGCGAAAACGAGCAAAAACGAGCCGAAATCAGAAAAGTGCTAAAACAGACGAAGCCGGGAGTGGATTTCTATATTTTCAGAGCCCAAGACGCGTGTTTGGAGTGAGAGTGGGAAAACAAACCTTAAAACCTTTAAAAACCCTTTGAAAATAAACCCTTTCACCCTACCAATACCCATGAACCCCCTCACCTTTTGACCTCTCCCACTTGAACCCTCACATTTCTCTTTTACCTGTTCTTCCCCAATTCATTATAAAACCCAGAAAACAAAAAAAAAAGGCGCCATTTTCCTTTTCCCTTTCTCTGAAACCCAAAACTCAGGATACCAGAACCCCAAACCTTCCACCACCCTATTAACCAGTAACTCCCAAATTCCCAACCCACTATCTCCTCTCCCCAAGGCAAGAGTTACATGTTGCCATCGCCACCTTGGCAATCCTAGGCTTAACCTCACCCCATGGACGGCTCAGATCATCTCTCACATGTACCTAATTTTTGGAGGGCTTGGATCAATTCAAGAAAGCACAAAGGAAGACTATGGTCTATTTTGTCTCACAAAAGAAACAAAAACAGAAAACAAGACATAGGAGACAGAAGATGGTTTTTTTTATTGTATAAATAGGTTGCTAGAAAATTTGTAAAACTTGTCTAGAATTCTTAAGTTCTAGTCCCATTTAATTTTCTTGTCATTTTAATTTAATCGTAATTTCAATTTCAAGTTTAATGCAATTTCAGTTTAATTCACATTTTTATGCTTTCTCAGAATTTTTTTTTCGTTCTGTCACAATCTTGGTGAAAAAGGTGTTTTACAAGTTGTTGAACTCAGTTTAAGTTCTTGTCAATACTGCAATTTAGTTTCTTGAAATTCCAGATATTCACAGTTTCAAAAGTTTCTTTTCTTCCCTAGTGGGGGTGTTTGGATTAGCTAATTTGGTGGGTCAAATACCCACCTTGACTCGTTTTGGATCCCCAAAGTTGATTGAATCAAGTTAATGAGTTATTAGTTGAAGTTGTTCAAAGTAGTTAGAGAAGTTTTAGAAGTTTTGTCTTCAAAAAAAAAAAGAAAAGAAAGAGTTTCTGTCTTACTGTTTGGAACAGCAACTTTAGTGCTCATTTAGGTTCTAGTTTTGCTTAATTAGGCTCTTTAGGTTACATTAGATTAGATTAGATCTCTAGTTTAGTTTATTAGGTGATTAGTTGTAGATTTTAGTGCTTATTTTAAGTTAATTTGGTCTTATCTGCTACGGTTTTATAACAGCATCACAGCAGCCCGTTGTCCCTTTTTTAGATAAAATTTAAGTAGCTTAGAGTAGATTTAGGATTAGTTCTTTGTCGCAATTAGTAGTTAGATATATGGTGGTGATGTTTTTATGCTTTGCCTAGCATCTAGTGCTTATTTGGTTAGCCTCTTATTGCCCCGTTTGTCCCATGTTTGGGTTGTTTCAGTGACAGCTCCACAACAGCAGCTATTGGAATTTTTTTAGAGCTTATCAGGTTTTCTTTTTGCTTATTTACCATTCCTAGGTGATAATTAGTATATTAGATTAGTTTAACCACATTCAAGCTTTCATTGTGCTTATTGGCTGTTGTTGCTTATTCGACTTTTTTTTAGTTAGGATTCCCCTTAGTATAAATCTTATTGCCAACTGTTTTCCCTTTTGTTCAGCTTATCCTTGGCTTATCACTGAATGTGTAGCTTATTTGTGCATTAATTTTGCTTATTTAAGTGCTTTTCATTGCTTAATTGGTGTTTAAAAGCTGCTAGAGGGTGTTTGTTTGGTTGTTTTGGCGACTGTTGGGAATAAGCAGTTGCATCTGCTTATTTCCAGGTTTTCTTCATAAAGTTTTCAGAAAAAGGTCTCCGTTTTATCTCGGAAATAAGCTGTAAAAGAGATACACAAAGAAAAAATAATAATAATAAAACGGGGAGAGGCAGGGGTCGAACCTGTGACCTCCCCAGTATAGGAAGCATAGTGTGTACCTATAAACCAAGCGTCCTAGGGTCTTTTTCAGGTTATAACATGCAAAGTTTATTACTTAAATAGTGTTCATCATTTTAAGCTTATTTGTGTTTAGTAGCTTATAGCAGCTTAATGGGATAAGCTGTGGACCCCGTTTCATTTTCCTTAGGTTCTTGTTAGGATAAAGTAGTTTTCGTGAAATTTTCAGATTTTTCCAAAAATGTTTAGTATTTTTATTAAATAATTAGTTTAAAATAGTCTTTAATTTGTAGAAAATAAATTAAAATTAGAAAAAATACCCGGTCTTTTTCTAAAATTATTTTTAGTCAATTAGGACGTAGGAAAATTGATTTCACACCCGTAGCCCTTAAATTGCAAAAGTTTTACATTTTTTTGGCTCGGGTGGTTGCCGGTTTTTACGTTTTTACGTTTTAGCACCCTAGAATGTAATTTAGCTTCGCTTTATTGTTTCTTAGGCTTAGTAGTAGTTTATTTAGTGTTTACATTGTTTTACGTGCTTTATTTTCATTCCCGTTCTTTAAATTGTAGAAACGTAATTCAACTCAAACAAGTCATTAAAACCAATTCAAGTTCAAATCACGAAACTCAACGAATCCTTCCATTCACACCTCGTTGGGACACGACCCGGGAAATCACTTTTCCGGTATCACTTTTATCACACCCGTAAGGTTTGGTACGTTAACCCTTTTCCTAAAAGGTTAATTTGTTGAATTTTACGGTTAATTTGATATAAATTGATATTGTGTTTTTCACCACTCATAAACAAACGAATCAAAGAAGCACCACCAGTTGACTCTACAACAACAGTTGAACAAACTGCTTCCAACAACGCTGAACCAGCTGCTGATGTTCTTAATGAAGTACCCCCACCTGCATATTTTGATCCAAATGCGTTCTTTAACCCGTTTGCCAATGAAACTGCTGCACCTGATGTCGCGGAATCATCAACAAACCATTTGAATCCTCAAAATCTGCACAATGTATACCAACATCAACCCTCTACATATCGTTGGACAAAATACCATCCTCTTGAGAACATTATTGGCAACCCGAATCAACCAGTCGTAACAAGATAACGTCTTCACACAGATGGTGAACATTGCATTTATGCACTCACTGTTTGCCAATCTGAGCCTAAAAACATTAAAGACGCAATGACAAAAGACAACTGGATTGAATCCATGGAAGAAGAACTCAACCAATTCAAACGTCTTGAAGTATGGGAACTGGTTGAAAGACCAACAGGGGTCTACGTCATTGGTCTAAAATGGATTTGGAAGAACAAATTGGATGCTGAAGGGAACGTAATCAGAAACAAGTCACGTCTGGTGGCTAAGGGTTATAGACAGGAAGAGGGTATTGACTTTGAAGAATCATTCGCTCCGGTTGCTCGTCTTGAGGCTGTTCGGATCTTTCTAGCGTTCGCGGCTCATATGAATATAACGGTCTTTCAGATGGACATCAAAACTGCTTTTCTGAATGGGCAACTGAAAGAAACATTTTATGTCAGCCAGCCAGAAGGATTCATTGATCCCGAGTTCCCGAACCATGTCTACAAACTGAACAAAGCTCTGTATGGTCTCAAACAAGCTCCTCGGGCGTGGTACGATAAGTTATCATCCTTCCTCATTGCCAATAAATTCACCAAAGGTTTGGTCGATCCTACAGTTTTCATACAATATCACGGGGCTCACATCTTAATCGTTCAAATCTATGTGGATGACATCATTTTTGGGTCAACACATTTAAAATACTCAAATGCTTTTGCAAAATTAATGACAAAACATTTTGAAATGTCAATGATGGGTGAACTCACATTCTTTCTAGGAATGCAAGTTCATAAATCACCCTGTGGTATTTTCTTGAGTCAGTCCAAATATGCCCTTGAAATGTTAAACAAATTTGGAATGCAAAACTGTGACACCTATGCCACACCAATGGCTCATACCAAGAAGCTGGATGCTGATTTACATGGGAAATTGGTGGACACTACCAAATACCGTAGTATTATTGGGTCTCTCATGTATCTAACAGCTAGCAGGCCTGATATTGTGTTTGTCGTATATCTTTGCTCCCGTTATCAGTCAAGACCAACTGAAACCCACCTCTCAGAGGCTAAAAGAATCCTCCGATACATCAAGGGAACCATTAACTTGGGGATCTGGTATCCGAAGGATTCTGGTTTTGAACTAATAGCTTTTTCAGACGCTGATCACGCAGGATGCTTAGACTCACGGAAAAGTACTTCAGGAGCATTACAATTTCTTGGTGATAAACTGGTGTCATGGCAATCGAAGAAGCAGGATTGTACATCGTTGTCATCAACCGAAGCTGAATATGTAGCCATGTCTGCGTGTTGTGCTCAACTCAGTATTACGCATAATCTTTCTCACATTCATACGCATAGTGTTTGGTAGTTGTTCATCCGATCTCTTCTTCCATTTCTTATATTGATGCTTGTGTTACTAATATGGGAACCTAACAACTGTTAGGTCACCATATTAGTAACACAAGAATCAATATAAGAAAGAGATAAGAAGAGATCGGATGAACAACTACCAAACACTATGCGTATGAATAAATGAAATGTTATGCGTAATAGTGAAAGAGTAAATTGAACAACCAATCCTCAAGTGAGGGTTATACAAGAGTATTTATAGGGCAAGGAGCTAGGGCAACACATCTAGACTCCTTCCCTTCTTATGGGCTTGGGCCAAGGCTTATGGGCCTTCTACATAAGCCTTAGCTTAATAACTAACATAAAGGCCATATTAAGCTAACTATTACATATGAATCACTAACACTTGAATTAAGGTTTAGGAGTGATTCCAACAATCTCCCCCTAAGTGTTATTGATGAATGATAGAGTGATAAACGATGTAGGTGTTGATGTAATAGTAGCTTTGACGTCTTCTAACATTCTTCTTTCTTGTGAGAAGAAGTGTCTTGATTCGAACAATCTCCCCAGTGTAGAGAAATTGTTTCCTTTGAAGAGTTATGCTTTGACGTCATCTTTATCTTTGTTCTTTAGTTCTTTGTTCTTTGTGGTGAAAGTGATAGTATGTTGTTGTTGTCTGCATCAGGTCTGCTTCATTGCTTATGTGTCTCCATGTCTTTCTCCAACATGCTCACACGCTCTTTAACGTTGGATTACAGTACTGATGAAGTTCTCTTAGTCTTTAAACTTTGTAGATTCTTTGATTTGACGAAGAATCATTCTGACTTTTGTGTTGCCGTTTGAGAGAACTTGCATTAGTGATGATGTTGGTATGAGCATGTGAAGAATCTGCACGATCAGTCCGCTCCAGAGCTTCCATAAGAGGAAAACATACACACAGTTAGTAATAAGCGGATTCCGGCACTTACAAGTTTGAATTTCGTGGGTGTTAACAGCATAGTGTGAAAACACATCTCTAATTCTCACAAAGGCCGTTCCTGAACTGGAGTCCCACAAGTGAGATAACACGATGTACCGAAGTACACCTACAGTTCAGATGAGTCGCTGAGGTACACCGAAGCATCACCTCACGACTGTAGACCGTTTAAGATACACTAAGCGTAATACATGGGGAGTTACCGAAGTGACCTGCTGTCAGGGCTGTTTGATGTTGACCCTGGCAGGAGTTTCCATTCAATCACTGAGGATCACATGTGTGAACCTCTCATAAATGTTCTCGACAGATTGCTAAGATCTGTGAAGGACACGATAAAGTGTCACTTGCGTTCTTATTGTTGAACAACAAGCGATAAAATGTCAAGTGTACCTAAGAGATCTTTTGATGAATCTCGTGGCTCTAGACTCAATAGTGCACTTTGGTTTTCCTGAGCGGAGACTAGGGAGAGGGTCTCCTTCTTCAATACCAGCAATCTCTAAGAGAAAGCCGATAGTTTACGTAGGATTCCCTGTGAGAATGAAACAAGCTTCTGTTGGGAGAAACTTGAGTGGCTAAGAAGGTTTTAGTGCATGCGTCACTGGGTCCATGACGACTTTTATCTTCAATACCGGTGTCATCTAGTGACGACCAGTAGCATATGAATTGAACCCAGTGTCTGCCCTAAGTTGAATAATATGGAGGGCTATTTCTTTTCACCCTTTTCTTTGCTTTTCTTTTTATTTCTTCAACTCCTTCTTTCTCCGATTCTCATTTTCTCCTTTTTATAATCCTACCTAAGGACTTCTAAGTACTAACTATTTGTGATGTCCTTGGGTAGATCCCTCCAGCTCTGGCGGATCATAGGACGGTTATTCCTAACCTTAGTCACCTTATAACTCCATGACTAACCTATGTTTCCATAAAACCATTTTCTTGAAAATCTCTCAAAGTGGTTATGATTGAAAAACATTTTGTACCACTGTAAGAGTTTGATCATTTGCAGAAATACTCCCCCTCCACACGTGCTTAAGTGTTTAGATAGAAAACTGCACGGTGAGAAAAGAGTGCGCACTTTTGAATTGATCGACTCAAGATAGACAATTCCCCGAGGGACACGGTTACGTCGCATAGTTAAAGAGTTACATTGTTAGCTTTTAGGTGACAACTAGCTCTAATAACTACCTTGAAGGTGTGGACAAGCCTTGAAAGGTTTTCAAACCCGTCAAAGTTCATGTCTATCAAGAGCTTCTCGAATAGGTACAATTTACTTGGATAAGTCTTTGGAAGACAAATCTTTTCAATGTATGACTGTTCAGATCCCGTGAATTCATGGGTTAAGTCTTTTCACACAATGATTCAAAAACAAATCAACATATTTCTTATCACAATAATTTTCTCCCCCTCAAAAATGGCATATAAATGTTATTTTTGATAACGTTTTGATATTAAATATGACCATATCGAGTTTTGTGGGAAGATTTCCACGAAGAACAATTTGTGAACAAAGTTTTAGCAAATACTCCCCCTCAACAAGTAATACTAACTTTTGAGGTTTTGAAAACGTAAGGGGAAGTACTTGTTCTTTTGAGCAAAACCTTTTAAAAGTGAAAGGTTTGATAAGTTTTACTCAAAAGTAAGAAGCTTTCGCTCCTTTTATAGGATTGTGGCACTGAAGCGTACCACAGGGTCCTTTCATTACAAGAACGGGTTGTACACTTTTATGTGTGCACAAGCCATTGTCATTAACAAATCACACATCCAAATTAGTATGAAATTGAAACAGTTTAAAGGGTACCAGGTAGTCCAGCAATATCTCCAGGAAAGCGAACAGGGCGTTGATAGCCTGTGAGAGTAATCCTGGGACGACCACCTACAAAGCTCTCCAGAGTTCTGAACTGGTCCCTTCTGTACAACCTTTCATCGATCCGAGTGATGATCCTCTTAACATCTCGTCTTTCCTGAGAATTCCATCGCTTTGGAGACCCAATGCCTTCATGTATTGCCTTCAACCTATAAGCCAAGCCGTTCCTGACCTTCTTCAGTGTGTGATCCCCAAACTTATGAAGATCTCTACACGCCATCAAGCAGTTGCGTTGTAGTTCATTGTGGTAAACTACTCCAAACGATTTGCTAACGAGAGTGTATTGTGGAAGATGGTTGATGTCAGGAAGTTCTAGCTGAGGTCTGGTGAAGTTGACACGTGTCTAATACGATTCAACAGCAAGTTGTAAATCTTCTACACGTTCCTGGATCACTATGCTTCTGATGAAGATGAGCAAGGACTTGATGTATTCACATTGAATTTCAGTCGAGAATTGTCTCATTCTTCCCTGTACCTTGGCAAGATACAGATCTTCAATGTCATTGAGAGACAAGTTCTGAAAGTCCGCTTCACAGAATTCATAGTCCCTTTCGTCTTGTCTTTTGACCACGACAGTCTTGAGGAAGGTGTAATCCCATTTAGACGAAAAAGTGACATGCTTAACAACAACGATCCCTTTATCACTGTACACTTCATGTTGTGACTTTCGAACCTGGCAGCTTTTTTAGTAGATTCGTCGGCGTTTTGGCCAATGGTGAATCCCGTACATTGCATCAATGTCATACCTTTCCACGCTGTTGGAAAACATGTGGGTAGCCTTTTCTTCGATGGCTATGCAGTTGGAGTATATGGCTGCCGGGAATGGAAGTGTAAGTGATGTAGCGTATTTCTTTGAATCATCGCTACCGTGTAGAAGGAATTCCAAGTCATTGTTGAAGAAGTAGCAAAATGGAATCTTAGGTTGATCTGGTTGACCAATCGTTGGTAGAGGTTTAGACCAATCGGTGTAGTATGGAGCCTTGTCTCTTCTGGTGAAGTCGATGTTTGCTTCAGGGTTGAGCCAATCAATGTTGTTAGACATGGCTCGTGCTATATTTTCAAGGTGATATTCAACTTCAATAGCACTTTCCGAGCTGTCTTTGAGTAGTTGAAATGATTCATTCTTGATTCGTTTCAACTCTGATTTCGTCATCTTCTTCACACGGAACTTTTCTTGCAGTAACTTAGCATGCTCCAACGTACGACCTTCTACCATATCTGGATCATCAGTTAGGGTGGGAGTAGCATCAACAAGCATGGAGAACCAATCATACTCGGTGTCGTCTTCGTCTAGCCATGAGACGACATCAGCCTTGGGAGTCTTATTCTTTTTCTTTGGCCTTGATGAGGATGATGGTTTCTTTGTTGAAGCGGGAGAGGTGGGTTGTTGTTGGGGCTCAGGGACTTCCTCATCGTCACCACCAGTATACTCGAAGTGATCACCAGTTTTCTCTGTCTGAGGTGGTAACTCAGAGTCCTGAGGTTTGTCAGTAGAAGAGCGTGGAGGAGATCGTTGTTGAGATGGAGTCCTGTGGAGTGGAGGTGGCATGGAGGATGATTCTCCAGACTTCTTTGAACGTTTGGGTTCGTTATCTTTATCCTTATCATTATCTTCATCGTCTCTTGGACGTTTAGGCCTTTGAGCTTCTTCTCTACATGCTGATTTGAGTTGGTATTCCAGCAATGCTTCAAACAATTTACCTTCGTAAGAAGTAAATGTTGCAGATCATTTAGACATTTGAGTTACCAGCCTGGAAACTAATTCAGCATCTGAGAACACTATAGGATCAGTAGGGTTAATTGTTACGGTCATAGGTGTTGATCTTATAGTTTGTTTGGCTATATGCATCAGATTTGGATAGAGTTGTCTGTTGAATATCTCTCTTGTCACGCCAGGAACGGTGTCGAGTAGGAACTTTTGAGTATAGCCCTTAATCATTTCGTTCAGTTCTCCTTGGACATCACGTTGCATCTTTCTTCCTGACCGGTGTCATTAAAATGTTTGATGTTGTCAGCGAGTATATCTAACTTTTTGTTGGTCACATCTTTCTTCCTGACCTGCTTGACAGCTTTAACAATCCTTGTCTTTGCCCGAGATATCCAAGAGTCGGTTGGTTTCTTCACAGATTTGGATGTGGATCTGGTTGTTCCTTTGGATGGTGGAGGTGAAGAGTGAGAAGATGAATCTGATGATGAGGAGTCGTGAGGTGATTCAGGGTCCTTAGGAGGTTCAGAAGTTTCCTCTTTAGAGCGAGTAGGACTGTCAAGAAGATAATCATCATAACTCACTTTGTCATCTTGTCCAGATTTAGCCTTTACTTCAGCCTGAATCTGAGCCTCTTCCTCTGCTTTGGCTTGAGCTGCAGCCTCTTCATCATCCTTTTCTTTCTCAGACTTTTCCTTTTCTGGTTCCTCAAAGTCATAATCAATAGAATCCTCCAGGCGTTTTTGTTGTTGCTCAAGACTGGTGGCACCAATTCCCTTATCGGGTTGATTAACCGCATCAGGAATTGGTGTAGATTGGACACCACCACTTGACCCTCCGGGGCCACGCATTTGTTGCTTTTCAAACTCTTTTGCCACGTGTTGGAGTCTAATGATTTTGAACTTCTTCCTGTATTCAGTATCCAGTGGCTCTTCATTTGAGCTTTCTTCTTCATGCTCAAGTACGGGAGTCTTCCCTTTGCCTTGGTCAGCTTTTGGACTGGGAGGTTTAGCTACTGTTGGAGTGACATCGGTTGCAGTTTCAGAGTAGGTGACCTCCTCATCTGATTCGGTTTCATCAGAGCTTTCATCCACTAGCTTTCTTTGCGGTTCAGACTTTGGAATGGGAATAAGAACAGCTTCCTTAGAGGGAACTGTCCTTTTGAGTGGAGGTTTCCTCTTTGGGAACTTTCTTTGACTCTCAGTGCTTGTAACACTTCCTGCACTGCCTCTTCTGGTTTTCCTTGAAGGTGTACCAGCGGACTTTTCATCGAGAAAACCTACTTTGCCTTCTTCAACCGCTACCAGATATCGTTTGTACGAGCACAGTTGTTTGATATCATCGGTTACAAGGTGATCTGGCAGCACTGCACCTTGTTTCTTTGTTGTAGAGTCCTTGAATCTGACTGAGAGTGTGGGCTCATACAACATGGAGTGGTTTTTGGGGTCATCGAGTCTCAAGGGAATATCAGGATTATACCCTAGAGCTCGTTGGATCAACAATTTGGTATATCTGACATACGGGATTTTGGTGCCAATCTTTTTAAGGAATGACATCATGTCGTCCCATATCAGAGCTTCAACTTCAATGTATTTATTGTTGATCAAAGCCCAAAAAATCTGCAGTTCCATGAGCTTGGGATGCTCATAGCCACTGTCACGTCTAGAAACAGATTTGGTGATGATGATGTAGAGAGTTCTCCATGACTGAGGAATATTCTTAAGATCCACGTATGAATGCTTAGTGATTACTCCTGTAGCTTCGTCATAACCAATGTCGATCATGAATTGCAGAACAGTCTTTTCAGTTGGTGCGGCATTGTATTCAGTTGGTTCGATGACAGGGATAAGCATAATATCCCTTAAGTCTGCAGGTGTGATGGTGACTTGTTTGTCATTGAGCGTCACTGTCACAGCATTTTGTCCTTTGATCTTTTACATTGTATTCTAGAACTGGTGAATATAGATCTCTGGCACTGTAGCAGAATTGGTGAGCATGTTCTGATAGGGATGATTCTTCAAAATATCCACAGCAATTAAACAAGAGGATTCCGAGCAGGTGAGAGTATCAAAATCAACACGAAGGTTGTTCTTTCCTATCTTCATTGGATAGCCATTAGGGAAGATATCAGCAATGGTGAGAACATTTGGTGCTTCCACGTTTTGTAATTGAGCGTCCATGTCGTGATCTGAAAGATATTTAGCCAAAAGAACCAACATATCGAAAGACATTATGTTAGTCAACAGATGGTTTTATTGTCTAATTATTGAATGAGATATGTCGATGATTGTTACGAGTCCAATGTCACTAGTTTGTCCAATAGTCCAATGACGTCGTGATATGTTTCGTGAGTTGATTAACTTTAAGTTTTAAAGTCCATGTTTTCACTTATTTTCCACAACATATTACACATTTAAGTTTATTGGTGACATTATTGGTTTCGTGGCGTTATGATTTATTTATTTACAAGTTTGCACGCGTAACAATTCATAATTAAGGTTAAAACTAGGCTTAGGCGTAGAAATGGCAAGCTTATGCGTAAACAGGAGTGTTATACGCGTAAGCATAAGCTTATGCGTAGGTTCTTGACTTATGCGTAAGAAATATTACGCTTAAGAAAAGAGGGCCTTATGCGTAAAGCTTACGCGTAAGGCTTACTCGTAAGAGTCAACCTTATGCGTAGAGGTCACTGTTTACGCATATCCTTCACAGGATACGCGTAGTCCCTTATGTAGAACCTTACGCGTAAACGTTACGCGTAAGATTTCTCTTACGCATAACATGCTACGCGTAAGGTAATCTTTATGCGTAGATGGCAAATAACCTTGATTCTGAATTTTCAAGCGTAATAAACCTGAAATAAGTTCATCATAGCACCAATATTAACACATACATTCAGTTATTTTTCAGATCAAAACATGAATACTCATAGAACAGATACGCGTAAGAAGACTTATGCGTAGACCTAAACCCTAGGAATTGCGACTAAGAATTCTAGCCATAGGAAATGCACAAAACTTGTTCTGGTAATACTAAGAAGTCAAGTGAGTTGTTCTGTCCAAGTTTTATGTCACACCCTCGCCGGAGGCGGAAACACGAGGTGTAACGGAAGGGAACATAAGCACAAGATAATAGAACATACCAACATTAAGATTAAAAAGAAATAATACTCCATTACAATACTAGTTTAGCCGTCATCGGCAAATATATTACAAAGTTTAGATTCCAAAATATTGAGTTTTATTACATACGACTTGTAGCGACCAGTGAAAACTTCTTTATGCAAGACTTGATAGAAAAGCTTACTAACGATCACCTGAAATGCATGAGAGAAAAACGGGTCAACTATGAAAATAGTTGGTGAGTAAACACGTTTAGTGAAATAAGAAAACTCATAAGAAATATACAAAGCTTTCGGTCAACGAAAAATAGTTCTCAAAGCAAAGGCATTGTGTATCCACTCAGTTCCAAATTCCGCCCATACAAAACTTGCAACCTGTGTGTACACAACCCATTGCACAAAAATTATAGCGCGTCAAGTAGTCAAGTGTAAGTGGTCATAATAGTTCCCAATATAGTACCACGAATATAATAATTCAGGAATGCTACCGATGAAACCAAATTAAGCTGGGTGCCACTACCCAAAGTTATACTGGGTGCCTCTTCCCAAAGACCTACTGGGTGCCTCTTCCCAAAGATACACTGGGTGCCTCTTCCCAAAGATACACTACGAACAAAGGTGTCTATATAGTGATGCTCCGAACATGGGAGACTTTATAGTGATGCTCCGAACATTGGAGACTTTAGGACAAGGTCATAACACGTACGGTTCAATAAGCTCAAATAAGTCATAATTTCGTAATTAAGTTCAAGGATTGATTCGAGTTCAAATATTCAAGTCAAAAGAGTTCACAATTGTAAGGATCAATTTAATTCAAGTATGGTTCATGCATTCAGCCCCAAAATATAGTAAAACAGTAAAAAAAAAAAAAAAGGGGATGTGATTACTCACTTGATAAACTGAGGCGATGACAAAAGTGAGTACACCGAGGTATAATGTGATGTGTTAACCGGGACCTATCACGAATGATATGATATGCAATGAGTTGCAATGTAATGTTATGCATGCACTTCGTATGTTATTTATACCATTAGCGAGTTTTGAAAATATTACTAATCGTCGAAAAATACTCTTTTGACGTCTAGACCCTTCAAAAATGACTTTACCAGTTTTTACGTCAAAATGTCATCCTACAATGGTTTTATAATGATTTTTGGTGAAATTACCACTTTTCGTCGCAAAACAATGTCGTCGGAATTTTTATAAAAGTAACAAAAATGGCTTCGGAAAAGTAGTCGTAAAATGGTGTACGTCGATCGTTAGAGAACGAACTCGACGGTTTTGGAAAGTTTGTATCGATATCTAGAAGTTTCAGTTCAGGAGTTTTCGTCCAAAAGGTCTCGATCATAAAGATATCAAGGGTTAAAGATAGTGATTTTGGCTAATTGTGTGCAGAAAATAAGTTTCGGCCAAGTTTGAACATCCGTAAATAATTTACCATAACTCCGCTTGACAAACAGCTTTTTGTTTTGAAAAAATATGGTCGGTGAACTTGATTTTACTAGAAGACATTTTGTTCCAAAAAGTTTCACATCATGGTTAAAAACAGCCGCAAACATGGACGTTACAGCTACTAAAATACTTGTATCGTAAAAATAATATAGTTTTTCAGAAAATAATAGTTACGGCAAGTTTATAAAAACATGCATATATTTGTCGTTTCAAATCCGTTTTCTACGTATAATATGTCCTTAGCTTCGTATCGAAGTAAACTAATATATTTTTTAGATAAGTCGAAATAATTTGTGAAGCTTAAGGCTCGTTTTTGACCCAAACAATGTAAAAACTGCATGCTGAATTTTCAGAAAAATAAACATTTCGTCGTCAAACTTTAAAAATTCACCACGGCTTCGTTATAAGTCCGTTTTAATCCGTTCAAGCGGCCACGGATTCGTTTTAAAGTATATTTTCTAAATATCAAGGCCAAAGTTTCGTACCAACAGTAGGTTTTTCCAGAAATTCGAAACAAGGACAGAACCTATTTATATAGTTATCGAAAATAGTTTTTCTCGGACAAAACCTATTCTAATCCCTTCAAATCAACTCCAAAACTAATCTAATCCTACCATACACCTTCTTAGGGTGTCATGGGTTCCTAATCACCATCAAGACCAAAGAATACCATGGGAATATTTATAGGATGACCAATATGTATATATAACTCAATAAATCATGAAAAATGGTATAAATCACATATCATGCATATAAGCTCCAAAAATGAAAAGAAACATATGAAAATGACAAGGAAACATGAAAATGATAAAAACATGCTTACAAGTGATAGTGATGAGGTGAAAGTAACAAGGATTAACTTAAATACCCTTGGTTTTTATTTCAAAACCAAATAAAGAGTATATACTAGGTTGTTAATACACTTGATCTTGCAAAAATTTTTGGATCCCTTTAGCTTGAAGGTGTGGCCGGTTTTAGATGAAAAGAGGAAGAGAAAGAAAAATTTTTACACCTTATCAAAATGAATGTATGTGTTGGAGTGCAAGTATATACATAATCAAGTTGGAAGAAAAATATTGCCAAACATTTATTGCTACCCTTTCCCCCCTTTGAACCGGTTTTTAAGGGGATTGGTTCCCAAATATATATATTTTTTTTTTTAAAATGTCAACTTGTATATATATTGTGTATTATTTGTAAAGAAAGTGTAGTAAAAGTGTAAGAAAATGTACAAATATAGGCAATTGGAAATTTTTGGTACAAGTAAGTTTTTAATAGTTCAAAATAGGATGTAATGAGATGATAAAAATTTTAAAAATACTTTCCTTGTGAAAATTGAGTGATAAAATAATTATCGTACAATTTTTAAGAAAAACGACGTAATAATTAAACTTTAACGATTAATGTACCAAATAAATTAGAAACACTAGGAAAACTAAAAATATAGTTTTTATAGACTAAATGTAAGTTTAAAAATACCTCGGGATCATTTTTGAAAGTAACGGGTTAAATATTTAAAATAATAACTCACGCGATAAAAATTATTAAATATAAAAATTACGCGTTAAATGTGAAATGAAATGCCATGAATGAATTAATATGATGCATATATAATTTAAGAAATGACCGGAATTTGAGAATTGTGACATTCTTCCCATGTCAACGGAATCACGTCCCCGTGATTCGATTAACAATACCATGGTCCGAACCTCGACAAGAGTTCTAAAAGTTCATGATCGTACGAACAGTCTAAATGATCATATCAATGCCCATGCGTACAGGTTCCCCATTCAACTAAGTACGTGCCCGTGATCAGATTTGATAGGGTAAACTTATCCAATATCGAACGTAGCTCTCAAAAGACCTTTAGGTAGTCGATTCTAATTTAATCTCACAACTCATCAAACAAGAACTGTCATGAGATTAAACTAAACCGACTTGAGTAAACTTGTCTCTTAGCTTGATTTTCGCAACTCATCAAACAAGAACTGTCACTAGATCAAGCTAGGAAACAAGTTGTTAGAAAGGTAGGATGCCACATCCTTGAATGAAGTCTTTTGAAAGATTCGCTCGATATTCGATTTGCTTACACAATCAAATCCAATCAACAAAATATATAACAACTAAGGTCGATATCAATAGGTCTCAAATTAATCAATGTCGTGAACGTGTAAAGATTGGAAGGAAGTTATGCACTCAAAATCATGTCGTACAGAAATAAGGTAGTTGTTCGAAAGAATGTACCCGTTAAGCGTTGCGGGCTTCCTCGGTACCCAGATAGAATGCTCGACCACGTGCGGGAGGAATTTCAATGTTCTGATCTTGTGGGCCTTCTATTGCCAACGCCAGGTTTGGACGATTTCCTCCTTGATTGGGAGTTCTTTTCAGCTTTGGACAGGTATTGCGAAGGTGATCTAGACTTCCACACTCGTAACATGCTTTTCTCTGTCCTTGATTCCCAGTTCTGTTTGAGCAATTTCGAGCGAAGTGGCCCGTCTGTCCACATTTGTCGCACCTTCGGCAGTCTCCTGAGTGATGATAATTACATCGAGTACACAAAGGATGTGGACCTGCATATCCTTTGCGCTCCTGGGTGATCGCCCCATAGTTCTGGGTTATTCGCTGCCTCTTGTTTTGCTGATTCTGGTCTCGGTTTCCCTGGTGATCCTCCTGTCGCTTTCGTCCATTGTCGTTTGCTTTTGCTAGTTCTCCAGACCTGATCACATCATTCGTCAAGCGATACGCCATACTCATAGCGGCTTGCAGAGTGGTTGGTTTCGACGAAGTGACATCCCTCCTAATTTCCGGTATCAATCCCCATATATATCGGTCAATCAACTTCTCCACAGTGGAAACCATGTGAGGAACCATCCTAGTTAGCTCGTGGAACCGGATCGTGTACTTGTCGATCTCTACTCCTACCATCAAGTGATTCCAAAATTCTTCTTCCAGTTTCTGCACTTCATCTTTTCTGCAGTACTCATCAGTTAGTAGTTTCTTGAATGCTTCCCAAGATAATGCATTTGCAGCCCCTCTTCCTCTAGTCTGTAGTTGGTTGTTCCACCAGGTCAATGCTCGACCCTGTAGTAGACCAGCAGAGAACTCAACCTTGTTTCCTTCAGCACATTTCGTGATACTAAGCTTCGACTCAACATTCTCGAACCAGGTTAGCAGTCCAATGGCACCCTCAGTACCATGAAATTCCATTGGCTTGCATGTCATGAAAGTTTTGTAGCTGCATCCTTGACCAGCGTTTGAAGTACCTTCTCCGTTGTTGGTTCGTCTAGCATCGAGATGGGTTATAATTTGAGTGAGTAGATCCGCTATTCCAGCAGCGTTGTTGTCTGGATTGTCATTGTTGTTTGGGTTGCCGTTGTTGTTACCTCCTGAGCGTGTGTTTCTTGCAGCCATGATCCTACAGAGGACCAAAACATCGGGTTGAGTAAACGACATTCTAACGAAGTCAGATGAGGTGCAGAACGGTGGTAATGTGTTATAGTGATCGAAACATGACAGGAACAGAGACATGCTATGTCTAACAAGTCGAAAGATGGAAAAGAGAAGACATGAACAAGGTACGGTAATGTAGACGTGAACGTAAAAACATGCTATGCATACCCACCCGACCAATGCAACTTCAGGTGACCAGACTCAAAAGACTCGACCAAACATGATTTTAAAATTACCCTTCTTATCATTGCATGGTTCTTCATAAATTAGACATAGTTGATCAGGCTATGTATAATTTATGAGTAACGATGCAACGATAGGACTAGTTGACTCGAATGGTGTTCAATGTTTAATAAAATAATATACAAAAAAAAATTTATTCCGGTTATAGCTGTGATTTTTATTTTTGAAAAATCGGCATTCTCTATAACCTTTGGCTCTGGTACCAATCTGTCACACCCTCGCCGGAGGCGGAAACACGAGGTGTAACGGAAGGGAACATAAGCACAAGATAATAGAACATACCAACATTAAGATTAAAAAGAAATAATACTCCATTACAATACTAGTTTAGCCGTCATCGGCAAATATATTACAAAGTTTAGATTCCAAAATATTGAGTTTTATTACATACGACTTGTAGCGACCAGTGAAAACTTCTTTATGCAAGACTTGATAGAAAAGCTTACTAACGATCACCTGAAATGCATGAGAGAAAAACGGGTCAACTATGAAAATAGTTGGTGAGTAAACACGTTTAGTGAAATAAGAAAACTCATAAGAAATATACAAAGCTTTCGGTCAACGAAAAATAGTTCTCAAAGCAAAGGCATTGTGTATCCACTCAGTTCCAAATTCCGCCCATACAAAACTTGCAACCTGTGTGTACACAACCCATTGCACAAAAATTATAGCGCGTCAAGTAGTCAAGTGTAAGTGGTCATAATAGTTCCCAATATAGTACCACGAATATAATAATTCAGGAATGCTACCGATGAAACCAAATTAAGCTGGGTGCCACTACCCAAAGTTATACTGGGTGCCTCTTCCCAAAGACCTACTGGGTGCCTCTTCCCAAAGATACACTGGGTGCCTCTTCCCAAAGATACACTACGAACAAAGGTGTCTATATAGTGATGCTCCGAACATGGGAGACTTTATAGTGATGCTCCGAACATTGGAGACTTTAGGACAAGGTCATAACACGTACGGTTCAATAAGCTCAAATAAGTCATAATTTCGTAATTAAGTTCAAGGATTGATTCGAGTTCAAATATTCAAGTCAAAAGAGTTCACAATTGTAAGGATCAATTTAATTCAAGTATGGTTCATGCATTCAGCCCCAAAATATAGTAAAACGGTAAAAAAAAAGGGGGATGTGATTACTCACTTGATAAACTGAGGCGCTGACAAAAGTGAGTACACCGAGGTATAATGTGATGTGTTAACCGGGACCTATCACGAATGATATGATATGCAATGAGTTGCAATGTAATGTTATGCATGCACTTCGTATGTTATTTATACCATTAGCGAGTTTTGAAAATATTACTAATCGTCGAAAAATACTCTTTTGACGTCTAGACCCTTCAAAAATGACTTTACCAGTTTTTACGTCAAAATGTCATCCTACAATGGTTTTATAATGATTTTTGGTGAAATTACCACTTTTCGTCGCAAAACAATGTCGTCGGAATTTTTATAAAAGTAACAAAAATGGCTTCGGAAAAGTAGTCGTAAAATGGTGTACGTCGATCGTTAGAGAACGAACTCGACGGTTTTGGAAAGTTTGTATCGATATCTAGAAGTTTCAGTTCAGGAGTTTTCGTCCAAAAGGTCTCGATCATAAAGATATCAAGGGTTAAAGATAGTGATTTTGGCTAATTGTGTGCAGAAAATAAGTTTCGGCCAAGTTTGAACATCCGTAAATAATTTACCATAACTCCGCTTGACAAACAGCTTTTTGTTTTGAAAAAATATGGTCGGTGAACTTGATTTTACTAGAAGACATTTTGTTCCAAAAAGTTTCACATCATGGTTAAAAACAGCCGCAAACATGGACGTTACAGCTACTAAAATACTTGTATCGTAAAAATAATATAGTTTTTCAGAAAATAATAGTTACGGCAAGTTTATAAAAACGTGCATATATTTGTCGTTTCAAATCCGTTTTCTACGTATAATATGTCCTTAGCTTCGTATCTAAGTAAACTAATATATTTTTTTGATAAGTCGAAATAATTTGTGAAGCTTAAGGCTCGTTTTTGACTCAAACAATGTAAAAACTGCATGCTGAATTTTCAGAAAAATAAACATTTCGTCGTCAAACTTTAAAAATTCACCACGGCTTCGTTATAAGTCCGTTTTAATCCGTTCAAGCGGCCACGGATTCGTTTTAAAGTATATTTTCTAAATATCAAGGCCAAAGTTTCGTACCAACAGTAGGTTTTTCCAGAAATTCGAAACAAGGACAGAACCTATTTATATAGTTATCGAAAATAGTTTTTCTCGGACAAAACCTATTCTAATCCCTTCAAATCAACTCCAAAACTAATCTAATCCTACCATACACCTTCTTAGGGTGTCATGGGTTCCTAATCACCATCAAGACCAAAGAATACCATGGGAATATTTATAGGATGACCAATATGTATATATAACTCAATAAATCATGAAAAATGGTATAAATCACATATCATGCATATAAGCTCCAAAAATGAAAAGAAACATATGAAAATGACAAGGAAACATGAAAATGATAAAAACATGCTTACAAGTGATAGTGATGAGGTGAAAGTAACAAGGATTAACTTAAATACCCTTGGTTTTTATTTCAAAACCAAATAAAGAGTATATACTAGGTTGTTAATACACTTGATCTTGCAAAAATTTTTGGATCCCTTTAGCTTGAAGGTGTGGCCAGTTTTAGATGAAAAGAGGAAGAGAAAGAAAAATTTTTACACCTTATCAAAATGAATGTATGTGTTGGAGTGCAAGTATATACATAATCAAGTTGGAAGAAAAATATTGCCAAACATTTATTGCTACCCTTTCCCCCCTTTGAACCGGTTTTTAAGGGGATTGGTTCCCAAATATATATTTTTTTTTTTTAAATGTCAACTTGTATATATATTGTGTATTATTTGTAAAGAAAGTGTAGTAAAAGTGTAAGAAAATGTACAAATATAGGCAATTGGAAATTTTTGGTACAAGTAAGTTTTTAATAGTTCATAATAGGATGTAATGAGATGATAAAAATTTTAAAAATACTTTCCTTGTGAAAATTGAGTGATAAAATAATTATCGTACAATTTTTAAGAAAAACGACGTAATAATTAAACTTTAACGATTAATGTACCAAATAAATTAGAAACACTATGAAAACTAAAAATATAGTTTTTATAGACTAAATGTAAGTTTAAAAATACCTCGGGATCATTTTTGAAAGTAACGGGTTAAATATTTAAAATAATAACTCACGCGATAAAAATTATTAAATATAAAAATTACGCGTTAAATGTGAAATGAAATGCCATGAATGAATTAATATGATGCATATATAATTTAAGAAATGACCGGAATTTGAGAATTGTGACATTTTAACATCAAATTCTCAACGAATCAAAAATACCCAAATATCAAGAACATAAACCCTAATTTCTAATTAACTATCAATTAGTGTTTCTGTGTTGATTCTAAACACGGATATGATCAATTCATCTTGTAAACAACATCACACAACAATCTTTTTAACCAAAAACGTTCATATAAGAGAACCCCCAAATTTACGCATAAACCCTAGTATTCAAAAATCATTTAATTCGTGATTCTGGGTGGATTGGATTGATGAAAACAGTTAATGTATGATTGTTTAAACATTTTAAAGCCATTTTCATTAACAAAAACACACGAATGAAGGATTTGTGTTCATTGCTTACGCGTAGAACACAAATCACTCTCAAACACATTATTTGACCGTTGGATTTGTGTATAAATCAAAACCATTGTTTAAAAACATGTTAAGATTATAAAACCACTTACAAAATGATGATCAGTAACACGGATTTTGAGATTGATTGTTAGGCGTAGGATTTGGTAGGTGTGGTATTAAATGAGAAGAGTTAATGCATTAGGTGGAAGTTTTATTAGAAATAACTTTGAGATTTTAACAATTTTAGCCCTTCCACCTTTTCCATTTACAACCATTGTCCATAACTTCCATTTTGGTTACCAAACGAAGGATATTTGGAAAGAAATTTTGACGACACTCCCCCTCGACTTAAGAAATAATGAAGTTTTATAAATTTTAGTCCGAGGAGTGTCAGTAAACCAGAAATTTGACCACCATTAGTAAAGAAACAACCGGGATTAGGTAACATGCAAGTACAAGGTTTTATGAAACTGAAAAATATTTGCTTTCTCCCCCTCAACACTTGATCGAAAGAATACTGAATTTTGAAAGATTTGAGTGTTGACGGAAGATTTGTACTTGCCACGTTAAAAGAAATATAGATAGAAGAGTATTTTTTTTGTTTTATCACATTTTATATTTTTGTATTTTGTTTTTGAAAAATATTTACAAAAGAGGTTTTGGAGTTTGACTGGTTTTTAAGAATGTTTTAAGAGTTCATCTAGTTCCTCTTGAGTCAAACACCGCATACCAATCCGGTGGACCAACTCATTAAACCTAGCAGGAGCTAAGGCTTTGGTGAGGAGATCTGCCAATTGGTATTCTGTACCCACAAAGTATAATTCAACTGTACCCTGTTCCACGTGGTCCTTGATGAAATGATATCGAAGATCGATGTGCTTTGATTTCGAATGTTGTACTGAGTTGCACAAGATCGCAATAGCACTCTGATTGTCGCAGTGCATCGGGATTTTGTCAAACATGTAACCATAGTCTTTGAGTTGTGTTCTCATCCAAATGACTTGAGCACAACACGCAGACATGGCTACATATTCAGCTTCGGTTGATGACAGCGATGTACAATCCTGCTTCTTCGATTGCCATGACACCAGTTTATCACCAAGAAATTGTAATGCTCCTGAAGTACTTTTTCGTGAGTCTAAGCATCCTGCGTGATTAGCGTATGAAAAAGCTATTAGTTCAAAACCAGAATCCTTCGGATACCAAATCCCCAAGTTAATGGTTCCCTTGATGTATTGGAGGATTCTTTTAGCCTCTGAGAGGTGGGTTTCAGTTGGTCTTGACTGATAACGGGAGCAAAGATATACGGCAAACACAATATCAGGCCTGCTAGCTGTTAGATACATGAGAGACCCAATAATACTATGGTATTTGGTAGTGTCCACCAATTTCCCATGTAAATCAGCATCTAGCTTCTTGGTATGAGCCATTGGTGTGGCATAGGTGTCATAGTTTTGCATTCCAAATTTGTTTAACAATTAAAGGGCATATTTGGACTGACTCTAGAAAATACCACGGGGTGATTGATGAACTTGCATTCCTAGAAAGAATGTGAGTTCACCCATCATTGACATTTCAAAATGTTTTGTCATTAATTTTGCAAAAGCATTTGAGTATTTTAAATGTGTTGACCCAAAAATGATGTTATCCACATAGATTTGAATGATTAAGATGTGAGCCCCGTGATATTGTATGAAAAGTGTAGGATCGACCGAACCTTTGGTGAATTTATTGGCAATGTGGAAGGATGATAACTTATCGTACCACGCCCGAGGAGCTTGGTTGAGACCATACAGAGCTTTGTTCAGTTTGTAGACATGGTTCGGGAACTCGAGATCAACGAATCCTTCTGGCTGGCTGACATAAATTGTTTCTTTCAGTAGCCCATTCAGAAAAGCAGTTTTGACGTCCATCTGAAAGACCGTTATATTCATATGAGCCGCGAATGCGAGAAAGATCCGAACAGCCTCAAGACGAGCAACCGGAGCGAATGATTCTTCAAAGTCAATACCCTCTTCCTGTCTATAACCCTTAGCCACCAGACGCGACTTGTTTCTGATTATGTTCCCTTCAGCATCCAATTTGTTCTTCCAAATCCATTTTAGACCAATGACGTAGACCCCTGTTGGTCTTTCAACCAGTTCCCATACTTCAAGACGTTTGAATTGGTTGAGTTCTTCTTGCATGGATTCAATCCTGTTGTCTTTTGTCATTGCGTCTTTAATGTTTTTAGGCTCAGATTGGCAGAAAGTGAGTGCGTAAATGCAATGTTCACCATCTATGTGAAGACGTTGTCTTGTTACGACTGGTTAATTCGGGTTGCCAATAATGTTCTCAAGAGGATGGTCTTTTGTCCAACGATGTGTAGCGGGTTGATGTTGGTATACATTGTGCAGATTTTGAGGATTCAAATGGTTTGTTGATGATTCCGTGATATCAGGTGCAGCAGTTTCATTGGCAAACGGGTTAAAGAACGCATTTGGATCAAAATCTGCAGGTGGGGGTACTTCATTAAGAACATCAGCAGTTGGTTCAGCGTCGTTGAAAGCAGTTTGTTCAACTGTTGTTGTAGAGTCAACTGGTGGTGCTTCTTCAACAGTAGTTGTTGTAGCAGGTGCATCAGGTATAAGAGTATGATCAGGTTGAGCAGCGGAAACAGCAGATACACCTGGAGCACGTTCATCAATGTCATCACTAAACAGCGGAGCAAATAGCTTTTCCATTTGTTGACGAGTAAGCTGGGGGCTTAGTTCAGCTGATGATGGGGTTTGAGGGAAGTTTAAACGGTTGTGACCGGGGTTCCAAGCTGTTATGCTCAAAAGCCAAATCTGTAAGTTCATCAAAATTAGCATGAATCGTTTCCATAACCTGCTTTGTACGACGATTCTAGATCCGGAAACCCTTAGAATTTTCACAATATCCTATAAAGACTCCAATGTCAGCTTTGGCTTTGAGCTTTCCAAAGTCATCACGATCATTATTTGGGTAGCAAAGGGATCCAAATACATGAAAGTGTTTGAGATTCGGTTTATGGTTGTGGATAAGCTCAAAAGGTGTTTTGTTGTGGCGTTTAGTAATCATTGAACTCAAGAAGATCACTTAAACTTGCTAGAGATTTGATGTAGTAACTTGTTACTTGAAAGTTCTTAGCATAAACTTGGAGTTATGAATCAAATTATGGGAAGGTTGTTTGTGTTAAGTGGTGAACGACCAAGGATGGTGGGGATGAGGTTTTTATGAAGTTTTTACTTGCTATTTATAGTAGGAAAGGTTTGGTTAACCATACATTGGGTTAAATGTTAACCATGGTTAAGTTAGGACACATGTAAACATCAAAATTAAGCATGGTTAGGATCAAGCCACCACCAAGGTGACTCACCTCATATTTGTTGTCACAACGTGGTGAGTTGGCTTAGATGATAAGTCTTGGTCTTATCTTGATGTTAGAGTGTGATTTGGTTCCGTTAAATGCCAACCGTAAGTTGTTAGGCCATAAAACGTAAAACCGGGTATCGTAAAAATATGAAACTTGCAAGAATGATGAAACTCATCATTATACTCCATATAAAAATATAAAATGAGTGATAAGTCTCATTTGGTGCAAAAACGCTGCTTAAAGCTGGAAACACGGGTGAAAAAACGCTTAAAATGCAATTTATCATAAAAGAACGAGATTTCAGGGAAATAACCATGAATTTATTTAAAGTAGACTAAAATTAGTCTATAAGTGATATGAGATGTCAAAATATGGTTTTCATTGTATGTGGGATAACTTAACAGTTATAAGTGAAGTCTAAAAGTTAAGCGATTTAAGCAAAAATGTAGAACGTACAAGGTTAAGTTCTTTATGGTCAAAGGAGGAGGGAAATATGTTTTACTTTTCCAAAAAATGTAAAAGTGTCAAAACATCTTAGAAAACACAGTGCAGGAATGGTTAAGTCTGGGTCTAAGTAGAATTGTTTAAAACGTAAGTTTAGTCTTGTACGGCTCAGGGTTTATTTGGTAACATTTAAATGAAATCTTAAAAATTCTCTAATTGATTATGAGTGATCTAAAAATTAATCTGATGTGAGGAAAATTGTCAGAGTTGATTTTTGTTATGGGCGGGATGTTTAAATGGTGTTCCGACCAAAACAAAACTTTAAGCGATGTTTTCTTAATAACTTTTGCGAAGATAATCTAACGATTGTCCAACTCACAGGTTATTACTAAAATAAATTAACTTACGGTAATGTGAAATAAAAAAAAATTACGGGATGAATAGTGAAAGTGAATAGTAAAAGTGAATAGTAACTTTTTTAAAAAAATGAAAAGTAACCTGAAAATGCGGGTTGTTACAAGTAGCATCATACTCCAGAAGACAAGTTGAGGAACAAATTCTACTTTTACTACACGTGTCATTCATGTGCTTCACATAGCTTCTAAAAGTAGCCTCTAGAAGTACCTTTTCCAGAACAACACTTAACTATAGTAAAGAAGAAATATCCACAAATGCAAGACCTTCTTGCATCTTAAGTCTAAGGATGAATAAAAATAACCACTTGCGAGATATCACTTAATGACGCCGATCCCTAAAGTGATAGGTTTGGAAAAGTCCAATATCCATGGCATATGGATAACATATGAGTTTGGTGGACATATCCTATAATATCAATCACACAAGTGATGTATTACCAAACACTCACATTTGTGTTAATTCAACAATATTCTCATATTGTTAATTGGAAATGGACAAATTTAGAGCAATAAATTAATCAAGGATTAAACATGAAAACTCGACACAGTCAATATATGAATGAAAACTCTAATACCACTTATATTAATTCATCAAAAATAATAACTGTTTGAAATATCCCAATATCTAAATACTAAAATAAAACAGATTTACATGATACTTTTAGTTGGTTTAAGTCCAATACTATTGGCATGATCATTATACTTGGTCAAAGGTTATGCCTTAGTAAACGGATCAGCTACACTGTCATCTGTGTGAGCTTTGGTAAGTCTAATTTCATCATCTTTGATAGCCTCTTGGAGATAGTGAACCTTCCTTTTATAATGTTTGGCGCTTTTATGAGCTACAGGCTCGTTTGCGAGAATTATTGCGCCAGTATTGTCGCACTTCATCTCCATAGGTTCTTTATTGGTGGGGACTACTCCAAGCTCATCAATAAACTTCCTTATCCAAATTGCTTCCATTGCATCTCTAAAGCAGCTATTATTCAGATTTTGTTGAAGACATCGTTGTAGTGCTTTGCTTAGCACTCTTCCAGACTACAACGCCTCCGCTTAGAACTAAAAACATATCAAATTTTCAACTTCATGTCGTATTTGTCGGTCTACCATCCAGCATCAGTGTAACTGGTAACTCTGAGCTCTCCATCGGGATTTCCTCCGTAAACAAGAAACATATATTTAGTATATTTGTGATACTTTAGAATGTTCTTCACAGTAGTCCAGTGACTTTCTCATGGGTCTACTTGAAATCGACTTGTTAAGTTCTGAGCGAATGCAACATCAGGTCTAGTGCACCTCACCGCATACATGATAGATCATACAACCAAATCATAATGAACATTATTCATGCGTTCCACCTTTTCAGGTGTGAAGGGTCCTTGAGTTTTTCTCAACTCAAGGTTTACATGCATTGGGATTCTTCCACGCTTTGAATTCTCCATATAAAATCTATTCAATATTTTCTAAATGTACGCACTCTCACAAAGTCCAATCAACCGCTTAGATCTATCTCTGTAGATCTTGATTTCCATGGATATCTGCAAATTCTCTTAAATCTTTCATAGCAAAACTGTTAGGTCACCATAACATGATAACACAAGTATGTAAACGTAAGAATGATGATAGAAAGGATAAACAGTGGTCGGTTTTCTTCACACACAAGAATAACTAAAGTTTATGCATAGAATAAAAAAAACCAACGCCCTCCTAAGAGGGTTACAAGTGTATTTATAGGCAAGGGAGCTAGGGAAACACATTCTAGTCCCTTCCTAGGACCGTTTGGGCCTTTGCATAGGCCTATGGGCTTACTACAAAAGCCTAGCATCATTACAAACATATAATCCTAATTAGCAACCTATTACATATCTAATGACTGACACTTGATAGTAGTTACACGTGATCCCAACAATCTCCCCCTAAGGGTTGGTCATCTAGGTTGCTTGACGTCATTCCAGAATTCTTCTTTCTTGTGAGTAGATATTCTTTAGATTTTTTTTGACTTTATCACCTTGACGTCTTGTGTATCTTTGTTTCTTTGTTCTTTGTGGTTGTGGTGATCATATGTTGTTGTCTGCCGTTCATCAACTTCTGTGGTTATGGTGCTTCACGTCTTTCTCCACCATGCTCATACTTCTTTTGACTTTGAATCTCCAATGATGTGTATTTCTCAAATCTTTAAAATTTGTAGATTCTTTGATTTTGATGAAGAATCATCTTTAACTTTGTGTTGCCTTTGATTTGGTGAGAACTTTCTTTAGATACGATGTTGGTATGAGCATGTGGAGATGGTGTGGATTTTCCTCCAAGGAACAATCATCTGTACCTGCATGAATATGTTAGTGGAAAATACCAACTGATCATGGTGGACTTTTCTTAAACAATTGACCACTACGATTGTTTTACTGATGAATGTCTTGATTCCATTCACCTTGGTCGGGCACATCAACCGTCTGAATCCCGTTGAGGGACAGTTATCATTACATAGAATAATTTCAAGTAATGACCCACATTATCAGGACTCGATTCATGAAAGGAATCTCCTTGGTGGGATTTCCAGCACTTACAAGTTCGAATGTCGAGAGTATTAACAGCATAGTGTGAAAACACGTCTCTAATTCTTACAAAGGTTGTTCCTGAATTGGAGGCCCTCAAGAAGGCTAACAAGATATACCGAAGTATATCAACAATTCAGGTGAGTCACTGAATTATACCAAAGTATCACTCCACGACTGTAGACCATTTGAAGCAAGTAACCACACTAAGCATAACCCACAAGGGGTTACCGAAGTGACCTGCAGTCAGGGCTGTTTGATGTTGACCCTGGCAGGAGTTTCCATTCAATCACTGAGGATTACAATTGTAAATCCTCTCATAAATGTTCTGGCAGATTGCTAAGATCTGCATAGGACTCTAGAATATATCACTTGTGTCCTTATTGTTGAACAACAAGTGATGAAATATTAAGTGTTCTTGAGAGATCTTTTAATGAATCTCGTGGCTCTAGACTCGATTAGTGCTCTTTGGTTTTAGTAGTAGAAGACTGGAGCGGTGTCTCCTGTTTCAATATCAACACATCTCGTAATGAGAGGTCGATAGATTATGCAGGGTTCCCGGTGAGAATGAAATAAGCTCTTTTGAGAGAACTTGAGTGGCTTAGAAGGTTTAGTGTAGTGCGTCACTGGGTCCATGACAACTTTTTCTTCAATACCGGTGTCATCTTTGTGACAACCAGTATCATATGAGTTGAACCCGGTTCATGCCCTAAGTTGAATCATATGGAGGGCTATTTCTTTTCACCCTTTTCTTTAGCTTTCTTTTTAATTCTTCAACTCATTCTTTCTTCGTTTCTCATACTCCTTTTTTCAATCATACCTAAGGACTTCTAATTCTAACTATTGGTTATGTCCTTGGATAGATCCCTCCGGCTCTGGCAGATCATAGGACGTTTATTCCTAACTTTAGTAACCTTATAACTCCATGACTATTCCTATGTTGTCATAAAACCATTTACTTGAAAATTTCTGAAAGTTTTTATGATTAGAAACATATTTTGTTAACACCTTGAGAGTTTTATATTTTCATAAATACTCCCCCTCTACATGTGCTTATGAGTTTTGACTTAAATTTGCACAGTGAGGGTAGAGATCGCACTTTTGAATTGAGTGGCTCCTGATAGACAATTCCCCCCGAGGCATGGTTACGTTGTATAGTTAAAGAGTTCCATTGTCAGCTTTTAGGTGACAACTAGCTCTAATAACTACCTTGAAGATGTGAATACTCCTTGGAAATGATGTTAAACCCATCAAAGTTCATGTCTATCAAGATTTTCTCAAATTGGTACGTTCTACTAAGACAAGTCTTTGAGAGACAAGTCTTTGAGATAACTGACATTTCAAAGCTCGTCAATTCATGGGTTAAGTCTGAGTTTGAGCACTTTCGAGATTCCATTTACTTTATAACATATTTTTTATCACATATTATTTTTCTCCCCTTCAAAATGGCATATTAATGTCGTGTTTGATGAAATATTGATTTAAAATATGACCATTCTATGTTTTGTGGGAAGATTTCCGCAAGAACTTTTCTTTTGAACAAAGTTGTTTTGCAAATACTCCCCCTCCACAAGTGATAGTAACTTTTGAGGTTTTGAAACAACGAGAGGGAATACTTGTTCTTTTGAGCAGAATTATCAAAAACATAAACAATTTGATTAATTCTACTCAAAAGTAAGAAGCTTTCGCTCCTTATATGAGGATTGTGGCACTGAATCGTACCACAGAGTCTTTTCTTTACAAGAACGGGTTGTACACTGTTATATGTGCACAAACCATTATATATATATATATATATAGTAAAGATCAAATGAGAAGTAAAATTAAAATGAGAAGGGTGAGAAGAAACCACAGCCGCACATTTCAGATGCACCTAAAGAAATAGATGCATCTCCCCTTGAATTTCTCTTCCTCATTTGAAATGTGTGGCTCAAATTTCTTCTCATTCTTCTTATTTCAATTTTTCTTCTCACTAGATCTCTTCCATATGTATATATATATATATATATATATATATATATATATATATATATATATATATATATATATATATATATACTAGTGTCAAAACCCGTCCGATGGACGGGTATGACTTGTGGTTTTTACTTTTATGATTTAGTGGATTAAATATATACTAAAAAGTAATTAAAAGTTAAATGAAATGGTTAAGATCTTTAATTGATGTTACCATAATCCATTAAACGACTAAAAGCAGATAAGTACTTTGATTTGTGGTTTTTATTTTTAGGATTTAGTAGAACAAATATATAGTTAAAAGTTAAATTAAACGGTTAAGAAGTATAATTGATGTTACGATAATCTATAAAACGGCTAAAAGTAGGTAACTACTTTCTAACATTTTGTTTTATGTTATCCTAACTCATAAGCTCCTTTCTATATATTTTGTTCATCCATTGGTTTCCAAGGGATCTAATATTGCATAAATATTACATCAAGTCTTATAAGTAAACCATATTTTACTGGAGTCTTTTTATTGAACTTGCCGTGTCTCAAAGATTAATCATTTCAAGGATTCTAAAATGGATCAACTTATGAGGAAGCTGCCTAAACTGTAACCGATTTTCATCAATCCCGAAACGTATCAAAAACAGATATACTCTCCCGATGAAGAACGTCAGTGTTTGATTATTAACAATCCCCTAAAGAAACAATTTTAATCGAGCTTTTAATATCTTAAAACTTAGGTAAATTGAAACCGTAATTGTCAAACGCTATGTGGCACCAGACGTGTCGTAACTTTGACAATGTTAAGGTTTTTATGTATGCTCGTTGGGCGGGCATCACTTATTACTATCGTGGATATATATTACTATAGCGAAAGAAGATGGGGGAAAAATGGCTGGAAAATATCCAATGAATAAATTAAGTAACGGTGCCAAATCACTAAGTTACCAGGTATGCCATCGAATATATTTCATCTTAAAGCTTCAATACCCATGCCCATGATGACTTTAGAGAATCATCTAACTCGCTTGTACATAGAACCTGAAAGCTGTAGCTATGAGTATCTATAATGCTATATATTAAATTATTAATGGGCTACATATCTTGTATCAAGTATGCTTACAACTTTTAATTCATTAAATCACTCACCAAACAGCTGTACATATTAAATGAATGAAACAAATGATGAACATCAAACAATTTTGCTTGCTACATCTACTATTAAGACCCAATTAAGACACTATTAAATGAATGAAACAAATGATGAACATCAAACAAATATTTTTTGCACCACATTTGCTCGCTATGTCATTTTTTGTAACCCGAAAATCAACGGTCGAAATTTGTAAAACTCGTCTCAAAATGTTTATTCTTGAAATTTCCTCCTCAACGCGTGTCATTAGACATCAAACGATATCGGCAGATGAACTACCTTCTCGATCAAGGGCTCCACTTGCCCAATTGAAAGCACATCCCAAAAGGGTCTTTAACATGTAGATTAAAAAAAACTACTCCCTCCGTCCCATAATATAAGTCCACTTTTGAATTTTCAAAGTCTTTTTCTTCATATTTTGACCGTAATTATTTTTTTTCGTGTTATATAATATTTGATGCAAAATATATAAATAGATTTGTGTTTCAAATGTATTTTCATTGGTATACTTTTCATCAAGTATCATATAGCATGAAAAAAAATAATTACGGTCAAAGTCATAAAAAAAAGACTTTGAAAATTCAAACATGAACTTATATTTTGGGACGGAGGGAGTAATAAATAAAGAAAAAAAACAATTCAAAAGAGCTAAGCTACTTTTTAAGGTTCAAAGAAACTCGCAGGTTTTTTTAACCATTAGTCATATATCTCAAAATACTTGTTAATGATGACAGGATATCGATAAACAAAGGCTAAAAATTTTATTGAGTTTGAGGAGTACATGTTTCTTAACATCAGAATACGAAATGATAAGCCAAATACTCATTGCTCAAGTATTTTGATAATAGATAAAAAAAAATTGCATAATCAACCAAAACCGTTTGTTTATAGATTGAAAAATAAAAAATGGTAATACTCAATTTAATGATTAAGCAAATTGTGCTTCATGCGTATCAAATCTTAAACAGAAGGTATCAAACTATTTTTTTTACAAAAGACATAAGTTTTACCTACAGGAACCAAACCAAGTCTCAAGTTTTAATGAAATACTCTCAAGCCTCAATGACTTTTATGGTTTTTCATGGTAGCTTAGATTAAAAGATGTAACTCATACAAGCAGCATTTTTTAACATGTGATTTAAAAGACTTACATAAGAAATCATGCACCAATGAATAACAAAGTAATGGTTCAAGGTTTGTAAGCCCAAGCCGTCCATGGTTCGAGTTCATCCTCAGTAGTAGATATGCTCACTTCGCCATTTTGTTGAGAAACTTGGTCTCTTCTTCTTCCTCTCCTATGACCATTAACCTCCATAAAGCTATTAACAGCCAACTTATCCTAATCACTGCAAATGACAACATGAGAATAAGTATCAAATCTCAATTAGAACGTATCAAACAATTTTTTTACAAAAGAAATGAAAACACATACCCAATATCAAGTGTTGTAAGATTTAGTATGCACCAGATTTAGTGAAGGATCATCCTAACCAAATCTTGATCAAAGATATAAAAACTTCTATGACTGAAAAGAGTATTTGAAAATAAATGAGACTTATAGAACTGCAACTCTCTCGTAGGAAGGCTGATTCACATACTGAGAATTCATAGACACCAGGGATAGAGAATTCGGTTATTGGGGAAACTGTTAAGAGAAATAAGGAATCATTTTTCAAACCTCATGTGGACTCGCTGGATGGGTGAGATTATATGTATTTTCCATGTGCTGGTCTTAGTACAGATGCATGTAACGGTTGTAGTATGGTAATGGCAGTCAGATTTAAATACACAATATAAGCTGGAGTATGAGTCAAATATAGTTAATACACACTTTATATAGGATTACAATAAGAATTATAGGAGAAAAGCATTTTATTGATCTGATAGACAAATTCCTTTACCTCTATTCTAGGAATAGGTGTAACTATGCTTCTGATATATGCAGTGGAAACAAAATTGATAAGAGAGCTAGATATCGATATAACGATATTATTACACAATTAACTCAAAAGGTCATTCTCATTACACCTTAATCAGATATCTCCATACAAAGCGTAATTTAAGATATGCCATTCAACTAAAAATATATCAATACAATGTATTCAGCCAATATAAGCAGTGGGCATACAATAGTTGTATTACTCTACATATTCACGTTTTTTCAAAGAACATTTAGCTACTAAAAAAACAACCTGGTGACTCCATTTTTAGATTCATATAAAGGGTCAATCTTATAAATAATAGTGCTTTTATGCGAGAAAATTTGAGTCGAAGCCTTGAAACATCACCTCTAAGATAGAAACGGCGAGTGCAGCAAGAAAGACTTACATGTAAAATCCCACAGTTTTGTCTCAAGCAGCATACTTCGTCTCGCGCAAAATGACACAGTTTTGCCCTTTAGGTAGTCATAGGTAATCAATATCCTAACATGAAACACTTCAAGTTAATTCAATCACCCACAACAAAGTTGATTATCAATGTAAATAGCAATAGAAAATTGGTCGTGTATTTTGTGTACGCGAGCTGTTGCAAACGTATACATCCTTTATTTCAAGTTCACTTCATAAATCATACAATCTTAAAGTTTTAATTTATATGGTTGTTCAGATTATGTCAATTCTGTGCAGATTAGGCTTGTTTGACCTGAAAGTCAAACTTATTTTTTAGCAAACAGAGTTTGATTCATCCATGTAACGACAATACCTTTATATTTTTGGAAAAGTTTTGCTACATCCAAGATCGTAACCCGTGAATCTGCTGTTGTCACAAGTACTTCTGATAAATTCGATGAAGACAACTGTAAATCAAGATTGGTTAGGTTAATGTAAAGGTCTAATGTAGTCGGGTAGTGAAGATGCACTGAAACCTGTATACATACCTGAAAACCTGTTATCTTTTTAGGTTGTGGCTTTTTCTTTGTTTTCAATTCTATTTGCTCCTTAAACTTAAGCTTGAAATCTAAGATTAAAAAATAAGCTATGTAAGATGAAGCCACTCCACAACAGGCCGATCCGGTATGTTCCAGACTCTAAAAATAAATGAAGTTGCCAAAGGGAGATATACCTGAATATATCAGCAAGTCAGTGTAAGAGTAAACGATTGTAGGGATTCATTTGCTTCAGCTCTAACACCTCGAAGTGTGTGGCCTTTTGAGATTTAAAAAAAACACAAACTAACACTGTCACTCATACATTGGGTCACATTGCCACCACTAACCATTGTATCAGATTCCCTATTGCCTGTCAAATAAGTTGAGTTGACCTGCTTATATGAGTCAGAAGTTTAAGGCGTTGAACGATCACATGCCTCCATCCCATTCTCATTGAAGTGGTCAGTTACCTTCTCGAGCTCATTGGAAGTGAAAATTTTGGTTTTATCAATTAAGCCCTCGTTACTCGCTTCTTGTTGTATAAGGATTTTCAGTGATCGCTTTGGATCCAGGCACTGCACCAGCATCTGAATCAACTTCACTACCTTCACTAATTGCATTTGGCATTTTCAAAAGTATATACTGAGGACTCATTTTTATCTGATTTAATGAAACAATAAAAGAAGATAAAACCTATTGCTAAACAAAGTTCACGGATAAAGATAAACTGCAACAAAGAGAAATATAGAACTACAAGTAAAAAGTCTTTTAGACATACATTGATATATCCTCACAGCGTTTTAAAATGAGATGTCGATCATCTCCTTCACCAATAGACTGATGAGAAAATCTTGCATACAAAAGAAGGAACCTTGTTAATCTACAGAAGAATGGTTGGGCTTGCGCAATAGGTCATGTTGCCCCCAAACACTTTTTAATCGTCTTTTAAACTAATATGCATGTTAAATATGATTACTAAAAGTATATTCTAACATTGATAATCTAACTTTATAAAGAAAGTGATTTAGTAGAATTTAGGCATTAACATTACACTATGCGACCCATTCGACCCATTTGACCCATGACCATTAGAGTGAATGTTTTTACTTAACCCATTTGATATGTTAGAAATGAAAGTTATTGTCATTTTTTGTTAGCAGGTTAAATTACCATAATCTATGACCTTTATTCACACACACACAAAAAAAGTTGAAATATAATGTAATATAAAAGACATTTAAGCATCCTTATAATCGTGATTAATCTTATGAGTGAATCTTAAACAAACGAAAAAGAGACATGTGACATTCACCTCTTGTTTAAGCTTAAATAGATGTCGAGCAAAGTGCTGGTGCAGCCTTTCATCAGCATAGTTTATCAGAAATTGTTCAAAGCCATTTTTTTGGTAAAACAATTCAGAAATGAGATGACATATTGACATCCATCACATGTACATTTATATAAAAAAAAATAACGTTTAAATAGTTGTATACCTGGACTGACTCAAAACCATACATGTCTAGGATGCTTATAGACCTTGTGGTATATTCTTTATCCCCCTCGAGTGATCTATTGATTCCTTCAACAAGCCAACTGAACAAACTTGTGTAAATAAATTTTGCCAATGCTTCTCTTGTATCAATCGCCTAAACAAACGATAAAGATTTTTGTAACTTACAATACTATTAACTAAAACTGTGTAGGTGTGATATATGACTTCATGTACCTGCTGCAGAGTTGAAATTTGGACTATATCATCAGAAGCAGACTGAATTTTGTTGCTACATAAAACAAACAATCCAAAATGTATAAAACAATTTCCCTACTTTCAAGAAACACAATAAGGATATAAGATTTATAAATTAGCAAAAAAACCAGCTACGTATTTTGAGTATGACAATAGCTACAAATCTCATTGTTACAACAGTTCATAGCAGACGCGACATAAAATAATGTACCTGGAAAGTAGCCCTAGTAAAAGTAATTCCTGCACCAGTATCCGGATATGTTAAAATATGTTTTCTGACACTTTCATCCATAGTAATTACATTCATTTGTTCCATCCGTAGTAAATATAATAGAGTGGCAACACTTATCTTTGTGAAAATCCTCATGAAAATAGTCCAAATTCATCATTTAAACATACCTATTTTTATACTGAATAAAGGTGCTTTCATGGATGAAGAACCATAAACATAAATGAGCGGCATGGGTTGACTCTAAGAATTGTTTTGCCATCATCAGTTCAATAGTTAAGTTTTCCACCTTCTTCTCAACATTTTTTAAGATGCGGCTTCATGAGCTTTCTTTACAGCTATATCTTTTTCAGCGACCAGTAAAGCATAATCTTTACGAAGATCCTCGAGCTCTTTTTGGACAGTTACCAGCTCGGAAACGGTAGGTTCATGTCTAGGTTGGGCTGCACTACTCTATTTGATTCATGAGCAGATGCGCATAACGGCAACTGGGTTTGAGCAAGTACAGTAACGGTTGCACCCGTAGAATTCCTTATCTGGTCTATGTTTTGACGTTCAAAATCAAAAACATGTATGTATAAATGATTAATTAACCAAAAGATACTAATACTAATTAACACTAATAGTACAATCAAAATCAGCGGAAATAATGAATAGTGAGAGTAATATTACCATTTGACCTTGAATGTTAAAGTATATTTTCTTTCAACAGTGAATCAGCTTACCAGGCAAAAGGATGACAGACTCCTCTTTAGCAAGTTTTGAGCAAAATTCCATATCATTGTTTATGCCTTGCAGCTGCGACAAGTCTAACTTGACCTACAATTAACATTTTACAAATTCAAACATCTAAAAAATTATATTTTGTAATAAAAATTCCCGATCACATTTCATATACCATTAGAAAGAAAGATGATTGAGGCTTTTGAAGACATGTAAAACATGGGATCTCCTTTAGCCATTCATAACACATTTCACCATCTTTTCTCATTATGCCGACAGTCTTGACAAAAAAATCATCTGGTGTGCCAAGAAGAATTATTTTAAGTTACATACATGTATGAAAGTTTCAGTCTCCGAATTGTAACTAAGAGATCTTTTGATGCAGTCTACGATCTGAAGACAAGGTATAACTAAGATCATTAATGAGCGAAAGTATGACTATAAATTATTTAATATCTAAACTGAAAAAAACCGAGTTGAGTAAGGAGTACGTTATATAATATCTGGCCATATATCAATATAAACGATACATCTATGGGGATATTGGATCTCTATAATGGGGAAATTAGCAAAGAAAAATCGGACATACCCCGTGGTCTTCAAAAATTCCATTTGGATCATTTCTGGATATCTAACCAATCCTCCATCCAGGAACCATCCACTTCTTTGATAAAGAACCAAAGGTCAAAACAGGCGCAATATTGGCAAAGATCCCCGATGGCACAAAGGAGTTACTCTCAATTCTCAAACGTTAAGTTTGCATAGGCTTCATCCGATATTACTAATATTCCCAGCTTTCTAGCAGTTTCAGCAATCTTCATAAAATAAATTATTCAGATTACAAAAAAAATTAGATAACATAACAAGGCGTAACTTCATAAGACCAAAGTAGATTACAACTTGCACACCTTTTGTAGATGATTACGTGTGAATATATTACCACAAGGATTCCCGGGATTGATAATGACTATAGCAACAGTTTTATCATCAGCCAATTTTTCAACCCCGTTTAAGTCAACCTCCCAGCCTCTATCTCGATGGTCCTTATCTTTAAATCAATACTATATAACAGAAGAGCAAGTGTTAATTATCAGTAATCCCTCATTGACAGCTTAGACTATTTTCTTGCAAGAAGGAAACCAATAAAGAATGTGAATATACGAACCCTATGGTTGTGATGAAGCTGGTGGTGAAGGAACCATCTGAGAATCGCAAAAGAAGACAACTCTTACCAACACCTGCAGTAATCATGAACATATAATCATAAATATCGATAATAAAATAATACATATACAGTTAGATAATACATCTTCAGCTACAAAAAAACAAGAAAACTTAGAGCTAATTGATTATATAAAAATATAAGAAAAGCATGACACTGGAGCAGAATAATGCAACATAAAGGGTAAACAAAAAGAACTTTCTTTGTGGCTGCATGTTGATATAGTTTTCGTCGTGAAGATTAGTTTGTGTGCGGTAATACATATATCAAATTAGGTTTAATATAATTTTACAATAAGTTATCTCCTAAATAATTCTCATAATTATCTCTTGTTTTTATCATTAAAATAAAGAAGTACGTTTTCTATGGAATAATATCTTTTGAAAATAATATCAAAAATTATCTTGTAGAAGACTAATCTTTACTTTAATACTTGCTAAGCATTATATTTTTGGCTTTGCAGGATATAATTCAAAAGTTGAGTTGATCTAGTGGTAAAATTATTTATTGATCAACCAACACATCATAGGTTCGAATCTTGCACCATTAATTTTTAGACTAATAAAATCCGGTTTTTAGGGCATGTGAATTTAAGTGCTTGTTATATTACAATTTATTTAAAAAAAATTGTACATATATTAATTAAAATGCCACATGTCATTTAAAAAAAATAAAAAAAAATGCCACATAAATATAATGATGGCATGGAAATATGACTTGGCATTATGGGATGCCAAGTGGCGTTTTATGTGGCATGCCTCCTCTTATATATAATGTATAGATATATATATATATCATCATCAAAATCACAAAATACAAGTAAAGAATGTTCAATCAATCCAAAGTTATACACAACACTAACCAATTACTCGGGACGTTGAAACGTCATAATCGGAAAGCCAGTTCTTCCTCCAACATAGCTTTCTAGCCTCCGCATCTGATCCCGGTGCTTTCGCCTCTTCTCGATCCTTCTAATAAACCTGCGAACTTCTCGTTGTTCATGAGAATTCCAATTGTAACCACCCGTAAATCTCTAAGTCATTAGTCTCATGCAAAAACAAAATAATCGTTTATCTTGATTTAATTAAATGATCTTATGCATTTTCACGCCTAAATTTTTACTTTTTATTTAAAATTTGCAACCACGGGTAGCGTTGATAAACGAATGATGCAAATAAATTTCCTGATATTTACTGATGATCATAACACGATAACGAGAGGTTATCTCGATAAACGAGACCGCCCGCGTACTGACAGCACACCAGTTATGACCTAAATATAAAGGTTTACTATCGGAATCAACAACACTATTTTTATATCAGTTTTTCGAAAACGTGTCCAGAAATATAAATCTCGTGTTTTTTACCAAACCGGGATGCCACACTTATTGTTGATACAGCGGAACACGGGGTACGCATAATACTATTAATAATACAGATAATAATACTAATAATATTAATCCTAAAAATTCTATCCTATTTTATCTCTAACCTAAAACGCAGCCACGCCTACCCCTCATCTCCTTTCTCTTTTCACTTTACCAATTTCCCTTCCTTTTTCTGATATCAACTCCATGCTTCATCCCTATCCAAGAACCCTAGGTTTCCACTTTGATGATATAGAGTAAACCTTCTCGATTCAAGCGAGATAAGACAACATGATCGATCCATCCTTTTC
>BPTQ01000005.1:48402017-48566728 GCA_019973895.1 Chrysanthemum seticuspe
AATTTAGTTATATGAGACCTTGATCTAGATTACAATAACGAGGTGAATTATTTTGTTGTGTGAGACCTCAGCTTTATGATTTGCAGTTTCTAAATTAGACAACTTAATTAAGTTAGTTAGTGAGACCTATGACTTAAGGCATAAGATGGGATGAAACATGCTTACGTTTTGCATTAATCGTTTTGGCAAAATTGTAAATCCCATAATTTTTGGAATTGAAAACTTGTTTGTCAATTATCGTTTTTCAACGATTACCTATTCTATACTTTCACCACTAGCAGATCAACTGATGTGGTGGAACTATGATAATGAGGATCCAAAATTCAAGGAAAATTCTATGGTTAATATGAATATTGACCAAAGGGTATTTTATTTTCTTGAATGATTACTTATCGAAAGTACTAACTTTTGAACTTTTATTTCTGTAGAAATGGCTCAAGCTGAATCTACTGCACTAGCCTCGTCGTTCAAATCTATGTTTGATCGAGAAAAATTGACTGGTAGCGCGAATTTCAATGATTGGTATCGGCAACTCAGAATTGTCTTGAGGGTTGCCAAAAGACTCAATTATTTGACTACGCCTTGTCCTCCTGAACCTGCAGCTGATGCTACTGCTGAAGCACGAGTTGCATGGCAATCTGAGTATGACAAGTATAATGAGGTCGCCTGCATTATGCTCGGGAGTATGAACTCAAGCTTGCAAAAGCAATTTGAGAATTACTTCCTTAATCTCATGCTGGAAGAATTGCAAAGGTTGTTTGAAAAGCCTGTGACTGTAGAGCTGTATGACTTGATTGATGCTCTTCATAGTTGCAAGCAAGGAGAAGGGAAACCTGTAAGCACCCACTGCCTAGAAATGATGAGTTACATGGACCAGTTGGGGCGTTTGAACTATGTCTACCTTAATGACATACAAATTGGCCTGATCAACAGATCCCTTAACAAGGAATTTGATGGTTTCGTGCGCAATTATAATATGCATTGTACGGGGAAGATAGTCAGTGCGGTACATGCAATGCTCATTGATTACGAAAAAGGTTTGCCCAAGAAGGCCTCTACACCTGCGGTTTTGACCATCCAGAAGGGTAGAATTTCTAAGCCTAATAAGCCGCTAGCGAACAAGAAAGGGAAAGGTAAGGGTAAAGCTGATAAGGGAAAAGAAGTTATGACTTATCAGCAAGAACCCAAGAAATACCCTCCCAAAAAGCGTGAGAATCCGAAGAGGGATCAGGCTTGTCATCACTGCACCGAGGTTGGACACTGGAAGAGGAATTGTCCATTGTACCTTGATGAGTTACGCAATAAGAGGTATAAAAATACTGGCACTGTGGCCAGTACTTCAGGTACTCTTTTGATGATAGAATTATTTGCTTTTCCTCATAAAATAAATTCCTGGGTATATGATACTGGATGTGGTATTCACATATGTAATACACTGCAGGGACTTAGAGGAGCAAGGAAGCTTGCCTATGGACAACAATACCTGCACGTGGGTAATGGAGCACATGCAGTCGTTGAAGCTATAGGCACGTTTGATTTAGTTTTACCTTCGGGTTTAGTACTGTCATTAAACGATTGTCATTACGCACCTTCCATTGTTAGGGGTGTCGTTTCTGTTTCCTTGTTAAAAGATATTGGTTTCGTTCATACATTTACTGATTATGGAATTTCTGTTTCTTTAAATGATATTTTTTACTTTAATGTTATTCCAATAAATGGTGTGTTTGAAATTGATTTGCATGATAATGTGATTGATAAAAATAATTCTGTCTTTAGCATCAATAATAAAAGAATCAAAGGTGATTTGGATTCTTCATTTCTTTGGCATTGTAGACTTGCTCATATAGGCAAGAAACGCATGCAACAGCTGCAACACGATGGGCTTTTGCAAGACATCAATGATGAATCATTTGATAAATGCGAATCTTGCATATCTGGGACGATGACCAAGAAACCTTTTACAAATAGTTTAGAAAGGGCTTTTGATATTCTTGGTGTGATACATACTGACGTATGTGGACCACTAAGACATGTGTCAAGAAAGGGTGCTAGCTACTTCTTAACCTTTACTGATGATTTCAGTCGTTATGGTTATGTTTATTTACTTAAACATAAACATGAAGTCTTTGAAACATTTAAGGTTTTTAAGAGTGAAGCAGAACTGCAACTAGGAAAGAAGATTAAAGCTCTTCGATCCGATAGAGGTGGTGAATACTTAAGCCAAGAGTTTAAAGATTATCTAGCTGAGTGTGGTATTGTCCAGCAACTCACATCTCCATATACTCCACAACAAAATGGTGTATCTGAGAGAAGGAATCGTACATTGCTAGACATGGTGCGATCAATGTTTAATCTTACAACTCTTCCCTTATCCTTTTGGGATTATGCTTTGGAAACTGCTGTTCGCATATTGAATATGGTTCCAACTAAGAAGGTTGATAAGACTCCTTATGAAGTGTTGTATGGGAAACCTCCCAACTTGTCTTACTTAAAGGTCTGGGGTTGTGAGGCGTTTGTTAAACGTGACTCTGCTGATAAGCTGCAACAAAAATCTGTTAAGTGTGTCTTCGTAGGATACCCAAAGGAAACTATGGGTTACTACTTCTACTTTCCACCTGAAAACAAAGTAATTGTTGCTAGGTATGGAGACTTTCTTGAAAAGGATATCATATCTCATGAATTCAGTGGGAGAGTATATGATCTGGAAGATGATCAAGAAGATACAACACCTTCTGAGAACACTAGCCAACCTCAAGTAGAACCTGAAAGTCTGGGCGTTCCACCTGAGATTGAAGTGGTTCCCATTCGTAGATCCGCAAGGGCTACGCGTGCACCTGAGCGTCTATGTCTTAACGTAGAAGCTGAGGAAAATATGTTAGGGGATCTTGGTGAACCTGCTAACTATAAAGCTGCCATGATGAGTCCTGAAAAGGAAAAATGGCGAGTTGCAATGAATAGGGAAATGCAATCCATGAAAGATAACGAAGTCTGGATAGAGGTTGACTTACCTCCAAATGCTAAGGTAGTTGGAAGTAAGTGGCTTTTTAAGATAAAGACTGACATGGATGGCAATGCACACACCTATAAAGCTCGTTTTGTAGCTCAAGGTTATACTCAAACCTATGGGGTAGACTACGAGGAGACATTTTCTCCTGTAGCAGACATTAGAGCTATTAGGATTCTTATAACCATAGCTGCGTACTATGACTATGAGATATGGCAAATGGATGTCAAAACTGCCTTCTTAAACGGTCGCTTAGATGAGGACATCTATATGGCGCAGCCTGAAGGGTTTGTGAATCCAAAGTTTCCGAAGCGTGTATGCAAACTTCAAAGATCCATTTATGGGTTGAAGCAAGCATCAAGGCAATGGAACAAGAAGTTTGATGAAGAAATCAAGAAATTTGGTTTCACTCAAAATCTTGATGAGCCATGTGTGTATCACAAAGCTAGTGGGAGTAATGTTATTTTCCTTGTCTTATATGTCGATGACATATTGATCATGGGAAAAGACATTCCAAGTATGCAAGATGTAAAGTCTTATCTTGGAGAGTGCTTTTCTATGAAGGACTTAGGGGAAGCAGCATTTATTCTGGGAATCAAGATCTATCGAGATAGATCAAGGCGGTTAATTGGATTAAGCCAAAGTGCTTACATTGATAAAATACTGAAGAGATTTAGTATGCAAAATTCCAAGAAGGGATATTTGCCGATGCAAGTTGAACATGGCTTAAGTAATAAACTATGCGCGTCAACACCTGCTGTGGTGGATTACATGAAGAAAGTTCCTTATGCTTCGGCTGTAGGATCTATCATGTATGCTGTGAGATGTACAAGGCCTGATGTGGCGTTTGCACAGAACATTACCAGTCGGTATCAACAGAACCCAGGTGTGAAACACTGGCAAGCTGTTAAGAACATTCTTAAGTATCTAAGGGCTACTAAAGAAATGTTTCTAGTGTATAGAGGAAATCCAGATGCAGAACTTGATGTTACAGGTTTTTGCGATGCGTCATTCCAAACTGATAAAGATGATACGAAGTCTCAGACGGGTTATGTCTTTGTCATTAATGGAGGAGCAGTTGACTGGAAGAGCAAGAAGCAAACAACGGTTGCGATGTCTATTACAGAAGCTGAGTACATAGCTGCTTCAGAAGCTGCGATGGAAGCTGTTTGGATTAGGAAATTCATTTCGGGACTTGGAGTAATGCCCTCAATCGAATTACCTTTAAATGTGTATTGTGACAACTCTGCTGCAATAACATTTGCCAATGAGCCTGGAGTCATGAAGGGCGCCAGACATTTTCCTCGTCGATATCACTATGTTCGAGAATAAGTCGACATAGGTGAAATCAATCTACTCAAAGTTCATACAGATGATAATCTAGCTGATCCCTTTACGAAGCCTTTGCCAAAAGAAAAACTTACTGACCATGCTAATGGGATAGGACTTCGTTTAGCTAGTAGTTTCATGCAGATCTGTGATTAGTATTTGGATAAAGGATGTTATGAACAAATATTACTTTAATGAAATAAAATAGTTGTTTATGTTTATTTTCATTTTCTTAATATTATATCCTATATTTGCATGTTTGATCCGTGAATAACTTATGTTATTCTAAATAGTCCGTTGTCAATCAATGATGTGGGAATGTCATTGAATTAAGACAAATCTGAGTTTTGGTAGAATATACTTTTTAAAGTATATTGATGCGTGGGACATACCAGATTCACATAATATTCAATGAATTGAATATAGGACTCATCCCAACTTTACATGATGATACTTTATGGGTCTTTGTCATTAAGTATATCATGAAGTGTTTATCCTCAGACTTGAGATACCAGATAACTGATATGAATGTAGTGCATTTGTGTAAGATAGTCTAACGCTATCCGTAACTGGTAGTTATAAGGGCTATTTTCGGAAGTGTTGCAAAATTCATGAGTTATGTTTGTAGTCAAGAGAATTTGTTCCTTTGAATTTGTTTCAAAGAATAATACTATATTTGGGCCCCTCGTAGGGTTGACAAGATGTTTGTATGGCCATACCCAAGATCTATCTGGAATACCTTCAGATGATTTGGTAATCTTGTTCAATCATATACAACGAGAATCAGAATGTTAACTTATGAAATGACTTGATCCATATTCATAGTTAATGTAGTATTAGTAACAAAAGGATAAGTAAAAATGATGAATCATTAAATGGTTTTTTCCAGGAGACCATGCTCGATTCGATCTGGGGGCGTTGGCGTGTGAAAGCTAGACTAACCAATGTCATTACTATATTTAGTAATATCCAAGTGGGAGCTGAAAGGTTTTGATGGATATTTAAATAATAGTATGTCCGGATTCGAACTCGAGACTTCGGGATTGCACACATTACGTATAAGAATTGATGTATATAATTAATATAAATAAAACGTTATTATTATTCATTATTAATCGTGAAATAAACATAACGATAGTTAAATAATTAACGAGGTTTGGTTAACGGTCGTTAAATATTAACTAGAAGGACTATGAATGAAATTGGAAGTCGGGAAGGTTCTAGAATCCCTTTTGGGAGCCTAGGCCGATCGGTTGGGGTTTACAAACCCAATCCCACACAAACTTGGTCACCAAGTTAAGTTACCTATAAATACAAACCCTTGTATTCATTCATAACTTAATCTTGGATCACCAATAACCTAATTTCTCCTCTCCTCTCTCCCTCTTTGTGTGACCGGTCGAATACCCTTTCCTCAAGGGTGTTTCGATTTTGTTTAGCTCAAAGACACAAGTGTTTGGTTTATTTGTGATTCAAGGAACTAGCTTTTCCACATCAAATCGCTATTAGTACGTGTGTACAAGAACGAAGGACAAGCACGCTTGAGCTTGTAAATCTTGGTGGTCGATTTCTTTGTTGGGTCGATTTATATAAACCCTAATTTAGGGTTTTGGGTTTTGTTCTTGTTTAATCAACGTTTGATTCTTGAATTGCTAAAAGGTACGCACTTTCTTGTTTGGTTAATTATTTACATATATTATTCCTATTGTCTTCCGCTGCATGCTTTGATGATGTTATTTGTTTTATGTATAATTGTTATGAGTATAAAATTCCAACAGATAGGAAACCATATGACCATAATGAGTTGCCTATAGAATGGGATTGCTATGCTATGGCTGTCAGCATGGTATTCCAAAAATGCAAGCGCAACTCCGGTTAATATATATGCCCACACTAATGTGATCCATAGTCTAGTAGTAAAAGGTCTTAAGAAGGTCCAAAGGCTTTGATTCCATTCACGTGCAGCATGCCCAGCATGTAAACTTCTGCACTCAGATAAGGAATGGTAAAATCAACGTATTGAGCTCAATTTCCGCGAACAGTAATATCTACTGCGACCGCCTGGCATGACTATAAAGATATAAAATTACGAAATAATTCAGCTTATCTTTGATATATTTGAGTGAAAGTTTTTTGACTGTTACGTATGTGTTATTATATAACAATGATAAACTCAAAATAGCATATATAAATTCGAGGGGGTAATGGAAATACCCAAATTTGTTATTCGAATTTCGAAATACTATCTGGTGATCCATTTAATACTCAAGACAAAATGTACCTGGCCTTCAATGTACCTTAGAAGTTGATCATAGCTACCGTTCATCTTCCCACTTTCGTTTATGAATGGTTTGAAGATTGGTTGAATGTTGTATGGCAACAAGTGTAAGGCATGACAAAATACTGCTATGGAGAATCCACCTTCGACTTCGTGATGACTGTTGATTTTAAAAAACTCAGTGAAGCCAATTCTTCTTGGCACCCACACGACTAATGTTGGGCAAGGACTTTCCCCTTGCTTGGTCATGTTCCATTGTTGTCCTATAATGTCTTGTATATGCAATCACATATACAAAAACTGCCCAACATCGATTAAAAAAAAGAGAAAGAAGTTGCAAGATATGAAGAAAAAATATATATGTATGCCACAAGGACAGTTGTTATTACCACAACAACATAATACCAAGAATCAGGAGCTTTTCTACTTGGCATGTGGTAAATTGAGTAGATTAATAATTATATGCTTTATATTTTTTGTAATATAGGTGCAGGGCCGGTCCTGAGTTTTCGGCAACCCTGGGCGAGATGATCAAATAATGCCCCCAAAGTGTTACGAATAAACAATATAATGGTTTTTTATAGGTTCAAGTTCCGCTTAAAGTATGCGAGATATATTTATGATGTAAATGTTGTAAGATACTTAAAATTATCGTTAAAAAAATATTTTTTATAGGTTATAAACAAACAAACAATACAATATAACAAAACAATGTTTTTTTATAGGTTAATCATATGGCTTGTGTTTTAATGGTACCTCATATTGTGTGTGAATCTTCACAAAACTAAGTGTTGTAGGTTCAAATTCTGCTCAAAATATGCGAGATATATTTATGATATAAATGTTATGAGATATTTAAAATTGTTGTTAAAAAAAATATTTTTTATAGGTTATAAACAAACAATACAATATTACTAAAAAGTTATGAATTCAAGTTTTATTGAAAATATTAATACATTGGTTTAACCGGCTATAAAACCGAATGATGTTATTATTAATATAAAAATTAGACAAACATGTAAAGTTAGAAAAAAAAAAAAGTATTTATTTGTTCTATTATGAATGGGTATTTATGGAAGTGAAATTGGGTTGGTTTTTAATTTTAGCAAAATCTACAACTTCTTAAATGTTTAATTACGAATACTCAAAAAAACTTCAATTCTATATAAATTTTAGATGGGTATATTCAAATAAATTGAAAAATAAAGTGGCATTGGTAATAGTTTAAAAAACAAAGTAACCACTCATGTTTTATCTTTTCTTTAAAGGCATTGTATTTCCCAATGTGTTCATCTTCTTCTTTCATGCATTTCCTTTTTCAGACGACTGCAACTATTCATTTCCGATGAAACCTTCGCTCTTATGATGTTTCGTGACTCAAATGAAAGAAAACAATCGATTATTAAGCTTTTTTTAAATATTTATACATAAAACCGATTCTCAGCACCGAAAAGTTGATGCCCCTCACTTGCTTGATGCCCTGGGCGGTCGCCCGCTCCGCCCATAGCCAGGGCCAGGCCTGTATAGGTGTACGTATGTTACGATTATTTTGCATGTATTTATTGCGGATTTGGGGGGGGGGGGGGAGGGGTAGGGACGGACATGTGATATTAGGTAACAATTTCATTTTGGTATTTTGCTGCCAACCACAAATAAGTTTAGCAAGATATTAGGTAACAAAAAGCCATCAGATTATTATGATCTGAGAAAAATATTGTTTCAAAGTTGAGCGACATATGTTCTGGTGCAGAGAATTCCTGAAACATATTTTAACATGATTGAGAGAAATATTTGTCAAATAGCAACATATACCTGCACATAAATCTACATTTCCAGTAGAGCCTCTCTGGCGGTTGGATGTATCTTGGATGGCACCTTTCACCGAATCAACCATGCAATAAACAAACAACGTGAATAAAAACACCAAAGCAACAATATGGCCTTTCTGCTCCATATTTCTGAAATATAGATTAATCGGAATCGTATATTTTCGTGTAGTATACTAAGAATTGGATAATGCTTTATATAGAGTTCGAGTGGCACATATATAACTTGAAATTAGTTTGACTTTCTCTAAGATAAGTAACACACTGTAATGATGCATGTTTAAGCATTGATTTATTCGGAGCGACTGTCACATTCCGCAAGTGTATATTCTATATATGAGGCGCTAAGTACGAGTTGTATTTGAAGCTTGAAAGCATATACAATGACATGGAAATGCCACCTCCATCTCAATGCCACCTCAATGCCACTTAAGATGCTTTGTCATGTGTTATTTGTTAAAAAAAGGTATGGAACTATGGAGATTTGAACCCTGGTCACTTGGAACATGTTACCAACACTACTACCATTAGAGCAGATTAGATTTTGTGATACATATTGAAAAACAATATTGATAACAGGACGTGGATAAATGGATACAAATTGAAGGTTACTCATAACACATTCAAATCCTTCCCTAAATCTTAGCTATTATGTGAAACCGAATCTCCATAGTGCCTGAATTTACTCACAATTTTTGAAAGCATTTACACATAATATGGTATGTTCTTCCATATTTCTCTCATTAATTTTGAATTGAGTCAACCATTCCTATCTCAATCAATATGAATCAACTTCAATTTGTTTTCCATATCACAAAATCACGGATGAAATTGATTTTGACAATATTTTATACGTATTTCTCAATGCCACATTCAAAACCCTAATTTGTATCTAAATATTAACAAAATCATCTAACACCACATCACTCAATCCACATATATTTTACATATCAAAAAGGCAGTTATGAATAAGGGTTTTAGAAAGAGTGGTAACATGGGATACCAAAAAACACCAACTGTGCCAAGTAGCAGTTTTCGAAAAATTGGAGGTTTTGGAGGCTCTAGAGGTTTTGGCGGATTTAAGAGTTTTGATGGTTCTGGCAATTCGTGAGAATTAGGAGGTTATACATTTCTTTTGTTCCATTGTTTATAATTTGTTACTAATCATATTTTGTATTTACATGCAATATACATTAAATCTTCATTTTAATTTCTTTGTATTCTGTTTAATGCCTCCTTTGCGTGTATGATGTTTATTGGCATGATATTTTTAGTTATGATGTTTTTGTTGTAAATCTTTATTTGAATATGTGTTTGTTAGCCTTAACAATATTTAATAGAAGTGATGGTCATTCACGTTTAGGAACTTTGTAACGTGTGTTAGATATTGTAATAGAATAGTCATTGGGCTCGTGGATTGGGCCAAACTAACCTGTTAATAGTTATGTCATGTTTAGTCAAGTTATAATGTAACCCAACCCACAAACTAAACCAAGCCCATCTGTCACACCCCGCTAAGAGCGGAAACACGAGGTGCAACGAAATGTAACATCGCATAAGATAGTAGAACAACACCATATATGATTTAAGAAATGAGTTTACAATGTTACATAAAGATTTTATAATATCATGGATAATGAAAACGTAGATCTTAATATTATCAAAGTTAAGTCTTTAGAAAAAGGTCTTGGCCAAGTCACTCGGTCTTGATATGAGAACAATGTATGACTTCAAAATGCATGCCTTCAAAATACGACTATCAATCACCTGAAAATAATACTCGAAAACGTCAACATAATGTTGGTGAGCTCGCAGGTTTAAGGAAATATAAGTATAAAACAGTTTGCCGTGCATGAAAATTGTTATTAGGACATGTGTATAAATAATAGCGCAGAGCAAGTAGTAAATGAAATGTAATCCACATAATGAAATGTAATCCACATAATGAAATCCGACCACCACGTGGTCCCGTGCACAATAGGAATCCAATCAGTTATTATCGCAAACCAGCTGGAGCTAAACTGTAGGATGACTGAAATCAAACTGTAGGATGACTGAAATCATAGGTATCCAAACAGTCACAAAGACTGTAGGGATCATAGTAACCATAGTCATGAACCAAACACCACATTACTCAAACGCACAATTAAATACACTTGCATGTCCAAAAGAAATAAATATGACTTTAGCACAGCGAAATAAATAAAGTAACTGAAATAGTAGTTGAGTATTATTTTCCCCAAAGAAAATATCAGAAAATGGGGCCACGAGTACTCACCTTAAATCGGATGAAATAAAGTGCACAAGTCCAAGCAAATAATCTTAAGAAATCGATGCACACTCGATATTTGTGATCAACCTATTGCTCCTTCAACCAATCTACAATAATTTAGGAACCTATTTAGCGATTTACTATAACGGGTTACCGCATTGATAAATATACTATGGTTATTAAATGATGATTATTTATTTGTCTACTAGTTTGCATGGTTATAGTTTTTATTAATAATGTGTTACATCTTTGATACAAAGTTTCATGTCTTTTAGTTCAAGAAACCCACTGTCTAATTTGCTAAAAGAAAGCTCGTCAGTTTATGACTAAGAAAATAGTAATTTGAATAATACTATTCTTATTTAACGAACCGTATTAAAATGGTCAAGTTTTATACACTCGATTACATGCTCATAAAAATCACAATATTGTTCGATTGGAAATCAAGTTATCTAAAATAATTTAAATCACCCTATATGGGTATAAAGTGTCTTTTGTTAAATGCATATATCAATGATCAAACAAGACTATATATATATGTAGGACTAGTTTTGAAAAGCTTTTATATGACAGGGGTCAAATGTGACAAAAACAAGTGAGTTTGATATGGTAATATACAAAGACAAAGTACCATGAAAAATTCATCTTCATGCATCGTTTTCTATTTTTTTTTAATAATATAGATTCATGCTTTATGTATACGTATTAACCAAAGTGCATTTTCATTTGTAACTTTAACCACTTCGTGAAGTGTAGTCTTTGACACTCGAACTCGATTACTACCATTATACATTAGTAAGTTTATATTAAGTAGAATAAAGGTCTGAACCACTCCGAGAGACCGAAACTCGCGATCAACTGTGATTAAATTAGACACATGATGAATTCCTTTAGCTTGCTACTGAACAAGATTACGTGCATACAGTTAACATATGTTTCTTATATTGGATTAAGTGACATATTTCGAGGCATGAATAATAATAAACTTGATGAAATAGAATTCAATATTATGATCAATAACTAAAACGTGAATGTGAATCAATGAGTATACCTCCGAGCCTAACAAGACAATTCGAGACAAAAGCGGACACGAGTACGAACACCAATACACGTACGAACTCAGTAGCACCAATTAAAGACTCGAAATCGAACACACTCAATATGTGTAGCGCTATGGCCAAACAAAATCCTATCTAACTCGAACCCAAAATGCAAACTTGATCTCCAACACACGAACCAGAATCTCGTACCCAAAAACATGAACCGATCAAGTTCTCCAAGAGTACTCTAAGTTCGAATGACCAGGTAGTGCGCCCAAGTCACGAACTATATACCAAAACTCAATTTGAACATACCCATTGTACCATGCAAAAGAACTTTATAAAATTTTATGATAGAATTGTGAATATGATAGTGGTTTAGAATGTATTTAGAGAGATGGCATGCATGTTATACATATGTCAGTGGTGATATATATGTTCTAAAATGGAGAAATATGCATGAATGGTCACCAAGAGAGAATGCTGCGTGAAAAGTAGAAGGAAAAAAAGAAACGGCTTGTACACATGAATGGGAGGAGCGTGTATGGCAGGAAAGTTTTTAATACTCCTTAATTAGCTTTGATTAGGTCGGTTATGAGAGTGAGGATTGGACCAAAAGTTAAGGAAATTGATTGAGTAAAATTTGAGAGGCTACAAGATTTTAAACGTGTGATGGTCAAGAAATTTAGGAGATTTATTATATATATATTTTATTTTGCAACAAGTATTTATTTAGGTAAATAACTTAGGCTAGTTTTATTACTTTGTAACATTATTTAGAATGTATAGATTGAAATGCCAAATACCTTAGGTTAAGATTCGAACTAATTATAAATGTGAATTTAGAGCTTAGGGTTTCACACGTTTTTATTTAAGAGTCGACAGTCGGGTCAAAGGTCACCGGTGACTAATCTGATTTGGTGAGGGTTCTCACAGTATTATCCCGTTAAACGGAATTTCGTCCCGAAATTCTATCGATTCTACTACTAATAATTTTGTAACTGAATGTGCGTGAGGTATTTGGTTTTTCATATAATCAGTGCTTTCTCAGGTATAGTCACTGTTTGAGCTCCAACAACTTCTATAACCGGAATCTTAGTTAACTTCTTGAATGAGCATTTTGATTGGTTCTTATCAGGTTGAAGTCAGTCGTCAAGCATAAAACCTTATGGGCTGCTAAACAGTTAATCATTGGTATGCATTTGTTGAGGCTCATTGTATGATAACCACAAAATTTTGAAGTTGATTTCAAAGAGGAACGGATGAGTCTTGAAAGTGACATAGGACATATAGTTTACATAATGAAGCTGCTAATCCAGATCCAACGACCTAGTTAATTATAATTGAGTGAACTACTTCATTTGCCCTTAATGCAAATGAGTAAATGCTAGAGTGAGGAACCCACTGAAGGCTATACCTATAATGAAAAGGCTAGAAGTCAAACTAGCAAACCAATGTGTGACAAAAATTTATACACCAAGACGTAAATGCTGCAATTGGTATATGAGATCCAATTGTAACTATTGAGGGATTAAATCTAATGGTATAAACAACAAGCATGTCTCAAGAGCTTAAATGGGTGAGATTAATGAAGAAGGTCACGGGTACCCAAAGTAAGTGAATCATATTGAGAAAATATTAGCAACGGCAATGAGGAAGAATATATATATATATTATTTTTTTGTCTACGGGGTTACACAGATAAGCTTGAGGAGGATTAAAGTTGTGAAATAATCTAATTATGACTTAGGTAAAGAATTTTTTTTGCCGAGTTATCAAGGAAGGAAGGATCAGTCGTTCTCTAACAAGATCCCAAAGTAGCTTTGCAAAAATTGTAGTACTCAAACAAAATGTGTAAGTAGTAGAAATAGCTAAAGTTGTTGGTGAAAATAAAAATAAATCTCTTGAGATTAAACCAGATGAAAAAAAAGTAGTGGAAAGGGGTGAGTGACGGATCCAGAATTCTAGGGGTCGTTTCCAAATTAGGTAAGGAGGAGAATACGACTTCTTACCTTACTTGCACAAAAGAAGTATGAATAACGTAAGGTGATGTAGTTTCGGCATGAATTCTTGTTTCCAGTGCAGGGGATCAAATCGTTTTGCTTGAGGTTACACCATACAATTAATTTGTGAATGTTGGGATTCTTACAAGAAAATTAAGGTCTATGTGTTTGTCGAAAGAAAATGGGCAATGATATGTGTTGGTACTGGAAAAGTCGAGTTGCCTAGAAGAAAAAAGTGTCCAAGGAAAAAGGTTGATCTTTTGAAATGACTGATGAGGAATCGAGGAAGCGCCTGGTGTTGTGTTAGGCACATTTCTCGTCGATAGCATACTTACTCGCGTTCGATGTTTTGGTGCCATAAGATATTTTGTGACTTTTGTTTTATACTACTACATGAATCGTAATTTAAGAAACTTTGATAAAACGCTAATTGTAGAATTTGTGGATGTAAACAATTTGCTCATAAAAAGCTGCTAGTTAATGTCAATTTATTAGAAAAATATAGTATTTTTTTTTTTTTTTTTTTTTTTTTTTTTTTTTTTTTTTTAAATTTAGTTTTAGTCTTTTAGCCATTTACAAGTTAGTTCTAAAAGGTTTCCAAGAATCGAGGAAAGAATAGTATTTGATAATAGATTCTATTACAGTTGCATCTATGAATAAAAGAACAATTGATGACCATGAAAAATGTCGGAGTGGAGATAAAAGATGATATATGTTATGGAGAAGAAATGTTGTTTAACTTATTTCTATGTGATAACTGGAAATAAAAGGATTATGGATATGCTGATTATGAGAAAATGTTCTGCTGACGTCAGTAATGAGTTGTTGGAGACAACACGTGCTCGCATGGATACTTCAATAATGCAAGATCTGATGAGGTAATTGCAAGGGTTGCTAGAAAGTACATTTCCATTATGTCTTCTTGATTCATGAAGATGGAGCAGGTTCTGAGTGCGCAAAGGGTTTCGTCGTATAATATCTCACAAGAATTATGGTTTTGTATTGTTATGCCGAAAGACAGTTAGTGGTCATCAAGGCAACAAAAGAAAATCAGGAGAGACATCCAACTCACGCCATGAATTTGGAAGTCGTAGAGTTGTTTTGAAATTATGAATTCACCTCGTGTGGTATTAGGTGTTATACAAACCAAGAAGGTCTTACGTACATGTTTCATGGGAAAGATCTCATACTGAGACGAATAAAGTGAATGAGGTCAATAAAGATTTTACGAAGGTGATACCTTTCATCATTCAGGAAAAGTAAATGTAGTTGCTAACTTCATGAGTCGAAAAGAACGAGGAGTATTAAATTTGGTCCGAACAATAAGAATTACTACGTGTCTCATAGTTGATATTAGAGGAAATTAAGGGAAATCTGTTGAAGTAAAATCATCGAGGAAGAACGTGTAGTTAGGCGTGTATGACTAGTTGGAATTAACGATCAATAAATTAAAAGATTCAAGAATAGAATGTGGGTATTAATGTTTGGTTATGCTCAGAATTTATTATTGGTTGAACCTCATGAGTTCAAGTATCCAACTCATAGACAGTATTAAGATATAGTATGACATGAAATCGTTTTATTAATGGTATGGGCAAGTCAGCCAGGTACTATATTGGGGAATGTTTGTCTTGATTATGAGTAATAGTTTAAACATCATAGTTCTTATGGTATCTTACAATCTATTGGTATTTTGGTATAAAATTGATATCGTATTGGAAAGTGACCAAGTTGTCTAGCACTCAAGAAGAGAGTACAATAATATAGTGTAATTGATTATTTAATTCGACGCTTTCTCAGCCAATAAGAGGTTCTTGTCAAGTGGAATGTGTTAGGAAAAATTGTTCATCGAAGAAAGTGTTATATTGTGATATCTTATTATTGAAAATCTCTGATTAAATTGTATTTAGGCTTGCTCACAAAATGAAAGGTATAGGGAGACGAGGTATATGATCCAAAGGCGAAGAAAAATAATCACTTGGTTGTTAAACTAGTGTTCAGAATAGAAACAATAGCTTAATCTATATAGCATTTTAAAAGTGAAGTCAATATGACCTTCCAACAACGCATTGTTGGGATGCATCCAAAGATAGTGTTCTAATAGCATGAATGATATAAAGGCATATTGGGAAGCATAGTCTAACAAACCAAAAAAAGTATGACAGAAACAAGGCATCCTTACACTCTAATACTGGTCATATATCATGTAAATGATGACATATAGAATGCATAACAACACCGATATGAATGCAATAAGCACACAATGCAACGCGCACATGCACACGACTGATGCAATTTCAAGTGACCTAGGTTTTTGGGTCCACCAAACATGAACTAAGGTAACTACCCCCATCATTCCATGATCCGTCCTGAATTAGGCATAGTTGATCAGGCTATGCATAATTTAGGAATGATGATGAAATGCTCGGGCTAGCCGACTCGTACCATGGTTGGGGTTTTACTAAAACTTTATTTTGGTTATAGTTTAGGTTTTTATTTTGGAAAAAAAACGGCATTCTCTATAACCTTTGGCTCTGATACCATTCTGTCACACCCCGCTAAGAGCGGAACACGAGGTGCAACGAAATGTAACATCGCATAAGATAGTAGAACAACACCATATATGATTTAAGAAATGAGTTTACAATGTTACATAAAGATTTTATAATATCATGGATAATGAAAACGTAGATCTTAATATTATCAAAGTTAAGTCTTTAGAAAAAGGTCTTGGCCAAGTCACTTGGTCTTGATATGAGAACAATGTATGACTTCAAAATGCATGCCTTCAAAATACGACTATCAATCACCTGAAAATAATACTCGAAAACGTCAACATAATGTTGGTGAGCTCGCAGGTTTAAGGAAATATAAGTATAAAATAGTTTGCCGTGCATGAAAATTGTTATTAGGACATGTGTATAAATAATAGCGCAGAGCAAGTAGTAAATGAAATGTAATCCACATAATGAAATGTAATCCACATAATGAAATCCGACCACCACGTGGTCCCGTGCACAATAGGAATCCAATCAGTTATTATCGCAAACCAGCTGGAGCTAAACTGTAGGATGACTGAAATCAAACTGTAGGATGACTGAAATCATAGGTATCCAAACAGTCACAAAGACTGTAGGGATCATAGTAACCATAGTCATGAACCAAACACCACATTACTCAAACGCACAATTAAATACACTTGCATGTCCAAAAGAAATAAATATGACTTTAGCACAGCGAAATAAATAAAGTAACTGAAATAGTAGTTGAGTATTATTTTCCCCAAAGAAAATATCAGAAAATGGGGCCACGAGTACTCACCTTAAATCGGATGAAATAAAGTGCACAAGTCCAAGCAAATAATTTTAAGAAATCGATGCACACTCGATATTTGTGATCAACCTATTGCTCCTTCAACCAATCTACAATAATTTAGGAACCTATTTAGCGATTTACTATAACGGGTTACCGCATTGATAAATATACTATGGTTATTAAATGATGATTATTTATTTGTCTACTAGTTTGCATGGTTATAGTTTTTATTAATAATGTGTTACATCTTTGATACAAAGTTTCATGTCTTTTAGTTCAAGAAACCCACTGTCTAATTTGCTAAAAGAAAGCTCGTCAGTTTATGACTAAGAAAATAGTAATTTGAATAATACTATTCTTATTTAACGAACCGTATTAAAATGGTCAAGTTTTATACACTCGATTACATGCTCATAAAAATCACAATATTGTTCGATTGGAAATCCAGTTATCTAAAATAATTTAAATCACCCTATATGGGTATAAAGTGTCTTTTGTTAAATGCATATATCAATGATCAAACAAGACTATATATATATGTAGGACTAGTTTTGAAAAGCTTTTATATGACAGGGGTCAAATGTGACAAAAACAAGTGAGTTTGATATGGTAATATACAAAGACAAAGTACCATGAAAAATTCATCTTCATGCATCGTTTTCTATTTTTTTTTATAATATAGATTCATGCTTTATGTATACGTATTAACCAAAGTGCATTTTCATTTGTAACTTTAACCACTTCGTGAAGTGTAGTCTTTGACACTCGAACTCGATTACTACCATTATACATTAGTAAGTTTATATTAAGTAGAATAAAGGTCTGAACCACTCCGAGAGACCGAAACTCGCGATCAACTGTGATTAAATTAGACACATGATGAATTCCTTTAGCTTGCTACTGAACAGGATTACGTGCATACAGTTAACATATGTTTCTTATATTGGATTAAGTGACATATTTCGAGGCATGAATAATAATAAACTTGATGAAATAGAATTCAATATTATGATCAATAACTAAAACGTGAATGTGAATCAATGAGTATACCTCCGAGCCTAACAAGACAATTCGAGACAAAAGCGGACACGAGTACGAACACCAATACACGTACGAACTCAGTATCACCAATTAAAGACTCGAAATCGAACACACTCAATATGTGTAGCGCTATGGCCAAACAAAATCCTATCTAACTCGAACCCAAAATGCAAACTTGATCTCCAACACACGAACCAGAATCTCGTACCCAAAAACATGAACCGATCAAGTTCTCCAAGAGTACTCTAAGTTCGAATGACCAGGTAGTGCGCCCAAGTCACGAACTATATACCAAAACTCAATTTGAACATACCCATTGTACCATGCAAAAGAACTTTATAAAATTTTATGATAGAATTGTGAATATGATAGTGGTTTAGAATGTATTTAGAGAGATGGCATGCATGTTATACATATGTCAGTGGTGATATATATGTTCTAAAAAGGAGAAATATGCATGAATGGTCACCAAGAGAGAATGCTGCGTGAAAAGTAGAAGGAAAAAAAGAAACGGCTTGTACACATGAATGGGAGGAGCGTGTATGGCAGGAAAGTTTTTAATACTCCTTAATTAGCTTTGATTAGGTCGGTTATGAGAGTGAGGATTGGACCAAAAGTTAAGGAAATTGATTGAGTAAAATTTGAGAGGCTACAAGATTTTAAACGTGTGATGGTCAAGAAATTTAGGAGATTTATTATATATATATTTTATTTTGCAACAAGTATTTATTTAGGTAAATAACTTAGGCTAGTTTTATTGCTTTGTAACATTATTTAGAATGTATAGATTGAAATGCCAAATACCTTAGGTTAAGATTCGAACTAATTATAAATGTGAATTTAGAGCTTAGGGTTTCACACGTTTTTATTTAAGAGTCGACAGTCGGGTCAAAGGTCACCGGTGACTAATCTGATTTGGTGAGGGTTCTCACAGTATTATCCCGTTAAACGGAATTTCGTCCCGAAATTCAATCGATTCTACTACTAATAATTTTGTAACTGAATGTGCGTGAGGTATTTGGTTTTTCATATAATCAGTGCTTTCTCAGGTATAGTCACTGTTTGAGCTCCAACAACTTCTATAACCGGAATCTTAGTTAACTTCTTGAATGAGCATTTTGATTGGTTCTTATCAGGTTGAAGTCAGTCGTCAAGCATAAAACCTTATGGGCTGCTAAACAGTTAATCATTGGTATGCATTTCTTGAGGCTCATTGTATGATAACCACAAAATTTTGAAGTTGATTTCAAAGAGGAACGGATGAGTCTTGAAAGTGACATAGGACATATAGTTTACATAATGAAGCTGCTAATCCAGATCCAACGACCTAGTTAATTATAATTGAGTGAACTACTTCATTTGCCCTTAATGCAAATGAGTAAATGCTAGAGTGAGGAACCCACTGAAGGCTATACCTATAATGAAAAGGCTAGAAGTCAAACTAGCAAACCAATGCGTGACAAAAATTTATACACCAAGACGTAAATGCTGCAATTGGTATATGAGATCCAATTGTAACTATTGAGGGATTAAATCTAATGGTATAAACAACAAGCATGTCTCAAGAGCTTAAATGGGTGAGATTAATGAAGAAGGTCACGGGTACCCAAAGTAAGTGAATCATATTGAGAAAATATTAGCAACGGCAATGAGGAAGAATATATATATATATTATTTTTTTGTCTACGGGGTTACACAGATAAGCTTGAGGAGGATTAAAGTTGTGAAATAATCTAATTATGACTTAGGTAAAGAATTTTTTTTGCCGAGTTATCAAGGAAGGAAGGATCAGTCGTTCTCTAACAAGATCCCAAAGTAGCTTTGCAAAAATTGTAGTACTCAAACAAAATGTGTAAGTAGTAGAAATAGCTAAAGTTGTTGGTGAAAATAAAAATAAATCTCTTGAGATTAAACCAGATGAAAAAAAAGTAGTGGAAAGGGGTGAGTGACGGATCCAGAATTCTAGGGGTTGTTTCCAAATTAGGTAAGGAGGAGAATACGACTTCTTACCTTACTTGCACAAAAGAAGTATGAATAACGTAAGGTGATGTAGTTTCGGCATGAATTCTTGTTTCCAGTGCAGGGGATCAAATCGTTTTGCTTGAGGTTACACCATACAATTAATTTGTGAATGTTGGGATTCTTACAAGAAAATTAAGGTCTATGTGTTTGTCGAAAGAAAATGGGCAATGATATGTGTTGGTACTGGAAAAGTCGAGTTGCCTAGAAGAAAAAAGTGTCCAAGGAAAAAGGTTGATCTTTTGAAATGACTGATGAGGAATCGAGGAAGCCCCTGGTGTTGTGTTAGGCACATTTCTCGTCGATAGTATACTTACTCGCGTTCGATGTTTTGGTGCCATAAGATATTTTGTGACTTTTGTTTTATACTACTACGTGAATCGTAATTTAAGAAACTTTGATAAAACGCTAATTGTAGAATTTGTGGATGTAAACAATTTGCTCATAAAAAGCTGCTAGTTAATGTCAATTTATTAGAAAAATATAGTATTTTTTTTTTTTTTTTTTTTTTTTTTTAAATTTAGTTTTAGTCTTTTAGCCATTTACAAGTTAGTTCTAAAAGGTTTCCAAGAATCGAGGAAAGAATAGTATTTGATAATAGATTCTATTACAGTTGCATCTATGAATAAAAGAACAATTGATGACCATGAAAAATGTCGGAGTGGAGATAAAAGATGATATATGTTATGGAGAAGAAATGTTGTTTAACTTATTTCTATGTGATAACTGGAAATAAAAGGATTTTGGATATGCTGATTATGAGAAAATGTTCTGCTGACGTCAGTAATGAGTTGTTGGAGACAACACGTGCTCGCATGGATACTTCAATAATGCAAGATCTGATGAGGTAATTGCAAGGGTTGCTAGAAAGTACATTTCCATTATGTCTTCTTGATTCATGAAGATGGAGCAGGTTCTGAGTGCGCAAAGGGTTTCGTCGTATAATATCTCACAAGAATTATGGTTTTGTATTGTTATGCCGAAAGACAGTTAGTGGTCATCAAGGCAACAAAAGAAAATCAGGAGAGACATCCAACTCACGCCATGAATTTGGAAGTCGTAGAGTTGTTTTGAAATTATGAATTCACCTCGTGTGGTATTAGGTGTTATACAAACCAAGAAGGTCTTACGTACATGTTTCATGGGAAAGATCTCATACTGAGACGAATAAAGTGAATGAGGTCAATAAAGATTTTACGAAGGTGATACCTTTCATCATTCAGGAAAAGTAAATGTAGTTGCTAACTTCATGAGTCGAAAAGAACGAGGAGTATTAAATTTGGTCCGAACAATAAGAATTACTACGTGTCTCATAGTTGATATTAGAGGAAATTAAGGGAAATCTGTTGAAGTAAAATCATCGAGGAAGAACGTGTAGTTAGGCGTGTATGACTAGTTGGAATTAACGATCAATAAATTAAAAGATTCAAGAATAGAATGTGGGTATTAATGTTTGGTTATGCTCAGAATTTATTATTGGTTGAACCTCATGAGTTCAAGTATCCAACTCATAGACAGTATTAAGATATAGTATGACATGAAATCGTTTTATTAATGATATGGGCAAGTCAGCCAGGTACTATATTGGGGAATGTTTGTCTTGATTATGAGTAATAGTTTAAACATCATAGTTCTTATGGTATCTTACAATCTATTGGTATTTTGGTATAAAATTGATATCGTATTGGAAAGTGACCAAGTTGTCTAGCACTCAAGAAGAGAGTACAATAATATAGTGTAATTGATTATTTAATTCGACGCTTTCTCAGCCAATAAGAGGTTCTTGTCAAGTGGAATGTGTTAGGAAAAATTGTTCATCGAAGAAAGTGTTATATTGTGATATCTTATTATTGAAAATCTCTGATTAAATTGTATTTAGGCTTGCTCACAAAATGAAAGGTATAGGGAGACGAGGTATATGATCCAAAGGCGAAGAAAAATAATCACTTGGTTGTTAAACTAGTGTTCAGAATAGAAACAATAGCTTAATCTATATAGCATTTTAAAAGTGAAGTCAATATGACCTTCCAACAACGCATTGTTGGGATGCATCCAAAGATAGTGTTCTAATAGCATGAATGATATAAAGGCATATTGGGAAGCATAGTCTAACAAACCAAAAAAAGTATGACAGAAACAAGGCATCCTTACACTCTAATACTGGTCATATATCATGTAAATGATGACATATAGAATGCATAACAACACCGATATGAATGCAATAAGCACACAATGCAACGCGCACATGCACACGACTGATGCAATTTCAAGTGACCTAGGTTTTTGGGTCCACCAAACATGAACTAAGGTAACTACCCCCATCATTCCATGATCCGTCCTGAATTAGGCATAGTTGATCAGGCTATGCATAATTTAGGAATGATGATGAAATGCTCGGGCTAGCCGACTCGTACCATGGTTGGGGTTTTACTAAAACTTTATTTTGGTTATAGTTTAGGTTTTTATTTTGGAAAAAAAACGGCATTCTCTATAACCTTTGGCTCTGATACCATTCTGTCACACCCCGCTAAGAGCGGAAACACGAGGTGCAACGAAATGTAACATCGCATAAGATAGTAGAACAACACCATATATGATTTAAGAAATGAGTTTACAATGTTACATAAAGATTTTATAATATCATGGATAATGAAAACGTAGATCTTAATATTATCAAAGTTAAGTCTTTAGAAAAAGGTCTTGGCCAAGTCACTCGGTCTTGATATGAGAACAATGTATGACTTCAAAATGCATGCCTTCAAAATACGACTATCAATCACCTGAAAATAATACTCGAAAACGTCAACATAATGTTGGTGAGCTCGCAGGTTTAAGGAAATATAAGTATAAAACAGTTTGCCGTGCATGAAAATTGTTATTAGGACATGTGTATAAATAATAGCGCAGAGCAAGTAGTAAATGAAATGTAATCCACATAATGAAATGTAATCCACATAATGAAATCCGACCACCACGTGGTCCCGTGCACAATAGGAATCCAATCAGTTATTATCGCAAACCAGCTGGAGCTAAACTGTAGGATGACTGAAATCAAACTGTAGGATGACTGAAATCATAGGTATCCAAACAGTCACAAAGACTGTAGGGATCATAGTAACCATAGTCATGAACCAAACACCACATTACTCAAACGCACAATTAAATACACTTGCATGTCCAAAAGAAATAAATATGACTTTAGCACAGCGAAATAAATAAAGTAACTGAAATAGTAGTTGAGTATTATTTTCCCCAAAGAAAATATCAGAAAATGGGGCCACGAGTACTCACCTTAAATCGGATGAAATAAAGTGCACAAGTCCAAGCAAATAATCTTAAGAAATCGATGCACACTCGATATTTGTGATCAACCTATTGCTCCTTCAACCAATCTACAATAATTTAGGAACCTATTTAGCGATTTACTATAACGGGTTACCGCATTGATAAATATACTATGGTTATTAAATGATGATTATTTATTTGTCTACTAGTTTGCATGGTTATAGTTTTTATTAATAATGTGTTACATCTTTGATACAAAGTTTCATGTCTTTTAGTTCAAGAAACCCACTGTCTAATTTGCTAAAAGAAAGCTCGTCAGTTTATGACTAAGAAAATAGTAATTTGAATAATACTATTCTTATTTAACGAACCGTATTAAAATGGTCAAGTTTTATACACTCGATTACATGCTCATAAAAATCACAATATTGTTCGATTGGAAATCCAGTTATCTAAAATAATTTAAATCACCCTATATGGGTATAAAGTGTCTTTTGTTAAATGCATATATCAATGATCAAACAAGACTATATATATATGTAGGACTAGTTTTGAAAAGCTTTTATATGACAGGGGTCAAATGTGACAAAAACAAGTGAGTTTGATATGGTAATATACAAAGACAAAGTACCATGAAAAATTCATCTTCATGCATCGTTTTCTATTTTTTTTATAATATAGATTCATGCTTTATGTATACGTATTAATCAAAGTGCATTTTCATTTGTAACTTTAACCACTTCGTGAAGTGTAGTCTTTGACACTCGAACTTGATTACTACCATTATACATTAGTAAGTTTATATTAAGTAGAATAAAGGTCTGAACCACTCCGAGAGACCGAAACTCGCGATCAACTGTGATTAAATTAGACACATGATGAATTCCTTTAGCTTGCTACTGAACAAGATTACGTGCATACAGTTAACATATGTTTCTTATATTGGATTAAGTGACATATTTCGAGGCATGAATAATAATAAACTTGATGAAATAGAATTCAATATTATGATCAATAACTAAAACGTGAATGTGAATCAATGAGTATACCTCCGAGCCTAACAAGACAATTCGAGACAAAAGCGGACACGAGTACGAACACCAATACACGTACGAACTTAGTAGCACCAATTAAAGACTCAAAATCGAACACACTCAATATGTGTAGCGCTATGGCCAAACAAAATCCTATCTAACTCGAACCCAAAATGCAAACTTGATCTCCAACACACGAACCAGAATCTCGTACCCAAAAACATGAACCGATCAAGTTCTCCAAGAGTACTCTAAGTTCGAATGACCAGGTAGTGCGCCCAAGTCACGAACTATATACCAAAACTCAATTTGAACATACCCATTGTACCATGCAAAAGAACTTTATAAAATTTTATGATAGAATTGTGAATATGATAGTGGTTTAGAATGTATTTAGAGAGATGGCATGCATGTTATACATATGTCAGTGGTGATATATATGTTCTAAAAAGGAGAAATATGCATGAATGGTCACCAAGAGAGAATGCTGCGTGAAAAGTAGAAGGAAAAAAAGAAACGGCTTGTACACATGAATGGGAGGAGCGTGTATGGCAGGAAAGTTTTTAATACTCCTTAATTAGCTTTGATTAGGTCGGTTATGAGAGTGAGGATTGGACCAAAAGTTAAGGAAATTGATTGAGTAAAATTTGAGAGGCTACAAGATTTTAAACGTGTGATGGTCAAGAAATTTAGGAGATTTATTATATATATATTTTATTTTGCAACAAGTATTTATTTAGGTAAATAACTTAGGCTAGTTTTATTACTTTGTAACATTATTTAGAATGTATAGATTGAAATGCCAAATACCTTAGGTTAAGATTCGAACTAATTATAAATGTGAATTTAGAGCTTAGGGTTTCACACGTTTTTATTTAAGAGTCGACAGTCGGGTCAAAGGTCACCGGTGACTAATCTGATTTGGTGAGGGTTCTCACACCATCCAAAGCCCATAAGGCTTTTATGTTCTAAGTATAAAAGGCACACACCTAGTCATTTGGTGTGTGTGCTTGAGTGTGTAGTGTGTGTTTTTCATATGGAATAAACCTCTTTATGTTTTCATCTTTCTTATATATCATACGCCCCATATACATGTTCAAGTCACCATTTCCGAGCTTCATATTAGAGTTATTGTGATAAAGTTGATAGATATTAGGTCCTACAAGTGGTATCAATCGCCAAACAATGATCTAGGAGTGTTTTTGATTCGAATTTGTGGTGAAAAGCATTATACGAATCGTTTTTTTGCTTATCTTAGCTTAAAGTTTGTACTTTTAGGCTCAAGGTAGTTATATTCGATTAGTTTAGTGTTTAGATTGGTTAAATCGTACATTAAGTGGATCATTTGGGAGTTATTCGAGCTAAAAAGTCATTTTTTCTTCTAAGCGAGTTGTCAACTCTCTTCTATACGGTTTGTGTTTTTGAGCGAGTTAAGTGGAAAAAGTACTAATCGAGTTGAGCCTATGCGAGTTGAACTTATGCGTGTTGATGTGTAAGCGAGTTGATTTTATGCGACTTGGCTATTTAGCGAGTTGTCTCTTTATGCGAGTTGTCTTATATGCGACTTGTCATATATGCGAGTTGTCAGAAGCGAGTTGCATTAAGCGAGTTGCCCTAAGCGAGTTGTCGTTTAAGCGTATTGACCAAGTTGCGAGTTGTTGACTTTTCTCAGTTCGGTTTGTTGACTTTTCTCATCGAAACTTCAAACAATCATAACTTTTGAACCGTAACTCCGTTTTCAGCGTTCTACCCATCAAAACGATCGTGAGAACGAGGAGAATAGCACGCCGAATGAACTAACCTTCTAGGCCTAAATCCGATCCGAACAGAAGTTATTAAGGTTTTTAAGTTGTCGGACCAAATTTTCACTACAATAACTGTACTTAATCATCATCAATCACAACTCCTTTATCGTTGAATCGATCCTACATCAACTTTATCACTAATACCTTCATTAATGGCTACTTAACAAGACATTCATGCAGCCGGTGCTGAAAACCGTCCTCCTATGCTGGAAAAAGGTGGATATCTTCAATGGACAAGTCGAATGCTCCGCTACATCAAGACCAAACCTAATGGAAAACTCATGATTCAATCCATTACGAATGGACCCTTCAAGCCTCGACAAGTCCAAATCCCTGGAAATCCTGATGCAACACCTCCCGTCCCACCATCTTTTCGTGTTCAATATGAATCAGAATACATTGAAGAGGATAAGATGCAAGTCGATGCAGATGACATGGCTATTCACATTGTCCAACTGGGATTGCCAAGAGACATCTTTGCTGCTGTTGACAGCTGTGAAACTGCTTTTGATATGTGGGAACGTGTTACAAGGCTATGTTACGGAACATAAATTGGTAAACAAGACATGGAGAACAAGCTGCTAACTGAATGGGAGAAGTTCACATCAACCCCAGGAGAATCCATTGAATCCTACTATGGAAGGTTTTGCACTTTGATGAATGAGCTAATCAGAAACAAGTTGGCACCCAGAACTATCGTGCAAAACATCAAATTTCTCAACAATATTCCAGAAGAATGGGGACGATATGTCACTATTGTCAACCAAACAAAGGACTTACATCAGGTGAACTTTGATCAACTAAACGATTTTATGAAACAAAACCAAGCTGAAGTCTATGAAGTTAGGAAAGAAAGATTGGCAAAGAATCATGATCCCTTGGCACTAATGGAAAAGACTCCAACTCCAGTGAACTCACAACAACAAGCTTCATCATCTTCCAATAACAACAACTTGCAACAATACATTACACAACCACAAGCAGTTATCCCTCAACAACATGTCTATCCACCAGAACAACAAGTCATTCAACAACAACAATATCCACAATACCAGGAACAAGGAATCACTGATCCTAAAACTGAACAAGAAGAAGCTTTGTCTCATGCATTTGCATTCTTGGGTAAAGCATTCAGAAGTCGCTATTCCACACCAACTAACAACAACCAAAGGATTTCATCAAACACTCGCAACAGGAAAATTGCACAGCCGGGCTTGAATATGGGTCATCAAGGACAAATGGTTAGAGTTATTGGGAATCAGCAGGGATATGCTACTGGATTTCGCATGGGTAATCAGGCGGTTCCGTATCAGGGTAATCAGTTGGGTCAGAATGTTGGAAATCAGTTGGGTCAGAAAGTTGGAAATTAGATGGGACAGAATGTTGGGAATAGAGCAGTGGGTAATCAGAATGCGAATGTTGCAGCTCCAGTCGTTGGGAATTATGGAAATGTAAATCAGGGTAATCAGGTTAAGTGTTACAACTATCAAGGAATGGGTCACATGGCAAGGAATTGTCCTACCAAGTCGAAAAAGAAGGATCTTGCGTATCTTCAAAAAGCTATCATGTTGGTACAAAAAGAAAACGCAGGACTTCAGTTGAGTGCTGAGGAACATGACTTTATGGCTATTATGGATGATTTGGAAGACCGAGAGGACATCAATGCAAACTGCATCTTGATGGCAAATCTTCAGGAAGCTTCGTACGACACTGACTCTGACGCACCTCCGGTCTATGACGCCAATGCAGTATCTGAGGTACCAATCATTGATCCATGCTATAACAATGTCATATTTGATGTGTTTACTCATGACGAACAACATTCTGTGATGCCAGCACCTACTTATGATACATACCTGGACAATCCGAGTTGTAGCAATACGAACTCTGAAACTCCAGATGTGGATCCTAATGGAGGCTGTGTGGCACAAAATACTGAGACTGATGAGGAAACACGTGCTTATTTTGAAACATTAATCAATAACTGTGGCATTGAAATCGAGAAAGTTAAAACGGTCAATCGCGAAGTTAAGGCCGCGAATGCTAAATTGACCGCTGAGCTTGAGAGTTACAAGGAGAACGCAAAAGCTTTTGAATTTCATACAAACAAAGTATCAGAATTAGAAATTAGTTATCGAGATTCCATTTTAAGAGAACAACAATTGCAAATCAAATATAACACACTTGATGTTAATTTGAACTTAAAAATAAAATCTTTAAACGAAGAAATTTCTGATGTTAAAAACCAACTTTCTAAACAAAAAGCACTGTTTTCTGATCTTGAAAAAGAGAAGAAACAGTTGATTGCTGAATTTTTGAAATGAGAAGATTCTCTTCTTGATGAAATTCTTGATAAGAATGAAAAGATAAAAAATTTGGAAAATTTGCTTGTTACAACGGGTCATTCAGCCAAATCAACCAATATGCTGATTAGTCAAACAAATCCGTATTTTCATACAACTCAAAAAATGGCTCTTGGTAACACACCTCCTTGTTTCCTCAAGAAAGCTCAGAAAAAACGGAATGTGTTGAACAATGGAAAACCTTTGCATGAACCCATAATTGTTCATGATTCTCTTGAAACGTTAGAACTATCTGATGAGAGTAGATAAAAAATGAAACAAAAGAATTCAGCAATAAAACCAATCGATTATAACAAATGGAACAAAATTAATGGAATTACTTTTGTGTCTCAAAAAGAAAAATCACAGTTTTCCATAACACCCAGTGTTTCAAACAGTGTGTCAACACCAGTCTCAAAACCAGTTTCAAACCTGTAGTTGTCTCAAAATCTCTTTCGCAAATCGAACAAATGTCTTCAAATAATCCTTTTAACACAAGTTGTAACACCCCCAATTTCGTGATACGCAGCGGAATTCAAACTGGGTGTTATTTCACGGCACAACAGTCATAACAATAGAAAACGTACTCTAATGGAGTCGTTTTAAAAGATTTATCATTCGATTTATATAAATATCAGAGTTTACAAAAATGAGGTCCCAGATGGTTCCAAGTTTACAAAATACATTAAATGGGTTTTCGAATGATAATAAAATTTATAGCCTTCTTCAGTATCTTTGCTCATCCGTGCCAACTTCCGACATTATGGACCTGAAATACATGCTTAAAACTGTCAACACAAAGGTTGAGTGAAATTCATAGAGTTTAGAAAATCAGTTGAACACATAATGTTTGTAGTGTGAGTTATAAATTCACACCAATGGTTTGAAAACAAAACAGTTATTATTGCACTAAGCTCATGATGAAACCAAATTATGCTGGGTGCCACTACCCAAAGTTATGTTGGGTGCCTATTCCCAAAGATATGTTGGGTGCCTATACCCAAAGATATGTTGGGTGCCTCAATACGTGATACTTGAGCCCGCTTTTGTTTGATACGGCTGCCTCAATACGTTGTGATACTTGAGCCCGCTTTTGTTTGATACGGCTGCCTCAAGTATATGATACTCGAGCCTGCTTTTGTTTGATACGGCTGCCTCAAGTATATGATACTCGAGCCCGCTTTGGTTTGATATAATTATACATGCACATAATTATATAAATGCAATTCACGTATAGCAATACTGTTACTTAGCATAAATAAACATTCAGTTCAGATAAACATATAGTTTCAAAGCAATGTGTTCGGTTTAAAAATAAAGCATGTATCTCCCCCAAGGGTTTGTAAAACAATTAAATAATAGAAAGTGGGGCTATGAACTCACCTCAAAGTAAATGATAGCAAATGTATAATGAGAATGATGGATATGCCGTGAGAACTTCTACGAGCAACCTAGAATAGGATGTTGCGACTTAGGTTTGAAATAATGATGCGAAAGAAATAACAAAACTATATACGTCTCTATATTGATCGTGATGTAGTATTTGTATGTTTGTTTATAGAAATGGTTTTAGTTTGTATAACTCATACTACCGTTCGGGCCATCACAATTCAGAGGTCATGCAGTAAACGTTCGAGGAGCTAGGACACTTTAAGTCGTAAATCCAGCAACTCGTCGATACATTTTACTCAAATGAAACCCCTCACATGAAGCTCCCTAGTATTGTAGCACTTAATACGTAAAACATGTATTTTAATTACTTGATTCTATGATATATTAAGAGTTTATAAATACAATAAATAAACTAACAAAGTTTATAAGTATTTATATAAGTTTGAGTTTTATAAATACTTACCTTAATATAGAATGCTTGAGTATTACGGAAAAAAGAAATATAAGCGGAGCTTCGACGTAGAATTTGCAATCTTCGAAAACCCGAGGCTATTAGAAGATTATAACAACGCCTTCTTGAGAACCCGAAGAAGAAATGAAGATTATAACAACGTCTTTTTGGAGACTTGAAGTTATTTGAAGATTATAACGACTCTTTCTTGAAAACTTCCAAGAACGAAGATCAAACGCTAGTTTTTCTTCAAGAACACATGAATGTTCTTACAAGATTTATAAGAAATGCCTTAGGTTTAGGAATTTAGATGTTAAGAAGGGGTGGTGCAAGAATAAATGAAGGTTTATGCTTGGTATTTATAGGCTAAAGATTTTAGTTAACTATATATTGGGTTAAAACTAACCATGGTTAAATTTACACATGTAAATGATCTAAAGGAAGCATGCTTAGGATTTTGACACCAAGGTGATGACTCCCCTCCCTAATTTCGTTCATATAGAGATAAGATGACTTAGGTGGATAGTTTTGGTATTATCTTGATTACGGAGTGAGTTTTGGTTCCGTTAAATGCTAACCGAAGCCATAAAACGTAAAACCGGGTATCGTAAAAATATGAAACTTGCAGGAATGATGAAACTCATCATTATACTCTATATAAAAATATAAAATGGGTGATAAGTCTTATTGGGTGCAAAAACGCTGCTTAAAGCTGGAAATACGGGTCAAAAACGCGTAATTCGCAGTTTATCGGAAAAGAACGAAATTTTAGGGAAACGACCGTGAATTTATTTAGAGTAGACTAAAATTAGTCTAAAAGTGATATGAGATGTTAAAATGTGGTTTTCTTTGTACGCGGGATAACTTAACAGTTATTTGTGAAGTTTAAAAGTTACGCGATTTATGCAAAAATGTAGAACGTATAAGGTTAATTCCTTTATGGTCAAAGGAGGAGGGAAATATGTTTGACTTTTCCAAAAAATGTAAAAGTGTCAAAAACATATTAGAAACACAGTGCAGTAATCGTTAAGCCTGGGTGTAAGTAGAATTGTTTAAAACGTAAGTTTAGTTTTGTTCTGCGCTGGGCTTATTTGGTAATATTAAAAATAATAAATCTTAAAAATTCTCAAATTAATCATGAGTGATCTAAAAATTTATCTGATGCGAGGAAAATTGTCAGAGTTGATTTTCGTTATGCGCGTGATGTTTAAACGGTAGACCGTCTAAAACGAAACTTTAAAACGATGTTTACTTAATAACTTTTGCGAAAATGATCTAACGATGGTCGAACTCTCAGGTTATTACTAAAATAATTTATCTTACGAGAATGTGGATTAAAAATTTTACGGGATGAATAGTGAAAGTGAATAGTAAATGTGAATAGTAAATTTTCAAAAATATGAAAAGTAACCCGAAAAATGCGCGTTGTTACACAAGTGATGCTAGAAGCATTTTAGATGACGTTAAAACTAGAATTGGGGATCTTCAAGAGACTGTTAAATCTAAAACCAATATTACAACTAACATATGGTTTTCTAGTTTTGATGATGAAATGAAAAAGTTTTTTGAAACTCAAATTGCCCCTCAGCTGAATAACATCATCTCAAGGGTAATTCATTTTTGAACAAGCATTTTTGAAAGAAACAGCTGACTTTGTCAAGGACCATAAATCCCTGGTAAAGCAAGCTAATGAAAGTGTTGAACACATCAAAGTTTTGGAAAATTTAAATGATTCTCTCTTCGAAGATGGTCTGACCACTGATATTATGTCCATTATTTTACAAACATATTCTGTTGAAGATCATGAAAGACTCCAGTCTGAGACCTCCGAAATTGTTTCAAAATATGAAAAAGCTCTTGAAAAACTTGAAAAAGAAAATGTCTCATATTTTAAACAACTTGATCGAAAAACTGAGGAATGCAAGTATGACAAACTGTCGTATGAGCGTACCTATAATGACATGAAAGCGAAAAATGATCTTTTGAGGGCTCAACTGGAATGTCAAAAAGGAAAGGCAGTGGATACTAAGATTACAAAACCATTGACTAAGGAGAAAGCAAATGTTCCCAAACCGGTTGTCAAACCAAAAATGTCTGTTTCTATGCCTCCTCCAAAAGTCAATGAGAAAAATGATTTATCAAAACCAGTCACTCCACATGCCTTGCCTAAACAAAATGTTGAAAAAGGAAAAGCGGTTATAGAGAAACCAAAAGTTTTAGCACCTGGCCTTTCTAAAATGAGTACCACTAATGCGTCTGCCCCCACATCTAAACCATATGGAACAAACGACATAAGTTTAGAAAAGTACTCTAAAGAGATTAGGAAAGCTGAAACCACTTCTCTAGATAAAAATGTGAATCCTAATGCGTGTACCTTACCTTCTACAGGACTAGAAAGCACCTCTAGGAGCAGCAGACTAAAGCCTAAGAGCAATACACAGAACAATAGAGTCTCGCGTGCCTCTAAGAGTAGTAGCTTGAATAAAGAGAAAAAAGTAGAAGAACACCCTAGGAATTTACCGCTTTCTAATAAGAAAGACATTTCATCTGAATGTAATGAACCTATGAAACTTGCTAAGTCTAATGAATGTATTGAATCTCTTTGTTTAACTTGAAAGAAATATTTAATTAATGTTCAAGATGATTGTGTTTCTAAGAATGTGAATGATAAGCCTGTTAAGAAGAACGTTCCAAAAAGAACTTATGCTAAACAAGTAGGAAGACTAGTTGCAAGACTTAGGCTTTACACTACTGACAGGAACCATAATGTTTACTTTAGGGATGACATTTGGAAACCCACGGGTAGACTATTCACACTCCAGAATGGTACTATGAGTGATAAACCAGAATACCTTCTAGAAAACTTCTTTGAGTGTGATCAGGATTTTACCTCTAACCCAAAGGAACCAAAATCAAAACGGTTTCCAAAATATTCTTCTTCTGTTATTGGCAGGTTATTGAAATATGTCTTTGGATCGTCGACTCGGGTTGCTCCAAGCACATGACCGGGAATTTGAAGCTGTTGATCAATTTCATTTGGAAATTCATAGGAATCGTACGTTTTGGAAATGATCATGTAGCAGCTATCATGGGTTATGGAGATCTACCTTTTGGAAATTATTTGATCACTCGGGTTACTATGTTGAAGGGTTGGGACACAATTTCTTTTTAGTCGGGCTGTTCTGTGATGCAGATTTAGAGGTTGCATTTAGGAGAAATTCATGCTTCGTTAGAAACTTGGATGGCACTGATCTCTTAACTGGGAATCGTGATACAAACTTGTATGCTATCGACATAAATCAAATGGCCTCTTCATCACCAATATGTCTTATGACACGAGCATCTGGAACAAAGTCCTGGTTGTGGCATAGAAGGCTATCCCATCTCAATTTTGACACTATCAACAAACTTGCCAAAGACAACATCGTCAACGGACTTCCAAAGTTCAAATACACCAAGGATCACTTATGTCCATCATGCGAACAAGGAAAAAGCAAAAGAGCATCATATAAACCTAAAACCGTACCCAGCTCGCAAGCAAAGTTACATATGTTACACATGGACTTATGTGGCCCAATGAGAGTTGAAAGCATTAATGGGAAAAAGTATATTTGTGTTATCGTCGATGATTATTCAAGATATACATGGGTTAAGTTTCTAAGGTCAAAAGACGAAGCACCAGGCATCTTCATCACCTTTCTGAAGCGTATTCAAGTACTTCTTCAAGCCCCAGTAAGGATTGTAAGAACAAACAACGGCCCAGAATTTACAAATCAGGAGTTAAGAACTTATTTTGAAGATGTTGGAATCACTCACCAGACATCAGTTGTTAGAACTCCACAGCAGAATGGGGTAGTTGAAAGAAGAAATCGTAATCTTGTGGAAGCTGCTCGCACAATGCTAATTTATTCCAGTGCACCATTATTTTTATGGGCTGATGCTGTTGCCACTGCTTGTTTCACTCAGAACCGATCCCTCATCCATCCAAGATTCAATAAAACCCCATATGAACTAGTGAACAACAAAAAACCTGATATCTCTTACCTTCACGTGTTTGGTGCTCTATGCTATCCAACGAATGACAGAGAAGATCTAGGAAAACTGAAAGCTAAAGCTGATATTGGAATCTTCATTGGATACTCAGATAACTCGAGGGCATTCAGGGTATATAACAGAAGAATTAGGAGGATCATGGAGACGATGAATGTGAATTTTGATGAACTTTCACAAATGGCTTCTGAGAGACTGGCTCTAGAACCCGCGCTTAATCCGATGGCTTCTAATCAAAACAGATTAGGACCCGCACTAAACCATGCAGCAGACTTCTGGACACATAAGTTCAGGACTCGTACATCAAAGAGCTCAATCAACTTCATTTGAAAAACCTAAAGAACAAGAATGGGAGAATTTCTTCGAGTTAATGTTCGATGAATACTATGGTGGAACTTCGACAAATGCATCAAACCATCATTCCGCTACACCCGCTCAAAATCATCTACCACCACCACCACCAGAAGATGCATCTACAACGGTCGAAACCAATGCACCAACTCCATCAACATCATCTACATCTACTCCAGTTATTGAACCCGTTCTACCAATAGTTGATGAGCAAAACCATAACATATCATTTCAAGGAGAACCTTCAAAAAACCGAAACGATGCAACGTTAGATGAAGAATTATTTGAAAACCCGTTTGCTATGGACTCAGCTGAATCATCTTCAAGCTTACGAGAACCATTTAACGCACATACTTTTAACCAACGGTATCCTTCTACTCTGAAATGGACAAAAGACTATCCTATTGAACAAATTATTGGTGAACCTTCACGGCCAATTCAAACGAGACGCCAACTTGCCACCGATTGCGACTTATGCATTTATCTTTGCTCAATTAGCAATTTAGAGCCAAAGAACATTCGCGAGGCAATGGCAGAACCCGCATGGATAGAAGCAATGCAAGAGGAACTTCTCCAATACCGTCTACATGACTCTTGGGATATGGTTCCAAGACCAATTGACGTTCGCGTCATTGATCTCAAATGGTTATGGAAGAACAAAAGGGATGAAGAGATGACTGTAATTCGCAACAAAGCTCGTCTCATGGCCAAAGGATACAGACAGGAAGAAGGAATAGACTTTGAAGAGTCATTCGCACCGGTAGCTAGACTTGAAGCAGTCATGATATTCTTAGCCTATGCAACTCACAAAAACATCACGGTTTATCAGATGGACATTAAGACCGCGTTCTTGAATGGAACTCTGAAAGAAGAAGTGTACGTGAGTCAGCCAGAAGGCTTCATAGTCATGGAACATCCAGACTACGTCTACAAACTCAAAAAGGCAATCTATGGATTAAAGCAAGCTCCGAGAGCGTGGTATGACGAACTGTCCTCTTTCCTTATCCAAAACAATTTCACCAAAGGAACGGTCGATCCTACCTTGTTTACACAAAAATGCAAAAATGACATTTTGATTGTTCAGATTTACGTGGACGACATCATTTTTGGGACCACAAATCCGAATCTTTCAAAACATTTTGAAAATCTCATGAAAAGCAAATTTGAAATGTCCATGATGGGGGAACTAAAGTTTTTTCTTGGTTTACAAATACATCAATCCCCACGTGGAATTTTTATTAATCAAGCTAAATATACAACTGAGATTTTGAAAAATCATGGTATGGATAATTGTGATTCAGTCGGAACACCAATGGTAACTTCACCAAAAATTGGAGCCGATTTGTTTGGGAAACCTATTGATCCGAAGAAATATCAGAGCATGATTGGTTCTCTCATGTATCTTACTGCTAGTCGACCCGGTTTCAGGCAAAACCTACTGAACTGCACCTCAAAGAGGTTAAAAGGATCTTTCGGTACCTGAAGACATCCATTCACATGGGACTTTGGTATCCGAAGGAATCCGGATTTGATCTAATTGCCTTTTCAGATGTGGACCACGCAGGTGATCAAGTTACAGCAAAAAGTACATCTGGAGGAGCACAAATTTTGGGTGAAAAGTTAGTTAGCTGGTCTTCAAAGAAACAAGATTGCACTGCACTTTCAACCGCTGAAGCCGAGTATGTGTCTCTATCTGCGTGTTGTGCTCAAGTTCTATGGATGAGAACACAACTCACAGATTATGGCTTTACTTTTGATAAAATACCTATGTATTGTGACTCGAAAAGTGCCATAGCCATATCATGCAATCCTGTTCATCACTCAAAGACTAAGCATATCAGAGTCCACTATCACTTCATAAAAGAACATGTGGAGGAAGGTACTGTTGAATTATTCTTCGTGAAGACAGATTACCAACTCGCCGATCTATTTACTAAAGCCCTTTCAAAAGAAAGGTTTAACGATTTAGTTCGACAAATTGGAATGCGAAGCCTAACCCCTGAGGAGTTAGAACGTCTTCTCGAATCGTCTTGAAAATGATTTTCCAAAAAGCTTCGCTGTAAATATTTTTGAAAAACAAAATACAAAATTTGAAAAACCAACAAAAGCAAAATATAAAAATATAAAACTTTCAAAAATACAAAAACAATATAAAATCAAAAATCCAAAAATATTCTTCTCACGACATGTCTCTCGTATAATCGATATTCTGTACGTTTCTAGAAATGTCATTCAACAATGATACGGACATATACAGATGCTTGAGCGAGAGTTCCTTTTATGTTTTCTTAAACATGTCGCTTCTAAAAATTTCTTAAAAAAAATGGCTTTCGTATACTTTCAGTACGAAACCCGGACAAAAATGATGACTTTTGATTATTTTCAAATCAAAACTCGTGCTTTTAAAGAAAAAATCTAGTGTACGCTTCAGTGCACTACATTTAAAACTGGTGATAAATCATCATCATCTTGAGCACCTTTTCAGGATTGTTCAAAAAGTTTTTTCAATATCTTTCAAAATATTTTGTGCTCAAGATAACTCCTTCCAAAACCCTTTAATTGATTATGCTTTATTAAAGGGGGAGTATAAAACCAAAATGTTCCAAATTAATGCTTAAATCAAATCCGTTTGTCTTCCCAAAAGAGTCTAAAAATGATGTTTAATCCGTTGATATCAAAAATATCACGAATATGCTATTTTTGAGGGGGAGAAGACGTGATTAAATGTGATCAAAAAAGTTTAATGATCGTTGTTCAAATCTCAAAAGAGCTCGACTCAGCTGAAACCATTGAATTGACGAGAAATCAAAGTCAGTAAATGTACCATTTCGAGAAACTCGTGATAGACATGCACTTTCATGGGTCTAACCTTCTTTTCAAGAAGTGTGTACAACTTCAAGGTAGTTATTAGAGCTAGTTGTCACCTAAAAACTGACAATGGAACTCTCTAACTAAGCAACGTAACCGTGTCTCATGGGGAATTGTCTATCATGAGCCGATCAATTCAAAAAGTGCGAACTCTACCCTCTATGTGCAGATTTCTGTCAAAACTTATTAGCACATGTGAAGGGGGAGTGTTTCTAAAAATATAAAACTCTCAAAGTGTCCCAAACATGTTTTCAATCATAAACACTTTGAGAGATTTTCAAGAAAAATGGTTTTATGGCAACATGGGACAGTCATGGTGTTATAAGGTGACTAAGGATAGGTAAATCCGTCCTATGATCCGCCAGAGCCGGAGGGATCTACCCAAGGACATCACAAATGGTTTTATGGCAACATGGGAATGATTGAAAAAAGGAGTAATGTGAGAAAGGAGAAAGAAGGGGTTGAATAATTAAAAAGAAATGTAAAAGAAAGGGTGAAATGAAATAGCCCTCCATATTCAACCTTAGGGCAGAAACCGGGTTCAATTCATATACTACTGGTTGTCACTAAGATGACACTGGTATTGAAGACAAAGACGTCATGGACCCAGTGACGCACTGCACCTAACCTTCTAGCCACTCAAATTCCTCTTAAAAGGATTTGTTTCATTCTCACTGAGAACCCTACGTAAACTATCGACTTTCTCTTAGAGATCGTTGGTATTGAAGAAGGAGACCCTCTCCCTAGTCTCTGCTCAGGAAAACCAAAATGTACTATTGAGTCTAGAACCACGAGATTCATCAAAAGATCTCATAGGAACACTTGACATGACATCGCTTGTTGTTCATCAATAAGGACACAAGTGATATATTCTAGAGTCCTACACAGATCTTAGCAATCTGCCAGAACATTTATGAGAAGTTTCACATCTGTGATCTTCAATGATTGAATGGAAACTCCTGCCAAGGTCAACATCAAGCAGCCCTGACAGCAGGTCACTTTGGTAACTCCCTGTAGATTACGCTTAGTGTGTCTCAAACGGTCTACAGTCGTGGGGTGATGCTTCGGTGTACCTCAGTGACTCATCTGAACTGTAGATGTACTTTGGTATATCGCGTTATCTCACTTGTGGGACTCCAGTTCAGGAACGACCTTTGTAAGAATTAGAGTCTTGTTTTCACACTATGCTGTTAACACCCTCAAAATTCAAACTTGTAAGTGCCAGAATCCGCTTATTACTAACCAGTTTTTATGTTTTCTTCTTTTGGAAGCTCCAGAGCGGATGGATCGTGCAGATTCTCTACATGCTCATACAAACAACACATGAAAGTTCTCATCAAAATCAAAGGCAACACAAAGTTAAAGATGATTCTTCGTCAATGTCAAAGAATCTACAAAGTTTAATGACTCGAGAACTTCATCATTGGAAACTCAAAGTTAAAAAGAAGTATGGGCATGGTGGATAATGACGTGGAGACACCTAACCAAAGAAGTTGACGAAAGGCAGACAACACCATTATCTGATCACAAAGCATGAAGGAACAAAGAATTAAGACTATTCTATATCTACACACAAAGTTCAAGCTCAAGGAAAGTAAAGACCTAATCAAGTGGAGCATCATTTGAATGACCACCCCTTAGGGGGAGATTGTTAGCCTTAACAATATTTAATAGAAGTGATGGTCATTTACGTTTAGGAACTTTGTAACGTGTGTTAGATATTGTAATAGAATAGTCATTGGGCTCGTGGATTGGGCCAAGCTAACCGGTTAATAGTTATGTCATGTTTAGTCAAGTTATAATGTAACCCAATCCACAAACTAAACCAAGCCCATCCAAAGCCCATAAGGCTTTTATGTTCTAAGTATAAAAGGCACACACCTAGTCATTTGGTGTGTGTGCTTGAGTGTGTAGTGTGTGTTTTTCATATGGAATAAACCTCTTCATGTTTTCATCTATCTTATATATCATACGCCCCATATACATGTTCAAGTCACCATTTCTGAGCTTCATATTAGAGTTATTGTGATAAAGTTGATAGATATTAGGTCCTACAGTGTTTCTCGTGTTTATTATGTATTTTGTTTATTTGAATGTATCTGCATTATGTTTATTTTTCCTTTAGATGTTTGACTGAATTGATGTCTTGTTATGATGTTTATTTGTTTGATATTCTTACTTATGATGTTTTGGTTGTAAATCCTTATTTGAATTGTGTTTTTCCTGTTTATTATGTATTCTGTTTATTTGAATGTATGTGCATTATGTTTATTTTTGTATGATGTTTTTAGGTATGATGTGTATTATGTGTATGTGCAGCTTATTTGATTATGTTAAGCATCCATTATGTTTAACATTGTTTTAATATTTTTTGTGTCTCAAAAGCATATGTAGTTTTTTTTGTAAAACCATTAGAATTGTAGGTTCATTAACATGCATTCATATGCGTTACTATATGTCAGGTAATGGCGAGGATAGGAAAATAACACCTATCAAAGATGTTAATCCTATGAATGATGACATATCTGTGCAAGGAAGATGTATATCAATTTGGCATTCGCACAAAATGAATGTTGCCCACGATCCATATAGCCTTGATTTGGTGCTGCAAGACGCAGATGTATGTACACTATCCTCTTTTCTATGTATATAATAGATTAATAATACTTTATGATGTTTTTATTAACCATATCTTATTTGTAAATCAGAACACAAGGATCCAGGTGTATATCAAGAAGGAGTTTATGTTTAAATTCGAGCTATTGTTCGAAGAGGGTAAATGTTCATCATTTCCAATTTTAGGATAGCTGAAAATGGTGGGAAACTTCCTTTGTTACCACATCGTTTCAAAATAAGTTTCTACATGACAACCATTGTCACACGTACGGAACCTTTTGACACCAACACATATGGTTTTATTTTTGAACCATATAGTCATTTACTGGATCCTGAACATCACGAATACTATGAGAATGATGTTGTTGGTACGTACTTGATCCATTATGAATAATATCAATTTTATTTTTCCTGATTAAAAATGATACTATTATTGTTTGCTAATTTTATTCATGAATTATTTAAATAGATATCATTGGTTCCGTAATTGGTATCGAGGATAGCGTCCCTGTTATGTCTGCTGTTGGTAAAAAGTTTCGTAGAACAATTGTCGTTGAGGATGCTGAGTAAGTATACATTTAGGAATGATATTTCATTTTTGTAACAATTTGATGTTAATGATTTCTTTTTGTATTTATTTAAGTATCCTATATTTTACATAAATTACAGGGCCAATCGTTTGAACTTGACTTTCTGGGACCAATGGGCGAGCATGTGGGATCCATATTCAAGTAAGCGTGCGGCAATTGATCATTTGGTAGTTATACTTTAGCTTGGGAAAGTGAAGTATTGGGATGGTAAGTGTATTGTTCTTCATTTCAAATATTGAATATAGTAACTTAATTAATTCATTTTTAACTATATGTCTTTAATTTTCACATAGCAGGCACTGCCGCTATTCACAATGCTCTATTTGGTTCGAAGATATATATCAATCGTGATATACCAGAGATCGTTTCATTCAAAACAAGGTTATTATCTGTTTGTTAACTCCTTTACTTCAACGATCAAATATTTTATTGTTAGTTACACAAATATTATTTTCGCTTTTTGTAACATATTTTAGGGTTCAACAGCGTGAGGGGTTTCAGGCTGATCAGTTGAAGATTGCAGTGTTCTCACCAGAGGTAAAGGTTCAAACCATATCAGAGTTTTTTCATGGCTGTGTGAAAAAGATTGTTGGATCGATTCGTGAGTGTGAACCGGTATGTTACTGATTTTGATTATTAAATATTAACAAACTATATGTAACGTGTTTGCGGTTATTCAATATACTCAATTTGGATTATAAAATGCAGGATTCACATTGTATTGTTTTGGCAACAATACACAGGATCCACAAAGAGCATGGTTGGGCCTACACCGCATGCAAATAGTGTAACAAAAGAGTTCATGTTGAACAGGGAAGGAATCACAAACCTGCTTTTATTTGCGAGGATCATGGATCTGTCCAGGCTGCATCCAGGTAACAACCATTAACAAAGACTATCCATTGTCTTATAATTTATGGAATCTTATGTTTTTGGTTATTTTCTTATCAAAGTTTTAAGGTCATTGTAAGGCTGATTGATGAGTCGGGATCTGCCCCAGTTGTTTTTTTAACAACTTTTACAAGCTTACTGAGCATACTGCATGGGAACTGATGGAGAAGCATGATATGGATCCAGACGAATACTGGCCGCAAGAGTTGGACAAGATAGTAGGCAAGAAATGTCTCTTTAAGATCTACTTCTCTGAGTACAATGTCAACTACAACAATCACACTTACTGGTGTGACGGTTTTTTTTGAGAATGTTGAATTTATCAACCATTTTAAGAAAGAGTTTTTAGATGAAGACGTGATTGATGATGTGCTTGATGAGGTAAATTATCATATAACATATTGAATTATTACAAACATTCAACTTTTTAGTGCCGACATACATTTTATTAATGTATTTTGTTTATCAGGTTCAAACTCAGGAGTTCGCCGCACCTTCTACTCTTATAAAGAAGGTAACAATGTCTGATGCAAGTTTAAGCCGCGTGTTGGATTTGCAGTCACTTACTGGACATAGTGATGCATCTAGGAATGCATCAAGTTCCGATTCAAAGAAGGGCCGTGCGATTGATTTGCAGTCAACTCCTTCAACAGGGGAATCATCAGGCAATGCAGAAAAGAAGCAACATGTATTTATTGATCTGGAAGAGATTGACAGTGAACCCGATGGTGAAGAAGGCATACAGACTATCCAAGATTTGGTTCAAGTCAAGATTGAACCTGAAGATTAGATCCAACCCAACCACTCCATGGTTCCTATCATTTTATTTCTTTATTTGGCATTATGCATTTTGCAAGAACAATTTTTATTTTTGAATAATTTGTTTCAAACAATATGTTTGCTTTCTTATGAAAGCAATTGTTATTTTATACGTATCATGGAGATGGAATTTGTTAATCAATTTTGCCACTTTTTGGCGTTTTAATGCTGTTGATTTTTAGTTACCATTTGATTCAGTGCTCTTTAGATGTTTTACAACATTTAATTAGACATTTAGGAAAACTATGTTGAACATATAATAAAATGTTATTATGGTCATGACAACACCAATTCAATATTTACATATGCAATACCATCATAATATTCTTGCAAACATGGTTAACATTGATGCAAATTTTTCAAAAACAAAACTTCATCTCTTAGATGTTATGTTTGAATCTTCTTAAATTAAAAAAAAAAAAAAAACTCAAATCATTCCTATTTTCAGTATCTTAAAATTGGTAACAAACTTTCGATTTTTAAAAATTATATCATTCAATATTCACTTTAAACGTTTAAAAACAATATCTTTTCCTAAAATCACTAACTTTTCATAACTTATATAAACTTTAACACAATAAACGTAAAACATATATTTTTTTTCTTTTCATAAAACTCAATTCTTCAGTAATCAATGGTTCATTCCAAATCATCAAAGGTAAGCATTATATATTCGTAGCATATAATTTTATGATTAGTTGTTGATAACGTATTGTAATTTTATTTATTTAGGTTACAAACAAGGAAGAATATCAACAACACCAACCAATTTAACAAATAAAAACTCACCCATGATCATCTTATCGGATGATGAAGTGGTATGTTTTAAACATGAACTATTAGACATTATCAATAAAGTTATATTACGATATGAAGTTATACTTATAAATTTTCAGGATGTCTCTTTCTCCAACAAACGCAAAAGATGTATAAAGGATACTGTTTTTGAGGAAAATAATGTTGTTCATATTGTTTTGTTGGATGATGATGCCGATGATGTATTACCAACACTTCAAAACCAAAAAATAGAAGACCAATTTGAAAATCAAGAAAAATTTGTAATGTTATGAATTCATGTTAAGTTTTATTTAATGAATATATCTTTGATAATGGTTCTATGATGTTGTTTTTTAAACACTTTTATTTTTACATATATAGTCTTCACTTTTTTTTTAAAATATAATTACGATTTTATGTTAGGAATCTGATGATGAAACCCCTATTCGGTTTAAGCGCAATCGCAATGATACACAAACTAACTCTACAAGAAAATTTTTGGACCATTTGGTTAATCAACCTGATGAAGGCGACGTTGATAAACACAAATTGGTATGTTATTAATTAAGTTAATGTTTTATTTGATGATTATATCTTTAATAATGGTTGTATAATGTTCATTTTTGACATATTTTTGATATTTATGTACTTTATACTTTTGTGAATCTAATTTCTATATCATCTTAGGAATCTGAGGAAGAAACCCCTATTTGGTTTAAGCGCAACCGCAATGATACACAAAGAAACTCTGCAAGAAAAGTTTTGGATCATTTGATTAAGGATCCTGAAGAGGACGACATTGCTCAACATACCAATGATTTTAAATCATTTGATAATTTAGTCTCACCAAAATTTAAAGTAGTTGGTCAAGAGGATGATGAATTCATTAATCATCCTACTGATTGTTTGCAAACTTTGAATGAATTTAAGAATGTTGACGAACAACAATCCTTAGAATACAAAAACAAGAATTTTGCTCTAATTGATAAAGAATCAGACGACGAAGAACAACATTAGTGATGATGGCGTGTGGGTTAATATAAATGATCTAGATCAACCTTTTCGCGAATTTGATAATACTAAGACATACATTGATGATGAAGCCGAAGAAGATTTACAAGATGAGGGCAGCTATGAAGTACCATCTGTATCTGATGGAGATGGTTCAGACAGTTTCGTTGATGACCAATCTTTAGGTTATGATTCTACTGATGATGAAGATGACGAATTTTGATTGTTAAATTTGTTTTTACATTTTTTTAATGTTTTTGGAATAATATGTTTTTAAAAGATTATGTTTTTTTAATTTCATTACTAAGTTTCATTACTAATTTCCACTTGGATGATTTTGTTGATGGTGAGACTTTCATTACTAAAGATACAAATGAGTTAATTAATGATCTAGGCGTTGATAATTTTGTGGATGTTGGAGAAAGAGACATCCTTTTAGAGACATCCTTGGAGAAAGAGACATCCAATTGTATGCCTTTTAGAACTCATTACTAAAGATTCATGTGAAATGTGTCCGCAATAAGTATTATAAAGTTTTGTTACTTTTTTCATTCAAGTATGTTTAGAACTTGAATCTGTTTATTTAATAACTATTATCTTAACGTATGCGTATCGTGTTTCACATTCCTATCAATAAATCATAACGGTTTGTCATTTGGATCAACCATGTTTTACCAATCAATATCAATCGTTTATGGTAGAATTGTTTGTGTTTAAAGCAGTTTAACCTGCACACACATGTAATTCTCATTTCCAATCTAAAAGAAAACAAAACCAATTCAACTGATATGATACAGTTAACATATTGAAAACAATAAACAGTCATAATCCTAGGTAAATTGGTGTATATAAACAGCAACGATTCGTACTGAATAAAAAACCAACCAAAAGATAGCCTACATAATTAAAGTATATATACATAATACTACCATGTTTACGTACACTTGCACGTACGTGCATTCAGTAGACCTAATAATAATTATCCAAACATATGTCTTAAGTACAAAACACAAAATATGATATTAAAAGAGTTTGTTTAAAACATGTCCAACCATGACCAGAAACATTAAAGGACGTGCAAGTGAATGCTTAGCAAATATAGAATATAGGGAATTGAGTGTTCTGTCCCTCTTCCACGTCCAAGTCTTCACCATTGGATACATACTTGAACCTAATCATCTTTGTGTATGGAAATTGACATATTGAGGCCAGCACGTTCCACTTCCCGTGCACATTCACATGATTGTTTCTTTCTGGATTTTCATTGTGAGGCTCCATACGGACTTTCATCTCCTGTCGATATTCTTGGTGGATGATAAGCGCCCGATCATACATGTGCATGGGGTATGTCTTAAGGAACTTTGCAGGGATTGCCTATAAATTTGGATTTTGCAATTACTATTAACCAGTTGATTGCAATCAACAAATTTGTATAAACAATACAATAAAGGAAACTTACCAATCTTTCCTTGCACTGAATGGTAGCATAGCTTTTGTAGAAGGTCCTATCATTTTCTCCGAAGTGATCCATGTGAAATGGCCAAAAGCAAATGTGTTTCATTATGTCATCTTCTACACATAAGAAGTATTTATTTTATATGTTAACAATCTATGAAATTAGACAGTCCTAATAAGTTATATTATGAAAATGCATAATAACAAGTAATAATAACACAAAATTAAAATACATACTCTGTTCATGCCACTCCAACGGTAGTTGCTGCTTCCTTAATGTAGGTGCTCCTTTGTAAATAATATGTGTAATCATGCTACCATCATCGTTAAAGGCATCCAGCCACAGTTGATTTCCCCTGTTCTTTGTTAAGACACACACAGTTCCGGCCTCCAGTCCGATATCCTCCACCATCGTGTTCCATGCATCACCCAACAATCGATAAACAAACGTGCCAGTATTGAGTAATACTGCTACACGTCTCACATGACACGAGTAATGTTCACCGTTTGCTTTGATAGTAAGCTCATTGAGTTCCTGAAGTCCTGGTAGTAGTTCGGCAAGAATTGACTGTAGGAATGTATATCATAACCATGTTATGCAATTTGTATATAAAACCTATACTATCAACTTGTGTATCTTTTATGAAACCACATTTTAAAATGTATCAGTATTGAATACCTGTGGTAAACGAGGGTCTGGCAGAACATAAGTCTTTAACCTTGAGAAAGTAGATCTGTTTCCATCATAACCAGCTACTTCCTTGCCGTTACGCAAATAACCAGTCACATAAAAACAATCCTCACCTTCTTCAATGAAATGCAGCAGGTGGACATCTTCACTTAAGTTGCGATTGCAAAATGTGGTCCATTTAGGACCTATTAAATACCAGAGTCCGTATTGAGGCCTCACTAACTCCACCTTGAAACAATATCCATCAGCAGGAATGATGTATATCGCCGAGTTACTGTGGTACGCTTCTTCGTTGTACACTTCCGGTAGGATCTGCAACAAAACAAGTCCGAATATATATAAATTGTTTACTAATAAAACACTCAATTATATATTTGAGTTTTGTGAAATCAATATGTTAAGTACCTGAAATTTTGAAAAGTGGTCCTCATCTTGCAGAATCACAAACTCGATACCCATTTTTCCCTGCATGAAAAAATATATTTTGTAAAAAGATTTTATATAGGTTTACATCAACAAGAACAGGGCATTGGCATTACACCACATCCGAAAAAGCGTCTTAACCATAGTTTGTTAAAAATACATTTACATATACTTTGATATTATAGATCTTTAAACATACAACTTAATTAAGTTAAAGACGTGTTCCAGTGATATCTACCTTGCTAACAACAATAAATGCAACTTTTTATCAAAGTGTATCGCAAAAAACTACTAACGAACTTTTTTATTAAGAAATCTTTTTTAACCCCTATTTTTTACATATAATCTGATCTTAAATTAGCTAACAAGATTAATACATACAAAGTACATAAGTTAAACCATATTTCATGTCATATGATCCTTACTAACAACAACACATGCAACCTTTTATCAAAGTCTATCGCAAAACCATACTAATTAACAAAGGTATATCAATTTTGTTATAACCCTATTAACTAAAGATAATATGAACTTCATTTACCTAACAACCTTACTACATACAAAGTACCTAAGTTAAATCATATTTGATGTCATATATTCCTTACTAACAACAACACATGCAACCTTTGATCAAAGTGTATCGCAAAACTTTTGGAATCGCTCCTAACTCGTAAATGGAACGACATTGACGGGATTACATTATCTATCTTTGTTACCTTAAAAACAAGGGCTTGTTATGTCATTTAGTCATAAATATATGTGTTTAGGTATAAATACCCCTCCATACTTCCATGGAGGGGTGAGTCTCTTAGTGTAAGCTTCACCTTTCTTATTAATAAAACACATAGTTCTCTCCCTTCTCTCTAGTCTCTCTCTCTAACATAATGAAGATGTTCTTCCATCTTCCCCGACCTCCCGATTCACCATATCAACCAAACATACGGTCCTAACATTGGTATCATAGAGCCCGGTCAGATTTATCAGTGATTGTTTTTTTTGGTGATTGTATCTTGTCAAAAATAATTACTTTAAAACTGTTTTTCACAAAGTTTTTTTTAACTTTCTTATTCATTTTCTGATAACAGTTTTAAAAGGTTATATCTTGGTCAAATATAAAAGTCAGTTTCTTTAACAGTTATTACTTTGTGTTTTGGGTCATTTAGTTGTCCAAACTGCTGATGACTTTTGTACAAGTTCTGGTCAGCTGGTCACATTCATGGTCAAAGTAGGTAAAATAGTGATTTTTTTATACCATTTTTCAAGGTTATCTTTGAAGCTGGTCAGAAAAAGGACGCTGGAAAAGTCAACAAAGGGTCAAAACCCTAATATTACGCCTAAGACCTCATCTTCAGATCGGTTACGAGTAACTGTGAAGTTACTCGTAAGAAAGTATGGTTACGCATAAGCCTACGCGTAAGCCTTAAGCTTACGAGTAAGCTTACTCGTAAGACCCCATTTTTACGCTTAACCATACGAGTAATACTCGGTTTACGCATAAGGACTGCTTACGCTTAAGGACTTTGGACCAAGACTTTACGCTTAAAGTTTTTCTTACGCATAAGCCTTTCGACCATAAAAGTTTACGCCTAAGACTCTTTGACAGATAACCAAGATGAGTAGAAGACCAGACCAGAAGTTGAAGACCACGACTACTTGACCAAACCAACAAAGCCATACCAAATTCAAATTAAAACCAAATCAAACACTAACCTACCACATCTCCTTCAATCACACAAACAACATCAAATATACTTTATCCTATCATCATCAAACAGCAAGTCCCGTATCTACACGATCTCAGTTTTTTTTTCTTTCGCGGTATACAAAGATGCATCAAGACTCTTTAAGGTCTAATGAAAGAAGAGTAACCTCATTGATCAATTTTTGAAGATTCACTTCATTTCATATCCGAAAAATTAAAGAGAAACACAATAACAAATCTGTTATATGTTTTCTTTGATTCACTCAAAAAAGGCAATCAAAACAAAGAAATAAAACTTTAAACATACCCAAGACCCTTTTCTAAAGGATCTTGACGACATAGACTCTATGGTCTTCCTGTCTTCGTCATTTAAAGTAAACATGAAGTGGTGTTCCATTGGAATAGATGATGGAGACTGTCGTAGGCTTTTGATTGATGATGGGATTTAGATGAGAGGAGTAATTTTATCAGAACTGAGAAGCTTGGTGAGAGAAATTGAGATGTGGTAGGCGAATAAACAAACGTTAGGTGTGTTTAGGTCAAATGATATTAAGTTATATCTTCTTAACCAGTTATATATCATTGACCGATTATAACATTTCTAATAGAGTTTGGGCTTCTCATCCATTTAATTGTGTTGGGCCTGGTAGAACATGATTGATTAGATCAGTTTTTTTCATCAATTGGATCCGGCATAATGAACTTATGGGCTGACATGATTAAGTGAGAGATTATTGAATTGGGCCTCAAATCTTAACCTGTTTATCGAGCTAATATGTTATATCAATCAATGGGTTGGATGTGATTTGGGCTAAAATGATTTTATCATCCGATGTATTTCAATACATTGATTAACTTTGGCATTTTCGTTGGCAAAAAGAGTGGTATTTTGGATTCATAAATTTTTACAGAGATACAATTTTTTTGACAAGATCGGGAAAACCATTATCATAGTTCACATTAACCAAGTAACGAAGGCTAGTTTTGGGCATTTAACCGCAAGATGTGACTATGACGTGAACTCTTTATTATTTATTTGAGGTTGACGTGGGATATCACGGGCGCGTGTACTTAGTATCTTGAAGATATCGGGGTTGGTTGGATGCATGATTCTTTGAGATCCTTGTTCGAGCTTTAACCGTTACGAATGACAAACACTTGAGTTGTCTAGTTGTACCTGATGTAAGGAGTTATGTAGTTGTGCTCACAACGTATAACTATCACTTTTAAGGAGTTACATTGTTTTGCTCAAGTGTCACACTAAGGTGTGGATAATTTGAGAAACTTTAGGTTTACCTTTTTTCGATGGTGTTAAGAAAAAGGGTTCTTCGTCTGACAATAGTGCAAGTTTAAGTTAAAAGTTTGGGTTGTTTTACTTCAGTCTCAAGTTCTTCATATTGGGTTTTCTCCATCAGTAATCACTAAAAAGAGCCGTCAGAATGATAATGGGATTGGTAAAGAGTTATTTGAGAAGAGTATAAACGAGCAGAGAAGTCTTATCAGTAGTTGATTCTCATGAGATATTTATGGTACTTCACAATTGTTCGATTACTTGGACATACATGGTTTCCCTGTCTCCAATTCATCATCAACATACGTGGTGTATGATCCTGATTCATTGAAAACATCAGGGGGAAGAGAGTATAGGTGGTGTTTGCTTCCTTTGATGTTTTTGGATTTTTTTTCGAAAACCCTCTCCTTTTATGAATTTCTTCAATCAGGGGGAAGAAATGAGACGATTAGTGGTTAAAATTTCTCAATTCGGTGTTATCGTCTCACTTTCACAGAGTTATCGTGTGTGAAGTTACCTAAATATGATGTTATGATGCCTTACACACGGTTATTTTATCGAGTAACTGCATATTCACAAGTGATTATTATTCCGATAGACTGCAACATTCAGGGGGAAGTCGTTTCATTTCGTCTTTCGCGGATTATTTGGGTGAAGCATCTACATATGTGAGAAGATCTTGGTGATTTCTTGCATGTTACCCCCGAACGGATTTTACGCAATAAGTCAGATTTACCTTGTGTGGTTTACTGCTCATCTACAAATTCCACTGCGTACTGAAAACTTCAAAAGTTAGAGGAAATGTTCACTACATCAAAGTTTTGAATCTGCTAAAGACGGTTGTCAGTTTGGGGGGAAGCTGATTCAGAAACTTCGCCAAAAAGAAGTGTACGAAGAAGCTGCTAAAGACATGCAGCATGATTTGGGGGGAAGTTTATCCAATTCATGCATATTACATCATTTGCGTACAAGTGAAGAAAATAGTTCTCAAGTCGAGGTACTAGAGGAAGACAAAGAGCGTAAACTTTCATCATCCTCAGCACTTGAAGAGCTTATGAAGACCTTTCTTTATGTGTTTTTTATATTTGTAGTAAATGTTGTAAGTAATCCCTTATGTCGTCCCATTGGGGGAAGATTGTTGGAATCGCTCCTAACTCGTAAATGGAACGACATTGACGGGATTACATTATCTATCTTTGTTACCTTAAACACAAGGGCTTGTTATGTCATTTAGTCATAGATGTATGTGTTTAGGTATAAATACCCCTCCATACTTCCATGGAGGGGTGAGTCTCTTAGTGTAAGCTTCACCTTTCTTATTAATAAAACACATAGTTCTCTCCCTTCTCTCTAGTATCTCTCTCTAACATAATGAAGATGTTCTTCCATCTTCCCCGACCTCCTGATTCACCATATCAACCAAACATACGGTCCTAACAAAAACCATACTAACTAACAAAAGTATATGAGATTTGAGATGGCCCTATTGTAACATATAATCTGATCTTCATTGACCTAACAACCTTAATACATACAAAGTAGCTAAGTTAAAGCATTTTCGATGTTATATTGGACTTACTAACAACAACACATGCAACCTTTGATCAAAGTCTATCGCAAAACTATAGTAACTAACAAAGGTATATCAAAATTGTTATAGCCCTATTCTAACATATAATCTGATCTTCATTGTCCTAACAACCTTAATACATAGAAACTACCTAAAGCTAAAGCATATTTGATGTCATATCTTCCTTACTAACAACAACACATGCACCCATAGATCAATTAAAATTGGAAAACCTTCCTGATCACAAAATAAGTAACAAAAAACTGTAACCCTTATTCTATTCGATGATATGATCTTACTTAATTTAACAACCTTAAAAGATACAAATTACCTAACTTCAACCATATTGTTAGTGTAAATAACACGTTACTAACAACAACACATGCAACCTATGATCAGATTGTATGTGAATATACCTTTGTTTTGATCATTTATCACATGAAATCAAAGATCGATTCAAAATTATTCTTACCTAAACAAATATTTACAACCACCATATTTGTTTGATCAACTGTTTAGCAATCAAACCTTTTATTATTCATAAACAAAAACTAAAATCTTACAGTATAAACTCAGATCTTCAACTTTTGTTGATGACGTTAAAATGAATGATGAGGTCAGAAGAATGATTACCTTTTTGTTTGATAGCTTCAGCTGGAGTGAATGCGCGTCTCGAAGTGTAGAGGAAGGAACCAAGAAAATAGATTGTGTAGGTCCTATATGAGTAGTTAGTAGAGTCAAAGATTTTTTGTAGCAAATTCTTTAGAAGATTTTTTTTCCATAAAAGACTTTAATTTTAGGTACTTGGACTTAAATCTTTATTTAGTATAATTAAAATTTTATATTGATATATTAAATATAACTTTTTTGAATTGCATTTGACTTTGCATGATATTAGGAAACTAGTTTGTTAAAAAACATTATACAATATATATGTTACATTAATGTGCTAATTCCGTTTTTTTTTTTTTTTTTTTTTTTTTTTTTTTTTTTTTTTTTGATACTAACACATCATTTGGATCGATCTAATACATCTCCACAAAACAACCAGTATCTTGACTTATCATCTCCATGAAAGAAACACAAGATAAAGAGAATCGTGGCACGTTGGTGCATCAAGGTATGGAGTTTATTAATTGTTTATATTTTTCTTTATTTGTTTTGTTTTTTACCATTAGAAAATTACATCTAATAGAGAGGTTTTTTATATTTGATTGGAATATTGTTTATGTTTGAATTTACTTTCATATATAAAGCAATTGCACATGCGAATAACAACAAGAGGAAAGCTAAAGGAAATGAAAATTTGTTGTCACCTCCTCAAAGACATTCACATATTGGCATAGACAACACACCTTTACTAGACATTTCCGTTAGAAAGGTTGGAAGAAAGGCTTCAACAGTTCCATGAACGGAAAGTGTGTTACTCTCTTAATGTCTACAATACTATACATTATTTTTTTTTGGTTTTTGTTGTTATTCCAACTTTAAACTGTTTGTATTTATTTGATTTTCAGGTGTGCTTAATGATTCGATAACTTCTAAAAAACTTGTTGGAAGACCATCGACAAGACAGACGCTAAGAGAGATTAATACAAGTACGTGTAGTATTGTGGTGGTTAATTACATTATGTATACAGTTTTTAAAATTTATATTCAGTATTTGTTACCATTAGGTAATGCACTTTACCATCTTACTAATCATGTCCGAGTAACTCAAGATAATTATAATATAGGTATTTAATCGAATATGATAGTAACTGATGCGCCTTTAGTGGATTTATCCATTAAGAAGGCTGGAAGAAAGGCTTCAAGACCTCCACTTACAGAAATTTCAGAGAGTTTGTTCCTAACTTAATATCTACAATAATAACCTAAGTATTATTAATAAATTTATTTATTTTTTATACAAGTACGTTTCATAGTGTCGTCGTTAATTACATCATGTTTTTAAAAAAAATTCATATTTAAGATTTTTTACCATTACGTAATGCACTTTAACATGTTACTCATCATGTCAAATCAACTAAACATCATTAAAATCTAGGTACTCACTCGAATATGACAGTAACTGATGCGCCTTTAGTGGATTTATCTATTAAGAAGGCTGGAAGAAAAGCTTCAAGACCTCCACTTACTGAAACTTCAGACAGTTTGTTCCTAACTTAATATCTACAATAATAACCTCTGTATTACTGATAAATTTATTTATTTTTTAGTTTATGTCAAATAACAATATAGTTATTGTTAATAAAGGTGTTCGACCGAGGGGACGTCCGCGCAAAAGCGACAATTCAACAAGTAATTCAGAATATTAACAAATTTATCAATTGTTTGTTATTGTGTTATCCGAAATTTAGCATTGTCTTTTTTCACTTAGATACCCCACGAAACGATTTTATTATTGTTGGCTCAATAACTCCAAATGATACTATACGTAATGTTTCTCTTCAAGGTAGTGGTAATACCAAACTGACATCAAAAGGTATTTATCTCTTCGTCATAAATATGATGCACTGATCAGAATATTTAAAAATGAAAAGTCCATATATAAAGATATCAATAAATAATTTCATTTTTTTATAGGTACATTCATACGAAACAACAATGGCTCAAGGTTTCGAAACCAGACGCCTGTGAAATTCAATTTAGGTACATAGTTTCATCATTAACTTTTCATTTATCCGTTAATGTAATTATATATATCACACTTGATTAATACGTTCGGATACAATCACAATGGTGTAATATAATGTGTGACATGATCCACATCTTCTAAACGCGATACACTGTCGAATGTCCAATCTTCTTTACTAACACCTCAACTTCATAAGCTTAAAGGAAAAATGGTCACAAGGCAATCTGCAAGGCGTATAAACTTCAACCAAACTGATCCTATTGTCAATAAAACTGCCAACAGACATTCATTTGTTGGAATCTCTAATGGTAAGTGCTTAAAAAACAACAATGCGCAAAATATGAACCATTTGTGCCTGTTAAAGCACGTAATTGTTTAGTAAATATAAGAAATCATTAATATGTCATAAATGTATTGACGTGTATCAGATTATATTGATCATGGTGATCAAAGATTTGAATGCGAATCTTGTGGTGCAATGCTTTGGCATGCTGAGGTGATAAGAGGCACGGGAACTGGTAGTTCGCAGTCTTATTCACTGTGTTGTGGTAGTGGTAAGGTTATGTTGGGCACTGAACTTAAATAGCCACCTAAACTGCTAAAGGAGCTTATTACGAATGAACACCCTAAGAGCGCGACATTCATAGATAATATAAGGTGGTATAATTCAATGTTTGCATTCACTTCCATTGGTGCCCAACAAGACCACTCTGTTAATGTCGGACGTGGTCCATATTGCTATCGCATACATGGTGAGAATTACCACTTAGCAGGTAGTCTATTGCCAAAGACTAGAAGGACACCTAAATTTTCTCAGCTTTATATAGTTGATACTGAGAATGAGATAAGGAACATAATGAACGCTGTCAGGTTTGATTCTTTATCCAACTACATTATGTTTTTGCACATTAACACAAAACAATCTATATCCTTATTTATCTTTATTACCTTTGTAAATATTGAAATTTAATGTTGCAGCAATGAACAAATGACGTCTTCCAAAAAACAAGACTTAGACTACGAGCTTACGAAGGAGATACGTGACATGCTTGATGAAATTAATCCATTGGTTCAGGATTTTAGCATGGCGGGTGAACATATGAGATCTTTTAATGATAATAAATATTGTCTTAAGCTTATTGGTACAAGGCAACGAGATGGTAGACACTATAATCTACCTACTGCATCAGAAGTGGCTGCTTTAATTATGGGAGATTTTGACCAAACCAAACACAAGAGAGACATTATTCTCCACCAACAAGATGGCGACCTTCAAAGAACCAGTGAATTGCACCCCTCTTATCTCGCATTGCAGTACCCTTTGTTCTTTCCTTATGCTGAGGATGGTTATCGCACTAATATATTTCATGAAGGCGTAACTGATTACGAAGAAACAAACAAAGGAACACGCGTAACAATGAGAGAGTGGTTCGCATACCGTGTACAAGAAAGGCGAAATGAATTCTCCATGATGCTAAACGGAAGAAGGCTATTTCAGCAATTTTTGGTAGATGGATAAACAATGGTTGAATCAGAAAGAATGAGGTTTAATCGCAAGCAGTAGAAAGAGCTTAGAAGTGAAACATATTCTAAGCTTGAAAAATTGGCAGCGGATGCGGATTCTGGAGTACAACTACGTGGCAAAAAGGTTGTGTTGTCGTCGTCATTTACGGGTAGTCCAAGGTATATGATGCAGAACTATTTAGACGCAATGACAATTTGCAAGTTCTATGGTTATCAGGACCTATTCATAACATTTACATGTAACCCAAATTGGCCCGAGATATCACGTTTTATGGTCGAAAGAGGATTGAAATCAGAGGATCGACCCGATGTAATTACACTAGTCTTTAAAATTAAGCTTGATAGCCTTATGAATGATCTAAAGGATCGACGTACATTTGGACGTGTCAAAGGAGGTAATGTCACTAAACATTTTTGAATAATATTCTTTTGACAATCATTGTGTACATTTTGTTAATTTATTCCTTGATTTCCTCATTTGATTATATGTTTTACAGCTGTTTACACCATTGAATTTCAAAAAAGAGGCTTTCCTCATTGTCACATATTGCTATGGCTTGAAACTGAAGATAAGATAACCACAACAACAAATATTGATAAGTATATATCCACTGAAATACCGAATAAGGAGGAAGACCCTGAATTGTACCAAATCGTTACAGATCACATGATGTACGGCCCATGCTGTCATGATTATCCAAGCTATCCGTGCACAGTTGATTTTAAATGTACCAAGAATTTTCCAAAACCATTTAACGAAACCACGGTAATTGATGACAATGGTTATGGAATTTATAGGAGGCGGAATGATGGCACTACTATAAAGAAAATGGAACAGATTTGCACAATGGTTTCGTAGTTCCTTACAACCCCGGTTTGCTCAGGCGATATCAGTCACATATAAATGTTGAATGGTGCAACCAGGTTGGTTCCATTAAGTATTTGTTAAAATACATAAACAAGGGACCGGCTAGGATTACTATTGGCTTAGATGGCGAAGAGGTCGATGAGATTAAGGATTTCTATGATTGTAGATATCTTTCGGCTTGTGAAGCAGCATGGCGTATATTAAAATTTGATATACACTATAGGAATCCGAGTGTTGAACGTTTGCCATTTCATTTGTAGAGTGAACAATCAGTTGTGTTTGATGCAACTGGAATCATTGATTACACCCTTGAAAAGTCATCTGTAAACGAGACTAAATTTGTTCAGTAGATGGAACTAAACAAGATGGATACATTTGCTCAGAAGTTTCTTTATGTCGAGATACCTAAATTTTATGTTTGGAATCCTCAAAAAAGGATTTGGACGCCGAGACAAAAAGGTGAGAGTTTGGGCCGTATTCATCATGTTCCACCTTCTTGGGGTGAGATGTTCTACTTGCGTGTATTGCTAAACAAGGTGAGAGGTCCGCAAAAATGGGAAGACTTGAGGAAATTTGACGATGTTGTGTATCCTACTTACAGAGATGCTTGCTATGCGCGTGGGCTTTTGCAGGATGATAAGGAGTATATTGATGGATTACTGGAAGCGAGTCACTGGGGTATGGGTGATTATTTGAGGTCATTTTATTGTGATGTTACTCATGACAGATAGTATGTCTCGGCCGAAAATTGTTTAGGAAAAAACTTGGCATGTCATGGCTGCTGATGTGGAGCATTTTGAGCGCATAAAGTAGAATAATCCTTGTATGTTGTCGTAAAATGTTTTATGTTTGTTTCCATTTTAATTTCATATTAAATCTGACCAATTACACACACATAATTGCATCCCTCACTAAACTAAACAAGCGTATAGTCTTAAATACACATTCAGTTAATCAAAATAAAGAATGAAGATAAATCTTAAATATAATTCATTTCATAACATTTTTTGGATTACATCAAGCATATTCAAATACATACTAAATACGATATTAATCTAAGTCATCCTTGGAGAATGCTAAATGTAAATTATCGTAGTCATAACTTTCAATGTCTTCTTTCTCCAAATCTTCTTCCATATCTGAAGAACCCTCTTCAAACAGATTAACTCCAGGCATTGTAGCAAACTCTTTCGCTTGATCATCTCTTAGTTGTTGATTGCTATCCCTTTCTGCTTGTGCTTTATACCTTTTTTCAAGTTCTTTGTTCATCTCCATTTCGATTGGGTAGTACCAATCGTCAGGAGGCCATACATGTTCTTCCGCAGCACTGTTGTTTTTTTCTTCAACAATCTCTACATTGTAAGAACAGAATAATTTTACACTCTTATTTTTTAAATAAAACTTTCATAATCCATACTCAATATACACTTCAAATAATGATGTTCTAAATTATTAAAATTTCAAACCAATGCTCATACCTTCTTTGATGGTTTTTTCCTCTGCCCTTTGTTCTTTAATGCATTATTTTCTGAAACAATAAAAACAAAGCAGTTAGTTTTCATAGAATGAATAAAAATAAAAGTAATATAAAAATTGATTCAACAAATCATGTTATACTTGCTGTCGTTTCCGTTTTGTTCTTCTTCAAAATCGCATTCGCTTCTTGATCTTTTGTTTGATGCAGACATGATTTTTGTATTATCCAAATATTCTACAAAGATTACAGGTATTTGAGTTGAATATGATGCAGTGGTAACTATTTTGCAGTTGCAGTTTTTATAATCATTATCAGGAAAACCAAGAGACTAATAAGTAGCCTTCCATGACACTTCTTTTTAGTGTAGAGTTTCAAAAAAGATGTTCAAACATATTTAAAGTGCAATTATTACATTTTACACATATAAATATACATATATATTTGTTTTATTTAATCTTTAAGGTTATATATTTTATCATAATTGATTTCAACATAAGTAGTATTAATAACATTTTTTCATGCAAACATTAAAAAGCTTGTGAAAATAAAATATTACTATAGTTTAGCATGATTTTTGTTGACCAATTTTCCAACCTTCACATACCACATTTTGTATATGGTAACTGAGACTATAGGACATTCACAACTACATTCAGTTATATAAGTTACCTTTAGTACGTGCTACTATAATCTCTTATAAGCTTATCTAAAAATATTCAAATACATGTCTTTTAGCCCATTTTCCTTTTTTATTAAGTTACAATATTATGTAAATGCAGGCCTGCAACTGAATGACAACCAAAAGTATAACATATGTTTGACTTATATTGAACACATGCTACTGTGTAACAACAAGAGTCTAAAGAATTTCATGAACATGCCATATCCGAATAACGAATTCACAATGGAAGGGTATAACATGTTGATATATGATGAGACATCGTACAAGGTAGATGAATTAAAAGAGCAGCATAAAACATTGTATGGCAGTTTGACATCTGAACAAAAAGGTATTTATGCAACGGTTATGGATGCTGTAGACAATAACAAAGGTGGAGTGTTCTTTGTGTATGGATACGGTGGAACTGGAAAGACATACCTTTACAAAACAATGTCTGCTGCATTACATTCAAAAGGTGGTATAGTGTTGTATGTTGCATCTAGCGGTATTGCAGCGCTATTGTTGGAAGGAGGAAGGACAGCACATTCCCGGTTTGCAATTCCAATCAATATAGTGGAAGATTCGATGTGCCACATTCCTTATGACAGTGACCTCACAGATTTGATACGACAAGCGAAGCTCATTATATGGGATGAGGCTCCTATGATTCAGTCATATTGTTATGAAGCATTTGATAGGACACTGCGAGATATTTGCAGGTCAGACCCGTCTCAACCATCTAACAGTGTTTTTGGTGGAAAAGTTATCCTGTTTGGTGGTAATTTTCGACAAATTCTTCCTGTCATCCCTAATGCAAGCCGTAATGATGCGTACATGCCACAATTAACTCTTCCTATCTGTGGCAACATTGCAACGTTATGAACTTAACAGTTAACATGAGATTGGGTTCTGGATCAACCGAATCTGAAAGAAAAGAAATACAAGATTTTGCTGATTGGATTTTAGACATTGGTAATGGAAGGGTTGGTGGTACTAATGATGGCGATTCGACTGTTGTATTTCCGGATTGGGATGTTGATACCAGAATCCGATGATTATGTTGGTTCAATAATTGATGTAACATACCCGCGTTTTCTTGAAAACCTATGGAATCCTGAATTTTTCCAGGAAAGGGCCATTCTTTCACCTACTCGTGAAATGGTGGATATGATTAATGAACGCATGTTGGATTTGATTCAAGGAGATGAGACGTTATATGAATCATTAGATTCTATTTCTTTGGATGATTCAGACACAAATTTTGATGATTCTATATACACTACAGATTTCCTAAACAGTTTAAGGATGTCCGGTCTACCGCAACATGCAATAAAGTTAAAGATTGGTACTCTTGTAATGTTAATACGAAACATTGATCAAAAAGTAGGGTTATACAATGGAACAAGGCTTCAAGTACTTAGGTTGGGAATCAATGTTATTGAAGCCAAGATCATAGCTGGTGGAAATGTTGGTAGGGTTTGCGCTATTCCCCGTATGGTAATTACCCCTTCAGACACAAAAATGCCAAACAGAAGGCAGTTTCCTATTCAAGTGTGTTTTGGTATGACGATTAATAAAAGCCAAGGGAATACATTGTCATAGGTAGGTTTGTATTTACCAAAGCCGTTCTTCTCACATGGTCAACTATATGTCGCTTTGTCAAGAGTTAAGAGCAAGCGAGGATTGAAGGTTCTATGTCTTGATAGTAACGGAAACTATTGCTCAACTGCAAATGTAGTTTATATAGAAGTCTTATGTCGGATTTGAATATTCAAAATTGTTTTGTATTCACCACATTTTCTTGGAGCATAAAACCGGTAGTTTGTTCCTCAAGTACACTTATTTAGCAATACAATGTTTTTAATGTTATACATATGAATACACTCAGTGAACGTAGACCTTGCAAATTGTCATTGTTCCTAAATAGTTCTACATCATATACCTTGGACTACTCGTAAATGACGATGAAAACAAGACCTTGGACTACCCTATTGGCTGTTTGTGAACATCAAGATGAAGAGACGAAGACCCTATGCTTATAAACCTCAAGAAAAATCAAACGTTACCAAGTATGTTTCTCAAATTAATGTCTGATATATTCTTTATATGCCAATATAGTCTTACATTGAAATTTTAACGGTCAAACAGGAAGAAGCAAATCAATCCAATCAAGGAACAATCTATGAAAGAATATGTTGTATTAACAGGTTTGCTTTTGTTTTGTATACATTTTTTTGTGACATATAGGATGTTTAAAATTACATTGAGTTTTAAGAAAGCACATACTTTATTTTTTGGTAATATATTTGTATATACTTTCTTTTATTATTAATCATTTTTGTGGTTCAATTACAAAATGATGGTCACATACATTAAATTATTTTAAAAGTAAAAACAAACCAATATGAAGAAAGTCATAGTTTATACATAAATTGACTTAAACCATAGTCACCACCAGAAATAAACATAGTCAAAATATAAATTTGTTTGCTGACAAATTAGACATAAACAAACACATTCATTAACATAGTCATACATTTTCTTAAAACATAGTCAATTACCAGAAATTAGAAAGTTAGATAGAGTATTTTACAAGCCAGTCATAATGTTACTTAAACCATAGGTAAACCAGTCACACACCTAAAAGATTTGCATCAATGTACCAAAACACAAAAAAATTCAAGTAAGCTATTGTCTACCAAAGACAAAAAGTATTCAACACAACCATTTTCTAACACACATGAAACACAGGGAAAACACCTGTGTGAGGACCATGCAACACCTCCCGAGTCGAAATGTACTTGAACCTTAGCATTTTGTCTTTTTTGAATTTGCAGACTTCTACACATTTTTTCCATTTTCCATGAATGTTTACATGGTTTGTCCGACTTGGATTTTCTAAGTGACGTACCAGTTTGACAACCATCTCATATTCTACTTCTTTGTGTCTGATGAAACACTTTCTATAAGTGTGCATTGGATGTTTTTCAAGAAAATCAGCTGGTATGCACTGCAATTAAATGCAATAATCAGAATGATATGTTATTAAACGGCACATCATGACCATGAAAAAATTAGACATAACTACTTACAAGTCGTTGCCTGTCCATAGTATCCTCACAAGGTACATAGAAACTTTCAGTTTTTTCACCAAAGTGGTCCATGTATCGTTCCCAAAAGCATTTATGCTTCATTCTTTCATCAGCTGCAATCACGTAGCACATAAATATATTTAAAACATATTTGAAGTATCATTACACTTACTCTTTAAAATATTAAAAATTTAAACACCTCATACCCTGTTCCTAAAAGTCGAGCTCTGGTTGGTTTTTTCTCAGCTTTGTTGCTCAAAGAAAGTAAACATCAGTTATTGGACTCCCATGCATGTTAAAAGCCTGTAAACGCAAATAGTTGTTCCTCTCCCTCATGAACACTACGTACTCTCCTACTTTAAGTTGGAATCTTTCAACAATTTTTTTCCAACCCTCACCAAACACAACATACTCATATCGACCTTTTTTCTCTGCAACTTTAACACGTCTAACAGCAACAATGTACCTACGTTTGTTAGCACTGATCTTGATGTTGTCCTTCCTCTTTAAACCCGGTAGGAAATCGCTTGGAATTCTCTGAAATATACTATAATTTTAATAGAAAACTTTAATTATACACAATTTATGAAGTAAACCCATCAAAGAAGGTTAAATACCTGAAGCACGTTCTGTTGAGGGAAAATCCTACTCAAATACCTGCTCGGACGTCCTATGATTGCCTCATACCCATCCGTTTCATATCCTGATGCATCATAGCTGGTAACATAATATGAATCGTCCCCTTCTTGCACGAAGTGCAATGTCTCGGCATCCATTGGTATGAATGCCAAACAGAACTGTCTCCATCTGTAACCACTCAATTCGTATTTCTCGCCAGGTAGTTTCACTATCTCAACCTTAACCCTGATCCTCTCTCGACTTGTCAAGTACACGTGGTTGTTACCATTGTAACAAGTTTGATTAAACACATCTGGAAGATACTGCGTAAATACCGAAAAGATCTATTTAAAGACTTGAAAAGTAACATTAAAATTTAGTTATGTCCTAAAGTGATTTAGATAAGAACCTGTTTTTCAGGGAATGATTCCCGTTTAATGCGAAGAACAAATTCTGTAGCCATTATCCTACAAATAATTAGACGTTTATAAGAATTATAAAACTTGCTCATATTTTATCATACAAACAATGCTAATTGTGTATCTACTTGCAACTAACATATCTATTCAGCAAACTATGATAACATTCCAACTTAACTATAAACGGCAATCAGAAATTACACTTTGTAGCCATAACTAAGATGGTAACATAATAAAAACAAAATTATGCTTTTTACTAATATTATAAACTTTCACTATCACAATCCAAAAAGTAGCACTTCACTATAATTTTGATAACCAAAAACATTTTATACATCCAGGTATTAAAACTAATGTTTTCAATAAATAATTTTTATGGCTAATCTAAATTATCTAATCTAAACTTAACCCTAACTTATATTTGGGCGTTCTATTAAAACAAGAAATAAGCAACATGCAACATCATAACTGTAAACATATAGATATGTTAACATCATAATCAACTTCTGATCATTGATTTTCTGCTTAAACTTCCTTGGATTTGTATTTGTATAACTATTTTTAAACAGTAATCAGCTACAACTTGATATAACATACAATATATGTATTGAAAAATACTCATTGTTAATGGTTTTGATTAACTGAAAACACACGAGCATGTACTTGGTGTGATTGAAGAAAAACACTTGCAGCCAGTATGTGACTGTTCCGATATGTTTAGGTGTGTGTGTTAAATGATGGTTATGAGGATATTAGGATGGCACTCCACATTTAATTATGTATCTGTATAGATTTTTTGAGAAAAAACATTTCTAATGATATTATCACTACTATTGATAATGTAAACACTCAAAAGATTTTGCATATATCCTCCCATGCATACTTTTGTAACTTTTTATTCAAATTTAATTTTTTTTCAATTTTACTATAATAAGATGTGTACAATGTGTTTATACTTTGACTATCGAAACTCAAACTACTTATTAACGTCTTAAGAATCATCAAACATATATGTTCAAGTTGTGTTCAAAAAATTAATTTATTAAATACAATACAGCTGACCTTTTGTATTTCGTAATGTCAGAACGAGTAAGACAATTCAAGTGTGTTTGTTCACTTGTGCATATTTCTATAATGTTTGATTAATGTTCGTTCAATAGACTATTTTGCTATTCACATGTCTTTTTTTTATATAATAAAGTAATTTAAAATTTCCCTACAACTTAAGTACTTTTATTTCAATAATCCATTTATTTTAGTATTCGCAATGTTATTCCAACTATAATTAGTAATGTTTAAATGAAGCTAGCCCGCCCATCGGGCGGGTTATGAAGCTAGTTTCGTTTATATATCAACTTTGGGATTTTCTATTAGAGCACAATGTGTGGTGACCAAGGTTAAACCTTAACACAATGCCACGTCAGCGCCACATCAGCTTTAACATTTCACCTTAACTCAACAAAGAAACACCCCTTATCATAACACTCTCAAGTTAAATCCTAACTCACCAACAATTTATAAAAACAACCCCTCATTTAGGGGGCTAAAAAAAACTGAAAATTTCCTTTAACGTGGTGTTATCCCCTTAACATTATGTTAAGGCTTGCCCTTAACTCACTAAGGCAATGTGGTTAACATGCCCTTAACTCCCAAATGTTAAGGTTTAACATGGGTTGCATGTTACCACACCTTGTGCTCTTATATGTCATAGTGGCATTGGTTAAACCTCAATTAATGCTAACAAGATTCTTCTTCCAAGTATTACTATTCATTAATGGTGTTTAATTTTTTCTTTTTTTCCAGTTTTACCCTTACCTTTTAAACAAATATTATAATTCAATATTTCTATCACTAATTGAAATCAACTCTTTGCTAAAATGTTGCAAATCGTAACAAAATCAGCTCAAAGTTCCCTCTAATGATTCCCTCCATTTTTTTATTGTTTTCCCTCTAAAGATTCCCTCCAATTTTTTTACGGTATCCCACAATATAATATCACCACATTCACAATATATATATATATATATATATATATATATATATATATATATATATATATATATATATATATTGTGATTATGTCACTGATTTGTTTAAAGAAAGCAAAAGGTAATATACTTTTACTATGTTAGTAACTTAGAATTTTAGCTAAAAGTATATGACAATTTCATGACTTTGTTTATTTTTTCTTTGTAGATGAATGAAATATTTTCTTTTGATTTAAATGAAGTACCCATAGATGAAGTTGTTTTCGAGGAAGAGGGCCAAATCGAAAAATAAAATGTTGATGAACCTTTTGTTGGTCAATGTTTTCTTAGTGAAGAAGAGGCTTTGGTTTTCTATCAAAAGTATGCGAAAATAAATGGATTTTCAGTTAGAAAAGGAAGGTTCGAGAACAAGAAAGGAGAAAATAAGGGTGAAAGAAAAAGACGTGATTTCTTTTGTCATCATGAAGGAAAGCCCGAGGCGAAAGTGGTATGACTATTCGAAAAAAAATGAAATCAAGTTGCTACAAGATGTGAATGCATGGCTATTATGCGTATAAAATTAAGAAGAATGAATGATATTTTTCCGAAGGAGTGGCAAGTTACTCGATTCGTTTCAACTGATGATGAGAAACATATTTTCTACACACGAGGTTCGTTTTCTTCCGTCTTATCGTAGTATTACAACTGATGATGAGAAAGGTGTATTATTGTTAAAAGAAGGTAGCTTGTCTGTTAGACAAATTATGCGTGTCATGGAGCTTGAAAAAAATGTGAGACATGGAGAACTTAATTTTCTCACAAAAGATGTTTATAATTTTTTGGCAAAATATTATAAAGTTCATTCCCAAAATGATGCAAGAGATATTCTAGAGTATTGCAAAAATGCTAAGATTGAAAATCATAATTTTCAATATGACTATCCAATTGATACTGAAAACAAGTTAGAACATATATTTTCGTCTCATGCTCAATGTTATGATTGGTACAAAAAATATGGAGATGTTGTGGTATTTGATACAACTTACAAGGTGAATTCATATGACATGCCTTTTGGCATCTTTGTCGGTATTGACAATCACGGAAGAACCATCTTACTTGGTTGTGCACTTTTGCGTAATGAGACAAGAAAAACATTACAATGTAATTAAACTTCTTTTTTATTTACTGAATAATCCTACAACTGGTCTTTGATTATTTTATTTTTATTTTTATTTTTATTTTTTTTCTTTAGATTTTTATTTTGCTAATGAAGAAATCACCAAAAACTATATTAACCGACCAAGATCCGTGGATGATCCAAGAAATTTCCAAAGAGATGCCTTTCACAAAACATGCATTTTGTATATGGCATATCACTAGTAAATTTAGTGGTTGGTTTAGTTCAATATTAAGAGGTGAGTATTCAAGTTGGTGCTCCAAATTCTACGAGTTATATAAGTTAGATACGGTGGAAGAATTTGAACAAAAATGGCCATTAGTTATTGAAAAGTACAACTTATATGAGAATAAGCATGTTGTTGGATTGTATAAGATTAAGGAATTTTGGGTGCCCGCATATCTTCGCAACTTCTTTTTTGGTGGTATGACAACAACGGGAAGATCGGAAAGTATTAATGCGTTTATAAAAAGATTTATATCTTCTTGTACATGTTTAAGTCAATTTATTAAGCAAGTAAGTGATCACATGTATTTAACTATGGTCTTATATTCTATGTTTCTTGACAGCTAACTTATTTTTATGTAATAATATTTTAGGTTGATCTTGCAATAGAAGATGTTGAGCAAAAACAAATGCATGATACTATGTTGGTGAAATATAGGGGCTCGTGTTTGAGGTCACTTTTTCCGTTAGATGAACAAGATCGTCGATTGTTTACTCCATTTGCATTCAAAAAGTTTCAAGAGGAGTTTGGAAAAGCAATTCAATATTCGGTTAAGGAAGAAAAACAAGCCTTCTTTGAGGTTAAGCATCATAAAAGGAGTCGATTGCAAAAGGTAAACTGGGATGAAAAAGTGGCTAAGTGTAGTTGCAAAAATTTTGAATTTATTGGGATATTTTGTCGTCATATTTTAAGTGTGCTCGTCCATAAGGATTGCTTTGAAATTCCGTCTACTTATTGGTCTCCCCGGTGATGTCGACAAGAGGTTGAACATGATAAAATCTCTATTTCACATCAACAAGAAAGTAGTGCAACAACAATTTATTTGGACAATGTTGCTCCACGTTCGGTTGATTTGGTTCAATGTCCACCTAAATCGACACCGAAATGAGCACCCAAGAAATATCGATTTAAACCACAAAAGGAAATGACAAAACAAGTAAAGCGTTGTCAATTGTGCAAGGGTGCTGGTCACAAAATTAGTACATGCCCGGAAAAAGAAAAGTTGGATGGTCAAGTTATTGTCCGAAAGCGTCCTACGAAGAGAAAGAAATCGATCCAAAGTGAAGATTTGAATCATGTTTTTTTTTAAAGTGCTAGAACTTTATTTTCAATGTCTTTTTTTTCCTACTGATATGAACAACATGCAGATGGTTACATTCTTGAATGTGAACTTTTAACAAGTTAAAGTAATAAAATATTTTGTGCTATTTGTTTAGCAAGTTATAAAATATCTTGTGTTATTTAGATGAGTCTTTAAACTTAGACACAACCATAGGCATGACCTTGAATATCATCTCAAGTTGTTTAAACATAATTTAGTCGCACGGCTAGTTTGAACTTAATGGCCAATTTTTGTTTTAAAACTTGGTTCATTGGATTATACTTTGCTAGACTTTGACAAACTAAGTAAATGGCCATATGGCATGTTAAACTACTTCAAGACACACAACTTATATAATCATATCGTCACACAATTCAATCAATAGTCTTTGACGAAACACGACACATGTTTTATATAACATTTGTCTCGTCAAATACTTCACTTATAAATGACAAGTACAACAATAGTAAGGAATTTCATTATCAAAAGAGGCTTCTTCGGAGTGTCGTATCGACGAGTTGTGGATTTATGACTTAAAGTGTCCTGGCTCCTCATACGTTCACTACACGACCTCTTGATTTTGATATCCCGAACGATGGTACGAGGTTATTTAAAAAAGGGCTATAAGCCAAACAACACTTAAGGGATACTTTAACTTAAGGATTCATGTACAAAATCATATTGAAAGCCAACAAACTACATATACTTGTACAATTATATAGTACACTATACTAAAACGCGAATACTATGATAAAGGAAGGTGAGTTAAAGGAAGGTTCCCTGAAAGTATCAAAGTTATGATAAAGGAAGGCGAGTTAAAAAAAAAAGAAAGAAACAATACTATACTAAAATGTTCCCTGAAAGTATCAAAGTTATGATAAAGGAAGGTGAGTTAAAAAAAAGAAAGAAACTAATACTCCCCTGATTAGCTCGGTAGGATATGTATGAAGTTGTGGTCAAATCCTCCTCCAAGAAGAAAGAATAAGTAGTTAGCTTCTTCCAAGATGTGTTTCTTCTTCTTGTCTAATATAACCTACACACTTATAAGAAAACAAACGAAACCTTCGCGTAAAATTGGCGATCAAACTATATATAACACACAACTAAACTATAAAGCAAGTAAGATATAATGCTTGTGGAATGGATTTGCAGTTTTTCTGGAAAATTAAGAATTGGGAATTTCCAAAAATCACAAGTTACACAGAAAATGAAACTGACATTCTGTTTCTACATTACCTAATGTCGTCAGGTGTTAATCCTGACGTCGTCAGGTTGTCCTGACAAAAAGTGGTCTGATGCGTTTTTCTGGAAAAATTACCTCATTAAAACCTGGAATTTTTTTTGCAAAACATCTATTATGACTCGATACAAGCATTTGACTCTAACAAACATACAAATATATACAATTTTAATTATTGTTAATCTCAAGTTCATGTTCTTAAAAACATATGTGATCTTCCGTACACTTATCTTTTTGTAAAATACCTTTATATGCAATTAAGATGAGGTTAAAAACAAAATAAAGCATTTTTACAAAGTCTAACATGAGAATAAACAACAATGAAAAAGATATATAAACACACAAACAAAATTGAAAAACAAAAACAAGCTTACAATTAAGCATGAGTTGCCTCCCACGAAGCGCTTCTCTTTATTTATGAGTCTTGTAGATAGACTCGAAGTCGTGCTCCTACGTACCTTGGTAAGTGAGTTTATCCTCAAGGATATCGGTGGGATCAAACTTATCTTTTAATTTTCTCTTAGTACGCTTAGTCCGGTATGCCTTTTCAAACTTTTCACCATTGGGATCATAGATTGTCATCCTAATGTGCCACTCTCCATTCCTATCACTATGTGGTCTATCCCAATTCCAATTGTACCTAGGCTTCTTACTTTCAAATTTCCACCAATTCATGCAAAGATTAACGGGCAAGGTTCCTAGGAATTCGGTCATCTTCCTAAACACTAAAGTATCCTTGAATGGGTTCACTTCAATGTCCCTAGCCAATTGTTGTTCATGGAAAGTTGTTGGATCAGTCCCAGATAGATCTTACGAGCCTTTAAGAAACAGATAGTAAACCTGTGTAATCACAAGCAATCTATAGAGAATCTCTGATAAACTTATGTCCACGCGGAATATAAACACAAAAATTAAAGAAGACAATAAAACTAAACTCTTGATCCTCTATGGATCTATATTAAATTACTAAGAATGTGTTTTTTTTCAAAAAGCGTACATGAACCCTAGCCGCAGGTTTCTTTTATACTATAAGAAACCCTAATGCAGCTGCTTACAAAACACGTAAAAGATATTCATTATCTCTTCCTAAAATAACTCATGCATATCCTAACTAATTACTAATAATATGGATACTACTATCCGTAGAAACATAACTATCAGCAGTAACTGCACTATCAACAGAAATTGTTCTATCAGTAGAAATGAAAATAAACTATCAGCAGGAACCTGATAAGCAGGAACCATACTGTTACAATAATTCCTAACAATCCTCCCCTAAACTTGAGTTTGACTTGGTTAACTTCAAGTTTCCAGATAGATCTTAGCAAAGCACGAGGACTGAATCTTTCAGCAACTGAAGCAATGTAAGTAACCAACAGTAACTCCTAGAACCACCAGAAACCAGCAATGAAGTCCATGAATCCATCAGCAGCTCCTATGTCAGCAGCATCAGGATCCAGCAGCAACAGTAACCTGAGTAGATTTGATAAGCCTTTACCAAGTAGCTACTCACTCTTGGGCTAGCTGGTCCTTTGGTGGAATCATGATATCACCCTAGTGAACCAATAACCAGTCCAACACTTAGAACGTGAATCAATGGTGTGCTGGAAAACCCTAATGGTTTTTGGCAAACCATCATAACCATCAACGGATTTGAGTTGTCTTTACCTGAAGCCGTTAACTCACGACTAGCCATGGTAATCCACTGCCTTTACCACAAGCCATGAACTTGTGGGCTAGCCAACTCTTCATCTATGAGGACATGGTGAGTTGGGTACCATATAATTTATTGGAAAATTGTCAACCATCCAACGAATTTGACATCTCTTTACCAGAGCCGTTTGCTCATGGAGTAGCCAATGTTTGGTGTGTGAGACCAGGGTACATTGATAACCCTCTAATTTTTAGCAAATCAGCAACTATCAACGGATTTGAAGACTCCCACCAGAGCCGTACCCCCATGGTGAGTTAACTCTTTGTCACTTAAGACATGGTGAGTTAAGAACCATAGGTGTGACAATACAAAACTGCAAAACATGATCCTCAAATAGAAAAGTTAGCACACAAATAATATATAAAAGTTTTTTTTTTTTTTTTTTTTTTTTTTTTTTTTTTTTTTTATAACTAAAGAAAAGAAATAATATACAACAATAATACAAGATACCATTCTCAAGATGTGTCAGCAACATTGGCAGCAAGAATTCTGTCCTTAATAAGCTTGACCAACTGCTCTACATGCAGCATATAATTTCCAATAGGTTCAGAAGGAAGCACCAGCTTGTGCTTTAACATTTGTGTCATAACCTGCACAGAAAAAGGATACTGTAAATCCAAGAACATATATACATAAAGACCACATACAGTCTGCAATACATGCACATGTGCTAGAGGATAAAAATCCCTATGCCATACTTTCCAAAGAGCCTGAATATCCCAAACCTTGAATCCTTTACCATCCTGATAGATAGAGTCAAACAACACATGTAGATCACCCAGTAAGAAGAGACCAGCACCAGTTGCAGGATAAGTCTCAAAGTACTTAGTAACCGATCCATACAACTTGATGAGATCCTGTCTATGCACTAGATGCAGGATTTCATTCAGAAAAGAAAAATGTTTCACTGACCCATCTCTCCTATAGATTGTATTAATCATACCACCCATAGATTCTGTAAGCTCCCATCTATCCAAAAGAGACCACACAACTGGTTCTTCATCAGAATCATCAAGATTAGCAACCTGGATGAATGAACTGTCAGAAGCCGTCAGATCAAATGCCCTAGAAATCCCTTTTTTAGCCAGACTCTTTCGTCGTCCACCAGGTGTGGAAGAAGGAGAAGAAGCACTAGATCTTGGAGCATCTGGAGTAGGGATCACTGATGTAGCATCTGGTGAATTAGTACCTTCCTTAGTATCAGCAGAAAGATTCTAAGGTGCATTAGTGGAAATAGGTTTATCACCCTCAGTAAAATGTGATGTGCACCATCAGAAGGAATAGTCTTTCCAGCATCAGTAGTGTGGAAAACTAGAAGGGGGGTTGAATTGAAGGATCTTTGTTTTCATAAACACACAATCAAGCACATAAATGGGGCGTATGATATGAAGAAACTTAGAGAGAGAGAGAAAGAGATGGGAGCCTATCTAGGGAGAGAAAGTAACAAAGGAAGCAAGATTAGATTAATGAAAGGTCCAACCCTCTACCTTGGGAGGTAGAGGTTATTTATAGTTACATACTACACGTCCTCCTTCGGACTGTGGATCCGGCATACAGTGGGTAAAGACCCCTCCTTCCTCCACGGTGTTGCACTAAGCTAATAACTATACTACTAAACAGTAAATAACAATATGTCTACGAGCTAACATATGCTAGACCATAATTGGGGTGTCTGACACTTTCTCATGGAATTTCCAATTCCTAACAATCTCCCCTAAAGGGAGGTCACCCCATGAAATACATTTTGCATCCTAGCATTTTTTTTCTTTTTCTTTAGTTCCAAGCTCGTAGACTTCAATTCTTCAGATTCTGCAATCTTTGTGCTTTAGTAGCGATTCTTCACAGTCCACATTGATTAGTACTTTTAGTGGAGGCCTTTAACTGATCCACATCTTTGATGATCTTCGAGCTTTCATTGAGATCATCAGCCACATTAAATCTCAGGATCACTCATTGTAGTGTTGCCATCATGTGATGTTGTGACTTTTGGACCGACATGCTCACACTTTCTGGATCATGACATCTTTTCATCAGAGTAGCGGAAGCTTTACTGGTTCATGATATTTGCACCTATCAGAGCCAGGTTATGTAGATTAGCACTTGTCATGATTTCTTTAATTAAGTGTGGATGCTGTGAGCATGCGGCTATGAATTAACTTCTCAATATCGATCAGCTGCAACCGTCCAAATGTACCTGCAAACAACAGTTAGCAATAAAACACACGAAAGTGTCTTTGACCACTTTCGTTGAATTGAGGTACACGGCCCACGGTTCCCCGTTGATCAGTACAAGTACTGCCTGTGATCAGGTATAATTCCGAAGAATCTCCTTGACAGGGTTTCGCAGCTGCTCTAGCCGTTCTCAAACCGGAACATCTCAAAGAAGACAACACGGAGTGAGTGAACCAGCGAATTGAGATTCACTGATTGATGAAAAGTGATTTGAAAACAATCGTGTATTGCTTAATAGAAAGTGTTTTGCAATACAACGAAGGTTTTATGGAAAATCAATTATCAATCATAAATACCCTTTAATTTTGAAACATTAATACACAGTCGATGTGCTATGGAAAAGAACTTTTAAGCACAACGACCGGTTTTTCAAAGGTATCCGTCAATTCATTTCCTGGACCAAGGTTGATTCAAGAATGAATCGCCCTATCGTTTCTATCCAGTTGTCACAAGCTTGATCTTTTGCAAGATCTCACATGTCACCCACCAAGAGCTTGTATGATGTTGGCTCTAGAAGGATTTCCATCTTCATCGTGAATATTTACATATCACTTGGATGTTCTGGCAGTACCACAAGGATAATGCGTAGGACTCTTAATATATTCTTACTTTCCATATTGTGTGAAACAGCAAGTCTTCATTAATTCTGTGTCCTAATGAGATATTTGTGGAAGATCTCTTGGCTCTAGACTCAATAGTGCACATTTGGTTCCTATGCTGGAGACTAGGGAGAGGGTCTCCTTTTTCAATATCAACAATCTCTAAGAGAAAGTCGATAGATTATGTCGGTTCCCCGTGAGAATGAAACAAGCCCTTTTAAGAGGAACTTGAGTAGCTTGGGAAGTTTAGTGCAGTGCGTCACTGGGTCCATGACGTCTTGTCTTCAATACCGTCGTTACCTTGGTAACCACCAGTAGCATATGTATTGAACCCGGTTTCTGCCCTAAGGTTGAATTGATGGAGGGCTATTTCTTTTCACCCTTTTTCACATTCAGTTCTTTTTCATTCTTCAACCCCTTCAGTGCTTAACGAGACTTCATAACTAGAACCTTGTTGGGTTTATTCCAGTACTAGCTCTGTCTCAGTCCGCACTCTTCCCATTTCTCATTTTTCTCCTTTTTCCATCATACCTAAGGACTCTACACTATCTAGTGGATTGTCCCTGGGTAGATCCCTCCGGTTCTGGCGGATCGTGGGAACGAATACCTAACCTAACCATCCTTATAACACCATGCATAAAATAAATGGTCGGTCTTTTGGTACAATTCATTCTTCCTTGAAACCAAGTGAAAAATCATTTGGAAAAACAATCAAGGTACTTGTGATATGAGATCAAAGCATTTTGTACCTTAATAGTTTTGATCATGTAGAAAACCTCCCCCTCAACATGTGCATATGATTTATAAATTGTTTAGCACATGGAGGCAAGAGGACTTTGAAATATTTTCTTTGATCACAATTTTCATAGAAAAAGCCATTTGATTTTCTTTGGTAAATTCTCCCCCTCAATATGTGCATAGGATAAGAGAAATCATTTTAACACATAGAGGCAAGAGTTCTTTTGAAGCACATCCACGAACACAAAAACCATTTAAGAAACCATTCGCTCCCCCTCAATATGTGCTTCGAGATTCGAAAGCGTTTAGCACATATGAGAGAGCAGCTTGCACATTTGAATCAAAACGATCACCTTTTATCAAATTTCATTATTAAATCACAAATTCTCCCCCGATCAAAAATATCAAATCCTTTGAGATTTTGGATCCCAAGTGATTTAATAAGGTTTAGAAAAACATGGGAGAATATGTGACCTGGTTTAAATACTCATATGGTTTATGGTTAAATGCTCCTCCTCAACATGTGCATTGTATATTTGAAATCGTTTGGCACATGGAGGCAGGAGTGTTTTGAAACAATTACCCTTTAAAACCTGATTTGAGATTTAAATCACGATCTCTCCCCCGATCAAAAATTTCAAACCAATTGAGATTTTGGATCCCGATTGATTTAAATCATTTAGAAAATTTTGGGGAAAGACGTGGCAAGATTTGATTTTGAAAAATGACATATAAGGACTATTTTAAGACATTAAAGATTGTTAGTGTCAGGTATGATTGTTTTAAGAGATCTTTTAGTAAAATAAAACAATTTCACAATCAAACAAGAACAGAAAAATTTCATTTTGACAGATCTTTGAGTTTTAAAGAAAATCATACCATGACATAACATTAAATCTTTATATCACCACTTTTTAACGTATAAACCGGAACTTTTATGAAGAAATATCATTTGAAAATATTTTATTTTAAATCACTCTCCCCCTCAATCGATGACCGTAGTCGAAGATTGAGTGACATAGGTTTTAATAAAATAAAGTCCGGTGATTTTCAAAATTAAGTCCAATTTATTTTCAAAACAATATTTTCCATTTTCAAAACAATTTTATTCAAATTTTTCAAAAATTGTTTAAAAATGGTATCCTGCACGAAGATACGTTAGGTGGTTGAGAAGCTTCCGTTGTTGCTGTAGGGCTTAGAAGAAAACCGTCTGCAGATGCAGTGAGACTTCTTCTTATGTTGCATTTTGAATGCCAACTGAGGTCAAATTAAGCTCCGTTTCTTCAATCACTTAGAAGAAAAACATCTCCTGATGCAGTGAGACCTCTTACGTTGCATTTATGCCAACTCTCCATTGAATTCCAATTAAGCTTTGTTTCTTCATTTGTCAACCAAGATATAGTTACCCTTTCCTTTCGGCATCCAATCATCATATAATGTGGGATCCGGATCGGGAACATTCTTATATACCAATATACCTGCATACGTTAGTGAACACACACACAGATATATGGTGGTCGACCTCACCCAAACAGCAATCGACTAATAAAAGTCAATTCAACATATCAATCAGATCATATATGACATGGGAATAATGTGTTCATCAAACTCTAATCATCTAAACTTAACAATCTTATCCAAGGCACCTAGTCCTTCAACATAAGTTAACATCATTTTTAATTAAGCATATTAGGATAATTAAGAAAGCCCGTTAGATGATATAGATTTGAAAACATTCTCCCCCTCAATCAATGACTCATTTTATAAAAGGTTTAAAAGCGCGGAAGTCATTGATTGAGTTTTCAATTTTTTACGAAAACTTTGAAACTTATTGTTTTTAAAGCAACTCATTTTACCACCAATTTTAGAATACACCAAATATTTTTCTGAAGAATTTTAGACGGAAAAACATTTGTGTAGGAACAGCAGTCCTTCGACATACTTTCCTCATTTTGATTTAGGATAAGTGCATGATATTTTTGAAAATTTGTTTAGCGCAACACTTTCCTTCTTTGAAGTGCGGGTTGCTATCTGAAATAATAGCAAGCCATGGTTTAAGAACGGGTTACAGTCTGAGGTAACTGCAAGCCATAATTTTGAGACATGTTTAGAAAAGAATATTTACACCTCCTGCTCGAACTTCATCTAAAGTCCCGTGCCATTGTTGAATGACATTTCTAAGACCGCAGATGTTATCGATACCAGAAGACATGTCTTTAGAAAACATATTTTTGGACTTTTACAAATTTTCTGATTTTTATGGGTTTTAGTTGATTTTATATTTTTCTATTTTCTTTTTGTTGGTTTTATATTTTTGTATTTGGTTTATCGATAGATATATACAGATAGAGAAGATGATATAGTTTAAGAAGGATGATGAAACGAGTACCGAGATAAGGATATCGAGCAGCCTCGTTGTAGAAGATAGAAGTCATCATCTCTTAAACATTCACCACCAAAGCTTCCGAGGCTCCAGAATAGAAGATAGGACATGAGCCTTTAAGAAAGACAGACTTTGGCAGCTTCCATACAAACCGAAAATCCATTAGATGAGCAGATTCGAAGCTTTATTTCAAGCTTTCCTTAGCCAGGTGCACAAATAAGCCCACCATTATCATAAATCCCGCTGCTCCTTTTAAGAACGATAAACGAGATTCTTCGTTCGGGGTTATATCATCAACAAGAACAGCAACGTATCATCCCACTCATAAATAATCTTCTCAAATTTCATAACCACTGAAGTCTGACGCAATCCATTCCAAAAGGTGTCAAGAGAACACTTCCCCCAAGTAGATGAATTGATGCAGTCAGTCTCTTAGACTAGAGCTCACGAACCCGAATACACATACCCGAAGACAAAGAAACTTATACCATCGAAGTAGCAGATTAAGTCCGATAGCCAAAGAATAACCCCGATGTATACTTTTCTCTCCCCCTGAAGAAAGTGTATGAAGCTCAAGAACCCGAAGTACCCGAATGCCCAAAGAGAGAATAACCGATAACATTGAAGAAGCAGGCCGAATCACTGATTATCTCTGCGGAGGACTATCTCTGTGGATCTTCAACTCCGGAATAAGTGATTATATCTCTGAATCACTGATTAAGCTCTCAAGTGATACAGCTGAGCATCCCCAATGTACACAATCTCTCTCCCCTGATGATTGTGATAACATCAAAATCATCACACACTTGTGTACCTCTTTTATCTTTAGAAACTCTCTTTTACATCACTTCCCCCACGTCGTTGGAATAATAACACTAAAAGCCAACCATGAGTCAAACCTTGAGTTTCTCCGCGGTAATGACAATAGTCTTCCCGGGATATCTTCAATCACTTAGAAGAATTAAGTTCATCAAGTTTACTCGCTTTGTGTTTAGATGTGTGTCTCCTTCCCCCTTGCTGGTTTTGACACTTCAGAATCAGCAACACATTGTAAGCTCAAATACTAGAAATCTGTTGAGAAGATCGCTTGAATACTTTGTGAGAATCAACTTGCTGAAGCAAAATGTGAGCAAGTCTAATTGGGGATTAAATCATACATTTCACCCTCCCCCAATTAGTGCTCTCCGCTAAACTGACAATGTCTGGAATATGAAGAAGTCTTTGGATAATCAAATGCAACTCGTCTTTAGTCTTCTAACATGCAGCAGAAAATGTAGAACATACTGTAGACTCGACCTTCTTCAAGATTGTGCAGTTGGGGAATAGATAATTAACATCTTCAACTCACCAAAAAATAAGAACATCACCAAAAAGCATCCCAATTAACTTACATCTTGCGAGTCCCCTTAACTCAAATCTCTCCCAATCAAACAAGAACAGAAAGATGTTCATCAAGGAAATCAGCAATCAGACCGCAACAAACACACAAGATGGTAACACCAAACTACCAATCACATCAAACAAGAACAGAGAGATTGTTCGGAATCATCATGTTGATGTATACGTGAAGCATTAACCGGAAGCACTTTGTCAATAAACTCATCAATCCGAGTGAAGATGTCAACCAACGAATCTTAGAAGAAACTCCATGTAAAGAAACTCCGAGTTAAGAAACTCCATGTAAAGAAGATCCGATAAGAAGAAGCTCGGTTCTTACATGAGTTAGGAGCCATTTGACCATATATTCTCATATGTCAATCAACCATGCAGAATTATCACACTTCTTCTCCCCCTCAAGAATTGTATACGGAGTTGCCATTCTTCATTATATAAGTGAATATCTTCACCAAATGTAGTCTATTCACACTTCTCCCTCGCAAAATTAGCACATGATGTCCCCATCGACATTATAGTTGAGCAAGTGGAATAAGAAAACAATCAACAGTAGCCCGGTTCACTTGATGACTGAAGCACATGGAAAAAGTATGAAGCATGTTGATGAGAATGGTGATAATAAGAAGATTTCTCTTCTTCAGAAGATAAAGCGCACTGACACGTACACTTTTCTTTTCTTTAGAGTACGAGGCCTGAACTGATGTGTTCAAATGTCATAAGAAAATTTCTCTTCTTTTGAAGATAAAGCGCACTGAAACATACACTTTTCTTTTCTTTAGAGTACGAGGCATGAACTGAAGTGTTCATACGTCATAAGAAGATTTCTCTTCTTTTGAAGATAAAGCGCACTGAAATGTACACTTTTCTTTTCTTTAGAGTACGAGGCATGAACTGAAGTATTCATACGTCATTGCCGATTGAATATCAATGTTGAGTAACTTGAACCCGTGAGTTATGAGATATCAATCCTTTTGTTATCCATACTTTAAGCCAGTCCATGTATTGAAGGATCAAAATATCTGCAACTGAGTAAGGACTACCTGCACTAATATTACAAACTTGATTGCATATATTTTGGTTAGTAACATCAGTATCCAAACCCTTTGAGGTTTCACGGTCAACATTGAGATTGCCATCGGTAAACATCTTTCCGGTAGGAATCCACTTAAGGTAAGGTCTAGGATTGTTAGGCTTCTTATGCATAGTGGAAGACTTATCACTAGATTTAACAGGTTGAACCTTTGTACGAGCATTTACTTTATTCAGGGATTTTTTGAAACAATTATCATGATTTGCGTTAAAGATACATTTTAGACACTTCAAGCAAACAGCTTGTTTGGATTCAGAAATAGATCTAGGTTTCTTAGAGTGATCTGCTATAGGAATAGCTTTAATCGAAACGCAACTACTCTTAGATCCAAGCCAATCCCTAGACTTAAGTTTAGTGTTCCTAGGTAATGGTTTAGAACTACTAGCAGTACCTTGAAATCTTGAAGAATTCATCACCCTAGGTCTTGCACCTAAAATTCCGTCTTTTTGAATCTTTGCCTTCTTTCTAGCTATTTCTAGATAAGAGTTCTTATACAAGTCATTCATAGCATTTTTCCTAGGCAAGTAAGGTGAAGTGACTGGTTTTGTCAAAACATGTTTCGCATCAACTTGGGAGGCAAACCGCGTTTTTGAAAATTTTGGTCGTTTAGATCTAAACGCATTTTGTTGTCTAATTACTGGTTTCCCCAAGATTGATGGTTTTGCAAACTTAGTGTTCACACTATTCCCTGTTGTTTTTCTGAGCTCATTTTTTAAGGCAACAATTGCGAAACTCTTTTCCTGAAGTTGAGCTTTGAGATCATTAATTTTGGATATCAAAGAGTTTGTTTGTTCCAAAGACTTAGTTCTAGTATCATTGACAGAGTCACTTGGGTTTATGTGATGCTTTCTCAAAGACTCATTTTCCTTAAGTAATTTAGCCACATAAATTGACAGTTCATTATTTCTTGTTATAATAGCATCAATGTCTTGTGTAGTCTTGACGAAATTACTTTTCTCATGCATACCAGAAATATGTTTCTTCAAATTGTTGATAGTCGAGTTTTTGTCCTGAAGCTGAGCTTTTAAATCATTTATTTCAAAAAATTCATGAAATTTAGGGAATTCTCGATTGTTGCAAGGTTTCACAGTTTGAAAACTTTCTTCTTTTCTTTGGATTGCAATTTCAAGTGAAATGCAATGTTTTTTAAGTTTTGAGAATTTATTTGAAAGTTCATCAAAAGTTATCTTATCAACCATATCATTAGTTTTGAAACACTTAATCTCAGACTCAGCTTCAGTTACAGATGATGTATCAAGAACATGTTCTGTGATGTGATCAGTTTGTATAAGAGTATTTTTAGATGCATTATGTTGAACAGTTAAGGGTACCTCATCACTTGACACATGTTCATTTATCGGTCTGACATCTGCATCCTCATCATCTGTAGCAATAATCATTGAACTACTGCCTGATTCAAGCGTATCCGTCTCTGAGCCTCTGTATTCATTGTCCACCGATCCATCATCTGGTGCTTTACAGGTCTCAACACCACAGTCTCGTGATTGTACCCGACATTCATTCACCTTTTTGATTGCCGCATCCACTTTTTGTGTGACAGGAGTTACTGAGCAGCTGGTTACATCATTCTTTGCTATCTCTGACATTCTGCATTTAGCAACACCTGATCTTTCAATTGATGCATTACTTGATTCATCACAACAATCTCTTAAATGCACCCCACAGTCATCCACATGTTCATCATTCTGTGTAACTTCCTCAATATACTTCTCCACATTATCCATGAGTCGGATTAATGTCTCTCTGAACACATTAGCTTCCATCCTAGTGTGATTCTTAAAGCACATTTCAGTCATCAGATAATCATAATCTGAAGTGTATTCCCTTTTGATGAATGACTGAAGTTGTTTGTTGATCACCTCAAGTGCAGCTTTAGAACTAGCTTCTTGAACCTTATTCCTATTAAGTTGTTGTTCTAATTGATCCAAGTTCAAGAACAATGTGCCAGTAATCGATGACAATTCTTGACGAAAGAGTGTAATACATGATCGTACAATTCCTATTGTGTATTTGTCATCAATTCTAAGTAACATGAGGTGTGAATGAAGTTGTCGATAAGGTTCAATGCAACTTTCCTTACCCATTGCAATAGCATTCTGTAACCTTGACTGGTGCATTTCTCTCTCTTTGGATTCTATACACGGAGATCTCACATCCTCATTGATTGATTCCATCATCTTTAACCGTTCAGTATAGTTGATGTTCTCATGGTTATCCACAACATCATACAGTTTGAGTACTTCTGAAATCACTGAATCAGGAGTGTAAGACATGATGTTGTTGTGTACACGGGATTTTACAAGTCTATGATTTAAACCGAGAAATAGAATCTTTCGCGGGATTTTACTAAAATCAAGACCAAACCGTAAGAGAGTGAGAAGTAGAATGTAGTAAAGGAACTAGAAGATGATAAGGAAGTGAAGATAAATTGGTGTTATGGTAGATTTTGTGATATTCCCTAATTCTTTATATATACCCCCTGTTTCGGAAAATTAGGGTATTAAAACAAGGGATTTTTGTAGACGAGAGAAACTTGTTGAAGAAGAATGCTTAAGCGTAGAAACCAGCCTTAGGCGTAAACAACAAACCTTATGCGTAACTTACCTTCTTACGCATAGACAGGGCTTACGCGTAGTCTAGAGCTTACACGTAGAGTTTTAGGGTAAAAGGCTTAAGTTTATGCGTAAACCAAAGCTTAGGCGTAAGAACCTTATGCGTAAGTTTCCCTTAGGCGTAAGACAGGCTTATGCGTAAGAGAAGGCTTATGCGTAAGAATTTTTACGCATAAGTTTTATGCTTATGCGTAAAATTAGGGTTTTACCCACAAAAATCTCTTACACTTCTCAGCGTAAGAGATATCCAAAGTTGAAGTGTTTTTCAGGCTTATCCAAGCAAGAAGAACACTGAGTAACCACTAGAAATGAAGATCACGTGAAAAAAACCTTACGCGTAAGATTAGGGTTTTCTTATGCGTAAAAAGTACAAAATTTGCCAAACACATTTTTTTATGATCAAACCGTTTAGTAAACCAGATTATAATGATGATACAACCTTAAAAACATCAAAACAACAAAGCTTGAGGATCAAAACCATGAATCTCTCTTACGCGTAAGTCCGTACACACGTATCCAGACACTCTTAAAAACCAAGAAAAACTTGTAAAGTTTGAACCTTTTTGCAAGAAACTGAAATTTAAGCACTCAATAAACCTTAACCCACAAGAATCTTGGATTAAAAAGTGTAAATTTTAAAGCTTTAGGAGTACAAAAACTCGTATACGAGACTACTCCTAAACACCACGTTACACGTAAGAAACCAAACCTTATCCCAAAAATAACAATCAAACCAAGAACATGAGAGATGGATGATCAAACCATGGCTCTTGATACCATTTGAAGGATCTTTGTTTTCATAAACACACAATCAAGCACATAAATGGGGCGTATGATATGAAGAAACTTAGAGAGAGAGAGAAAGAGATGGGAGCCTATCTAGAGAGAGAAAGTAACAAATGAAGCAAGATTAGATTAATGAAAGGTCCAACCCTCTACCTTGGGAGGTAGAGGGTATTTATAGTTACATACTACACGTCCTCCTTCGGACTATGGATCAGGCATACAGTGGGTAAAGACCCGTCCTTCCTCCACGGTGTTGCACTAAGCTAATAACTATACTACTAAACAGTAAATAACGATATGTCTACGAGCTAACATATGCTAGACCATAATTGGGGTGACCGACACTTTCTCATGGAATTTCCAATTCCTAACATGAATAGTTTTACCAATTAAAACTTCTTTTTATTCTATTTAGATAGACTTATGTCAATCTATTTGGATGTGTGTGTTGGATGTTGATAAACAAGCATGTAGAGGTAAGTAATGAAAAGATAAGAGTAAGAAGCACAAAACCACAACGCAAGTATTTATAGTGGTTCGTGTAAGATATAACTTTTCACATACACATCAAACCATAACACAAAGTAGCATATAGATGGAATTCTAGAGAGAGAAAGTTAGAGATTTAGGGAACTTAGTGAGAGAAAGTGAAAGATCTTATTATGAGCTCCAACTCTCTACCTTGGAAGGTAGAGAGTATTTATAGTCTTACATAAATCGCCACACATCGGGCTGTGGATCAGGCATACAGTGGGTAAAGACCCGTCCGTCCTCCACGGTGTTACTTAACTAAATTCTACTTAACTTAAAAGAACTATGACTACGAGCTTTCTAACGATTACATATACTTGAGGTGACCGACTCTTTAACACCTGAAATTTCTAATTCCTAACAATCTCCCCCTAAGGGAGGTCACCTCAATCATGTACCAAAATTACATTGAATACAAAAAAGATTTTACATTAAGAATTGTTCTTGCATTCTTGACGAAGTCCTTTGCTTCTAAGTTCGTAGTCATTGATTCTTCACATTGCATGTTTGGTTACTTCAAGTGGAGGTCTTTTACTGATCCACGTGATAATAAATATGAGCCAGCTTTTGAGATCATCCGCTATCAAGAATCTCTGAGACATCCATTGTGGTGTTGTGACTTTAGGACCGACATGCTCACATTCTGGATCATGAAATCTTCTCATCAGAGTTGCGGAAGCTTTTGTTGATTCATGATATTGGCAGCCGCGTAGCAGAAGCATGGAGTGAAAATATCAGAGTCATTGATGCACTAATCATGATTTCTTATGAGATGAATGTGTTAAGTGAGCATGCGGCTATGGATTGACCGCTTCATTCTGATCAGCTGCAAACGTCGGGCGTACCTGCATACAACAGTTAGCAATAAATCGCACGAAAGTGTCTTTGATCACTTTCGTTGAATTGAGGTACACGGCCCACGGTTCCCCGTTGATCAGTACAAGTACTGCCTGTGATCAGGTAGGATTCCTAAGAATCTCCTTGACAGGGTTTCGCAGCTGTTCTAGATGTTCTCAAACCGGAACATCTCAAAGAAGACAACACGGAGTGAGTGAACCAGCGAATTTTATGTCCACTGATTGATGAAAAGAGATTTTGAAAAACAATCGTGTACTGCTCAATAGAAATTGTTTTTGCAATACAACGAAGGTTTTATTGAAAAATCAATTATCAATCATAAAAACACCTTTTGGTTTGAAAAATGAGTACACGGTCGATGTGCTGAAGAAAAGAGTTGTTAAGCACAAAGACCGGTTTTTCAAGGGTATCCGTCAATCCATAACCTGAACCAGGATTGATTCAAGAGAATGAATCGCCCCATTGTTTCTGTTCAGTTGTCACATGGTTGATCCATATAATAGATCTCACATGCCACCTACCAGGAGCTTGTTTAATGTTGGCTCCAGAAGGCTTTCCATCTTCATTGTGAATATGATAACACATCACTCAGATGTTCTGGCAATACCACAAGGATAATGCGTAGGACTCAAGATATAATCTCTCTTTCCACATTGTGTGAAACAGAGAGTCTTCATTGAAAGTGTCCTAATGAGATTTATTGATGATCTCGTGGCTCTAGACTCAATTTGTGCATATTTGGATCCTGTGCCGGAGACTAGGGAGAGGGTCTCCTTCTTCAATATCAACAATCTCTAAGAGAAAGTCGATAGATAATGTCGGTTCCCCGTGAGAATGAAACAAGTCCTTTTAAGAGGAACTTGAGTGGTTTGGAAAGTTGAAGTGCAGTGCGTCACTGGGTCCATGACGTCTTGTCTTCAATACCGATGTTACCATCAGTAGCATATGAATTGAACCCGGTTTCTGCCCTAAGGTTGAATTGATGGAGGGCAATTTCTTTTCACCCTTTTATCATTCATTTCTTTTTCATTCTTCAACCCCTTAAGTGCTTACCGAGACTTCATAACTAAAACCTTGTTGGGTTTATTCCAGTACTAGCTCAGTCTTAGTCCGCACTCTTCCCATATCTCATTTTTCTCCTTTTATCATCATACCTAAGGACTTCTACACTAACTAGTGGATTGTCCCTGGGTAGATCCCTCCGGTTCTGGTGGATCATGGGAACAAATACCTAACCTTATCATCCTTATATCACCGTACATAAAGTAAAGTTGGTCGGTCTATTTGGTATTGTTCGTCTGTCATTGGATCCAATTGAAAACCATTTGAAAATCAATTCAGATACTTATGATATATTATCAAAGCATTTTGTACCTGAATTGTTTTTGATATTTTTAGAACGAGAACTCCCCCTCAACATGTGCATCAAGTATTGAAAATGTTTTGCACACGGAGGCAAGAGAAAGAATTAACTTCTTTTGATTACCATTTTCTAAAAGATATCAACATCACTTCCCACATCAAATCAAGTAGATAGAGCATTTCCGGGAAGGATGAGGTTTCCATAAATTTGCTCCCCCTCAATATGTGCCTCGAGGTTTGAAAAAAGTTTTGCACATACTAGAGGGAACCCGCACATTGAGATAAATGATCACGTTTCAAATCATAGGTTTAAGATAGATGCTCCCCCTCAACATGTGCAAATTGAATAATTGAAATCGTTTGTCACATGTGGGAAGGACAGCATGTACATCCTTATAAAACCATTTATCGAATTATCAGTTTAAATCCAATTTAAATCACACATTCTCCCCCGATCACAATTATCAAATCATTTGAGATTTGTGATCTCTTATAGATTTAAATTGATTTTGAAAGCTTTTAAGGAGAATTGTGACTTGATTATGAAAGCGTTTTAACTGATACGGATCGGATTTTAAGACTTTAAACTCCATTAAAAAAATATGCATGTACACCTTTTGAAAACAATTTAATGCCAAATAACTTTTTAATTTAATTGAAATCATTCTCCCCCTCAATCAATGACATAGGTTGTTGATTGAGAGATAGAGATTTTGACAAATAGGTCCTGATGATTATTAAAAATAGAGATCGAGTTATTTTTCAAAGCATTTAGTTTTCAGTAGATAAATGTTTATAGAATCAGAGCATGGAATTTTGAAAACATGATAAAACATGGCTCTGTTCTTTCTTTTAAAACCGGGTTATTGCCTGAAGATGACCATAAACCATTTCTCTTTCTCCCAATTTTTTTTTTTTTTATTTTTATTTTTTTTTATTTTATTTATTTATTTTTTTTTAAATTCGAGCAACATCTAAAGTCCCGTGTCATTCTTTGAATGACAACATCAAGACCGTAGATATTATCGAATCGAGAGAAATATGACAAAATGACAATATTTTTTTGAAGATTTTTTCGAATTTTTCAATTTTTTTTTTTTTTTTTTTTTTTTTTTTTTTTTTTTTTTGTATTTTGAAAATTTTATATTTTTCTATTTGATTTTTGAAGGTTTTATAATTTTGTATTTTGTTTTTCAAATAAATATTTACAAGAGATAGATGAAGGAAACCTTTTACTCCTCGTCTTCCTCCTGAAGACGTTTGAGTGTTTCTGGTTGAAGGCTTTTCAAGCCAAGTCGTGGAAGAATAAACTCAAAACGTTCTCTTGGAAGAGCTTTGGTGAAGATGTCAGCTAACTGATATTCAGACCTCACAAAGTATAGTTCCACCACACCTTTTTCCACTTGTTCCCTGATGAAATGATGTCGAATGTCGATATGCTTTGCTCTTGAGTGTTGAACATTGTTGCATGAGAGAGCAATAGCACTTTTATTATCACAGTACAGAGGGATTTTGTTGAATTCAAAGCCATAGTCAGATAATTGAGATCTCATCCATAAGATTTGAGCACAACAAGATGACATGGCTATGTATTCAGCCTCTGTAGAGGAAATAGAAGTACTCATTTGCTTCTTTGAAGACCAGCTTACAAGCTTATCACCCAAAAACTGAGCACCTCCAGATGTACTTCGACGAGTATCTTGACACCCTGCATGATCAGCATCTGCATAGGCTGTTAGTGACATACCGGTGTCCTTCGGGTACCAAAGTCCCATATTGATGGTTCCTTGGAGATACCGAAAGACCCGTTTAACTGCTTCAAGGTGCTTTTTAGTAGGCTTAGCCTGGTATCTAGCACACATGCAAACAGCGAACAAGATGTCTGGTCTACTAGCAGTGAGGTACATCAGGGACCCAATCATACTACGATATTTCGTTTGGTCAATCATGATCCCTGAGTGGTCCTCATCTAGTTTGGTTCGGTCAATCATGGGGGTATCAACAGGGTCACTTGAATCAAATCCAAATTTCTTTAAGATCTCTGTTGCATATTTAGATTGATTTATGAAAATGCCTCCGGGACTTTGTGAAATTTGTAATCCCAAGAAAAATGACATTTGTCCCATCATTGACATTTGAAATTTTGAACTCATTTCATTAGAAAAACGATCACATTCCATTGGGTCAGTCGAGGCAAAAATAATATCATCAACATAAATTTGAACATGAGTTAAATGTTTGCCTGACTTCCTTGTGAACAATGTAGGATCAACTGCTCCTTTGCTGAATCCGGTTGATAGAAGAAACTTTGACAGTGTATCATACCATGCCCTTGGAGCTTGCTTTAAACCGTAAAGAGCCTTCTTCAGACGATAAACGTGAGTAGGATGCTCTTGATTCACAAATCCTTCAGGTTGGTTGACGTAGACGACTTCTTTAAGATCTCCGTTCAGAAATGCCGTTTTCACATCCATCTGATAGACTACCATGTTCTTACTAGCAGCATTAGCCAGAAAGATTCTGATTGCCTCGATTCGAGCAACTGGAGCAAAAGATTCTTCAAAGTCTATACCCTCCTCTTGATGATATCCTTTAGCAACTAATCGAGCCTTGTTCTTCAACACATCACCATGCTCATCAAGTTTTACTTTGAAGATCCATTTGAGAGCTATAATCATAGCACTGTCTGGAGCAGGTACTAACTCCCATACATCAAGACGATCAAACTCATGAATTTCATCTTGCATGGCATTGAACCAGCTATCTTCATTCATAGCAGTTTTAACATCTTTTGGTTCGATCTTAGATAGTACGGAGTTGAAGAAGCACCATAAGGCATCGGTTGCGAGTTGTTTCCGGGTTGATACAGGACGAGAGGGATTTCCAATGATGTTGTCTAAGGGGTGATCGTGAGTCCATTTTCTGAGGTGTTCATGTGGCAGTTGTTGAGGAACTGAGGTAGCTGAGTTGATGTCTCCTGAGAAAGATGGTTCTGATGATGATTCAGGAGTAGCAAATATGTTTTCAAATGGAGCATCTTTAGGAGTCGCGAAGAGATTAACTTCATCATTGATGCCAGAAACATTTCCATGATGTACATTTGAAGAATGATGATTTGTTGATGAGACTGAAGGATCAACAGCAGGAGCTTCTTGACTTAAGGATATTGAGACTGAGGGATTGATTTCATTCACTGGAATGTGAGCATCCTCTGTCGTAGGAATCAGCACCTCATTAGTAATTGAATCATACAGTTCATCAAACATAGGATCAAACAATTTCTTTACATCATCTTCAGATGGAGGTACATATGGAGTTTCTTGAGAGGAGTTTGGAACAAGGGATGAACCAATGGGACTGTTTTGAAGTGCGGGTCCTGAGCTTGAGTGTCAAGGAGCCATTTGACCGGTCAGCTCATCAAACGTAACGTGAATTGTTTCCATGATATTTCGGGTTCTTTTGTTGTAGATTCGGTATCCCTTTTTGTTTGATGCATATCCTACAAATACTCCAATGTCAGCTTTAGCCCTTAGTTTCCCTAAGTCTTGACCCTCATTAGTTGGATAGCACAATGCACCAAACACACGAAGGAAAGAGAGATTAGGTTTTCTGTTGTGGACAAGTTCATATGGTGTTTTTCCATGTACAGTGTGAATTAGGGAACGATTTCGTGTGTAGCATGCAGTGGCCATTGCTTCAGCCCAGAGAAACATTGGAACCTTTGAGTAAATCAACATTGTTCTAGCGGCTTCAACCAGAGTTCGATTTCGTCTTTCAACTACACCGTTCTGTTGAGGAGTTCGTGGAACACTTCTTTGATGACTGATTCCCACGCTTTCATAGAATTCATTAAGTTGTTTGTTGACAAACTCAGTTCCATTGTCTGTTCTGATAATTCTGACGGTTTTGTTAAGTCGAACCTGCAGCTGTTTCATGAGTTTGATGATGATATCAGGAGTTTCATCCTTTGTCCTTAAGAACTTGACCCAGGTGAATCTAGAGTAATCATCAACTATAACTAACACATATTTCTTTCCAAAGATATTCTGCACCCTCATTGGTCCACATAAATCCATATGAATCATATGAAGAACTTCTGTGACAGAGTTAGTAGGTTTGGGTTTATGGGCATACTTCTTGCTTTTACCCAATTGACATGCTGAACAAAGATGATCCTTTTCATACTTTAGTCTAGGTAAACCTACAACTAAGTCCTTTCTGGAAAGATCGTTGATGGTGCCAAAGTTCAAATGATTGAGATGACGATGCCATAACCATGACTTTGTTTTTGAAGCTTTGATAACAAGCAGATTGGAGAAGCCCTCATCATGTCATCGATAGAGATGGTGTAAAGGTTTGACCCACGAGTTCCTTTTAACAATTCCTTACCATTAAGATCTCTAACAAAGCAGGTATGTTTTCTGAAGGCAACTTCTATATCAGAATCACAGAATTGACCAACAGAGAACAGATTATGACCCAAACCTTCTACATAGTAAACTCTAGAGATGACACTATCACCAACAACATAATCTCCATAACCCAGAATAGCACCGAAATGATCATTACGAAATCTAACAGTCCCGATGAATTTGCTCACGAAGTTCATGAGCCGCGACCGGTCTCCAGTCATATGCTTGGAACAGCCTGAGTCCAGGTACCACAGAACGATTTGAACGATCTGCAGTTGAACACAGACAAAAATGGATAACTGGATAATTGGGATCCCCATGCAAGAATGGGTTCCATTTGGTTAGTAACAATGTTTGGAACACCCACATCAGAAATAGAAGCATTCATATCAGAAAGTGAGGCAATGGAATCGTTGTGAATAGATGCAGTACTAGTGTCAGTATTATCCCTGTTCACAGTGTGATCACTTCTTAAGAGAATAGTTCTACCAGTAGGCATCCATTTTCTAGTGGGCATTATCTGATTAGTCTTAAGACCAACAGGTGTCCAATAAAATCCTATTTTACTGAATGTTCTTCCTGTGGGTTTCCACTGTTTTCTAACTTTCTTTCGTTTTTGCCTTTTAGCCTTCTTAGCATGAATTTTAGCATTAACAATATTAACTGGACAATTAACATCATTAGGCAGAACAGTAACACCACATTCATGATTAGAAACAGAATTCAAGCAGACATTAGTACAAGGTTTGCAAATAGTATCGGAATTCGAATTAATTACAGTAAGCCTATGGCTAATACTAGAATCAACACGATTCGTTTTATTCAATTCAAGCTTAAAGTTCCTAGATTGTTCTTCTACTCTCTTCCAGTGCACATTCTTAGCTTGAGAGGTCCTATCATTCCTTGTATTGTCTTAAGACTTTGACCTGCTCCGTTTAATGTCACTGATTACTCCTGTAGAGGGAATGGGAACATTAGTTGGTTTAACTACTCTTTGCAACACCTGTTTAGATGTACTGGGGTCTGAACTACATGCAGGTGCACTAAGGTTCACTTTCATAAAACTAGAGGTACTGTGATTTGTACTCCTAGAAGGCATACTTGAGTTCTCTTTCTTAGCATCGACAGATCTGGAATCTGAACTGCTTAAGGGCACACTACGGTTCACTTTTAAAACATTGGGAATCGAATGCATATCATACTTAGCTTTAGGCATTGAGCATGGAATCAAAGAATTAACTCTCTCACCTAATGACTTTGGGCATATTGTGATCAAGCATTCTAAAATTTCTTGAGATCGTTTGGCATATAAGCATGCATGTCCAATTGCATTATCATGAGGTTTCTCTAGCTTATCCTCTTCAACAATCTCACGCAGACATTCTAGGCAATCCTTAAGGGATGAGAAGTATGTTTGAATGGCAAGTTTGTTGTTCCTTAGATGAGGAGGGACATATGTCACAGATAAAGCATATTTATTACAAGAGTGAGCCTTTGATACAACATTCTCCCCATTGGTCATTGGCATTTTCCCTTTTACCTGACTCTTCAGATTCTCAATTTCCTTTTGCAATGAAGCTATTTGTTCGTTATTTTTGTTGCGAGTGACTTTAATTGATTCAAATAACTCATTGAAATGACGTTTAACCTTTTCATTTTCTTCTAGAAAACTTTCGTTTTCCTTTTGTAAAGCATTTACTAGGTTTTGAAGATGAAATGTTTGAGAATTCTGAGAATCTAAAGGAGGAGGCATTTGGGAGCCTGTCATATTGTTCCTTTGACCCTTTAATTGAGAGATTTGGGCTTTCAGCTTTCTGATTGTGTTGCACTGAGCTTGAATCTGTTCATCACGTTTGTGAATTTGAAAAACTGCATCAAACTCTGGAGCATCTGAAGATGTCTTGATATTTGAAGTTTTGACATTTTCTTTGAGATGTTGATATTTTAGTTGTAAATTAAAATGCTCAACTTCTAGTTTAGAAAAATGTTTAACCAAATTGTCGTGATCATCCAGTTCAATTTTCTCGTTTAGTTTAGAATTAGTTTTTTCATGCTCAATGACACGGTCATGAGAGACTTTCAGGGCCACAGATAGTTCATGAAATTTGGAAGCATTAATAGAGCAATTTGAAGCAGTGAAAAAAATATCTTGAGCAACACATTCAGTAATAAGAGACTCATTTAAGGTGTGCAAGTTCTTCCTCTCAATCTCATTATATTTTAGTGCACGCTCATAATCACTAACTTCAACTACCATTGCATCAAATTCCTTTTCCATTCCCTTGATATCAGTTTCTATCCCCTTTTTAAGACTCTCAAAGTGATCCTTTAGAAGTTTAAAGAAAGGCATAACTTCAGTCAAATAGCATTCTTTCATTTGCTCAAAACCCCTTTCCCCTTCAGTAATCCCAGTGGGTGTGATCCTTTTCTTACAAGTTTTCTCAAAATCAACAAATAGTTGAAAAATAACATATTGGCTGATTAAGATCTTGCTTTTAGTAGCAATCCTTCTAGGAACTAGATGCATTGGTGTATTGGGAGGATACACGGTTGCTTTAGGCATTTTCCTAAGGGGAGGGTTTGTTTCAATAATATTTTCTGCTTTCTGCTTATCTAAGTCCATTTTCCAGAACACGTGTTCGGGAGTCAACAACGTTTGAGGCTTAAACATGTTCAGGGAGATCCAATTCTCCTTTTTGTAGTCATGGGGAGTGATAATTACTTTCTTCTCTTTGCATTTAGGATCATTTAGTTTCTTATTCATTTTCTCCCTAGTGATTTCATCTAATTTCTTATCTTCATCTGTGCACTCAAAGTAACTAGGTTTTTGTCTAGGTTTAAGAATCTCATTGCCATCATAGATCACACTTTGAGCTGCTTTTGCTATTTTCCCGTACTCAGGGTTGGGTTTACCTATAATGGGAACACTATGCTTATCGCTTAGAACTCTATGTTTAGTGACCATGTGAGCAGTCTGAATAGTGTTTCCTTGTATGTACAACTTGTTTTCAAGTTTGTTTTTCAAAGTTTTCAGATTAGAAAAATCTCTCAAGAGTTTTGATTCCTTTGCATTAAATTCTTGCTTAAGCATTTTCACATTTTCTTGAAGTTCTTGTTTTTGTTTAGATGTTTTAGAAAGTTTTTCTTGCAAGGAATTTAATTCTTGTTTCAATACTTCTTCTCTAAACTTACTTTTTCTAATTACTGTACTTACTTGGTCATCCATTTCCTGCTCACGAGTGGTCAACTCAAACTTAGCACGTTGTTCATAAATAGCAACACGTTCTTTATAGGCATTTAGTTCAGAAATTACGGAATCATCAGGGGCACATGCAGTGTATTCATCAAAAGCATAGTCATTATTGACTGCAGATGATGCATCACTTGGTACAACTTCATTTTCACTTTGTTTCACATATTGATCATATGGGACAATATCGATATTACCCATATTTTCAATATTTGATTCAATAGTTTCAGTTGATTGTACTTTGTCATGCATCTGTTGCACATCAGCATCATCGTATAGTTTTAATACCTCTGAGATTAGCTTGTCATGGGATGGCCCAGCTAGTGGTGAAGAAGAGACCTTGGGAGGAACCATTGGAGAAATGCTAGCCATAAAAATTGTGTGTGCCGTAGGTCCATCATCCACATCAGAGTCGTATGCATCACAGTCAACGACTTGAAAGGCATTCTGATGATTGTGACCTATCTCTTGAATAGGCTGCTCATCCACATCTGCATCATAAGTCTTGGCATTGCCCTCAGCAAGAAACAGCAATTCCTCTTCATTCAAAGCAGCACCATTGTCCCGAGCTTGTGCCAGCAGCATTTTATCTCTGAAGTAATCAGCATTCTGTGGACGCTTTGGAGATGTGCAGTTCCTTGCAATGTGTCCCTCACCACCACAGTTATAACATTTGATGGGCTTAGCTTGACCTTGGTTACCATTCCTTCCTCGATTCTGGTTGCCAACATAATCTCTCCCAGCTCCACCTCGTCCCTGATCATACTGTCTTTCCTGAACTGGTTGCACCACGATTCTCCCATCTTTAACAGTGGCTTGATTGTGTGGGTTAGATGCAGTTCTGAGGTTGTTGTTGGTTTGTGGGAGAGTATTCATGTTTTGACTAATGAGAAGAGCTAGTTGATTAATGAAGCTACCCACGTGAGCATCAGCATCAGCTTGTTTGTACATAGGATCAGGAATGAGTTTGTGATTACCATTACCTAAGGGTATGACTTGTGAAGCTTTGGTTGTGATTCCGATGTTTGAGTAGAAGGCAGTTGAATCATTAGACGAGCTTGTCTCTCCCGGGTTAGTTTTGAACTGATTGAGAATCAATTTTTCAAACATAGCATGTCTCTCATTCTGAAGGAGGAAGGCATAGAGTTGCTCATAGTTTGTGTTCTTCAATCCTTTAGTAAGCTTCACAGCAGTAACAAACTTGTGCCATTCGGGATTCATGTTGGGCATAGTCATTCTGATGTTCCTCATGTCATTAACTAACTTATGAAATCTCACATAGTACTCATAGACATTCTCATCTGGTTTCATCTTGAAGTGCTCAAATTCGTCATAGAGTTGGGATTCTCTGTCTTCCATAGTTAATTCTGAACCTGAGAGAAGCATCTTAACATTCTGAACCTGAGAGAAGCATCTTAACATTATCCCAAACTGCCTTAGCATCAGTGTTATGATTGATCAGCTTGTAGATGTCTTTAGGAAGACCTTGAAGAACAATGTTTGAAGCCCTGATATCTGCATCAAATCTCTTTTTATCCTTATGATCAAGCTCATCATACATCTTAGGTCTGTCCATTCCGTAAACAGGAGTACCATCTTCATTAGTATCAAGTATGTCTCTAGTCGTCTCAACTCGATATGGTCCTTCATCAATGGATTTGAGGATGTTGACACCATTTTCCTTTCCAAGGCAATACAGTCTGATTCGTTGAGCCCAAGAATCGTAGTCAGTTCTGTCAAGCATGGGTGGACGAGTATCTGAGCCAGCAGCTTGAACATCCTCGGCAACAGTGGAGATGACAGTAGGAACGTTGGTAGACATGTTAACAGCTTATACGGGATTTTATAACTCTATGATTAAACCGGGAAATAGATTCTTTCACGGGATTTTACTAAATCAAGAGAAAACCGTAAACAATCACTCAAGTCGCTAGAAGATAAACCACTAAATCGCTAACCCTTAATTCGCTACACCCCTAAGTCGCTAGAGTCCCAAGTCGCTAGACAGAAAGCAAGTCGCTAAGTAGTAACTCGCTACAGACCAAGTCGCTAGCCAAATTTTGGCAGCAATTCGCTACACAAGTCGCTAGAGATACAAGTCGCTAAAGAGCAACTCGCTACAGACCAAGTCGCTACCACCAAGTCGCTACTCGTAGTGGAGAGTCCACTACTTGTACTTTAACTCGCTAGATCTAACTCGCTAGGTTTAAAACTGTAACTCGCTACAATTTTGTGAAGCAAGTCGCTATGAGGAAAAATAAACCGTGAGCTAAGTCGCTAGCAAGAAAAACCTTATAAACCTCACTTTTCAATCCAAAAACAACCCAACCAAGATGATTCAAGCTAACCAAATGAAAACCTAAACACTTGTGATGATTCTAAACATGAAAGTACTAACAAAATTCAAACTTTAACACAAGAAATCAACCAAATGATGCAAAAACCACTAAACTTTTTCAAACTCAAAAAACCACCTAAAAACCACTATAAATCCAAAGATGTGCAAGATATGATCTAACCATGGCTCTTGATACCAATTGTAAGATATAAATTTTCACATACACATCAAACCATAACACAAAGTAGCATATAGATGGAATTCTAGAGAGAGAAAGTTAGAGATTTAGGGAACTTAGTGAGAGAAAGTGAAAGATCTTATTATGAGCTCCAACTCTCTACCTTGGAAGGTAGAGAGTATTTATAGTCTTACATAAATCGCCACACATCGGGCTGTGGATCAGGCACACATTGGGTAAAGACCCGTCCGTCCTCCACGGTGTTACTTAACTAAATTCTACTTAACTTAAAAGAACTATGACTACGAGCTTTCTAACGATTACATATACTTGAGGTGACCGACTCTTTAACACCTGGAATTTCTAATTCCTAACAGTTCGGCTACAAGGTCACCTTCCTTGCCCTACTCCACTCCCCGAGTCACCTACTCGAGAGTTCGTAATCACTACACCAATCTCCTTATGGCGGAGAAGCCTTCACAATGTCGCCTACTCTTTTTCCGGTACTAGGCTAACCACCGGGTTCTTTCACTCTAAGGTGAACCACACCTACACAACGTCGCCTACCCTTTATAAGGTACTAGGCTAAGTACCTAGTTCTTTCACACCTTAGGTGAACTACACCTTCACAACGTCGCCTACCCTTTATTAGGTACTAGGCTAAGCACCTAGTTCCATTGCAATGGAGGATCTACTACCACACTACACCAACGACTAATCCCAAAGGAGATCCACTCCTTTACAACATCAACAAGGATATCAATATCCTTGGATCTAATACTAGTCTATCTTGTACATCAAAACACACCAAATCGAATGTACATCTAAGGCACCTTTCACTAATGCCTTTGACTAGATCTTCAAGACACCTTTCACTAATGTCTTGTGTCTTCACTTCTAAGCATCTTTCACTAATGCTTCTTTGTCTTGACTTCTAAGTACCTTTCACTAATGCTTCTTTGTCTTGACTTCTAAGCACCTACCACAAGTGCTTTATCCTATAGACGATAGATACCCTTCACTAATATCTTCGTCTTGACTCTTGAGACATCTTTCACTAATGTCTTCAACACTACACTTCTTTGAAGAAAGAAAGGAATCATCAACAAGAAGACTTCAGTAGCCTTGATGATGAGGAAGCATGGCAACTCATGGACTTGAGCTTGCTCGACTTCAAAGGTGGTGATCTTGCCTTTAAGAGGAACCTAAAAGATCACACAAAAACAAAACTACAAACATAGATCTCTTGGATCTAAGGTTAGTGAGATTTAACTCGGGGGGGAAAGTGTGTTAGAGAGGGATTGAAAAGGGGTAAGAAATAATGAAGAAATGGCTCACTATTTATAGAGGAAAAATCCTACTGTTCCCCAGATCCCACGGATCCCTACCACAAGGGATTCGGCTAGCACAAAGCTAGGGATCCGTGGTACGCTCCTCTTTGCCCATGGGTATTTTGGTTATCGGTCATGGGTCATGGGTTATGGGTTGATCCATGGTTTTCTTTCTAGATACAATGGATCTTAAGGATACAATGAACTTGGTTAAGTGGTATAAATAAAACCATGGGTTATGGGTCAATACCATTTGCTAGTTTATTACCTATTTTAGTATTTACATGTTTTTACCCATTTTAGTATATACATGTTTTTACCCATTTTAGTATACTTAGATTAAGTATGTCCTAACCCAATATGTAAACATTAGTTGTTGTACATATATATCATAAAATCACTTAAGCTTGTTTTAGTGTTTTATGTGAAAACGTAAGTGAGTTAGAAAACAATTAAATCAAACTATTTACGTACTCTATTTGTTTCGTTAAAATGATTTTACGTTTGTTATTGACAAAACATTAGAAGATCGTAAAATATAAATAAACGTTTTTACGGCTTATTTGTATTAACAATCTCCCCCTTTTTGTTGATGACAAAACATAAAATTATTTTAAGGAAAAGCTAAAATTCCAAAAAGTTTGAATTTGTAGTTTTTACTTTCTTCTCCCCCTTTTTGTCGAAACAAAAAGTGTTTGAAGGAAGGCAACACATTGCTTTTAAGAAAAACATGTGAAAGAAAAAGTAAAAAGAGATAGAGAGCAAATAACGGGAAAGGATCTCGTCTTTACTCCCCCTTGACGAGTCCATCCCTAAGTAAGGGCGTCAAGAAAGTAATACTAATCTAGTTTGTTTGCAAAAAGTTTGCAAAAGATATCGTCTACGAGACGAATGTGCTCCCCCTTGATGATTGCAATTTTTGAGAAGGGATGTCACAAAATGTAAACCTAGTATTGCAAGTAATTTGCATTGTATTGCTTTGACATAAAGCTCCCCCTAGCTTTAGGGTGTCAAAGTCTTCATATGTAAATTGAATAACTACAAAACAAAGGTTAGAAATCAAGAATAATTCACAATTTCCTGCAAATGTGATTCAAGTTAGTAGAAAGAAAGCTTTCTGTCTCACGGATCCCGCGGTTCCCTCTTAGTAGGGATCCGTTTTTAGCTGTTAAATTTCAGCAAAGGTGATATAACAAGTAATGTTATCACAAAAATGAGATATAAATACAAGGTAATCATATTCTCAGAAAAATAACAAGTAGCATGTAGTTTCCATTTAATAAAACTAGAGTTATGATATACATGACTCTAAAAACTAAGAAGATAAGAAAATACATTACTAGAAATTTCTAGACCAACTATCGCTTGATGCTAGGACACCACTAAAAATCTTCTAGCTCAAGTTTTGTTTAGGTTTGATCTCGTCGAAACGTTCGAGGAGATGATAGAACATGAAACGTTGGTCTTCTCGTACTTCATGTATCAAACTTTCAACATGTTGACAATGATGGCAATCTTTGTCATGGCTAGGTAGTGGTGGTGGAAGAAATGAGATGGCTTGATGCGAAGGAACAAGTGAAGCGGCTTGCGGAGCTTCAAACGATGGAGGAATTGGTGGAGGTGCATTTGAGAATGACTCAACCAAGAATGATGGTGGTGGTAGAGAAGTGTCAACTTCCATATGGTCGGGTGGTTGACTTTGATGATTTGTCATAATCCAAATGGGTTTATATGATGAAAACGCCGAGAAGGAAGCCGTAGCAAGTGTTGACTCAACACCTTGATTTTGAAACATTATTCCTCCTAATGAGGAGAATGTTGTCGGCGGAAGCGGATGAGATGGCCTAGGAGGCAAGTCCTCTAAATTGTAGAGGTGTGGTGATGATAGTGGGGATGTAAATGAAATAGCTCTAGGAACCAATGGTGATGGTTTGGTGGAGATGATATTGTTTGGCCTAGGAGGTATGGTGGTGTTTGGAATAGGTAGTTTTGTGGGTACTATCCTTTTAGGAATTGGTTTGATTGGATGATGAAGAGTTCTATCATTTGTTGGTTTGATGGGAGATGATTCGGTTGAAGAAATTTCGTGTATAACGCGAGCTCTTTTAATGGGTGGTTCTTTGGTGGATAAGTTACTACTTGGGGTTTTCCTCATGATGGGATGATTTCAAGAGGTTGCAAGACCTGAAGTTTAAGATGAGAGTGATGACTATGGAGGTCCTAACAAGGTGGTTTATAAACTAAGAGATTTGGCAAGTGCATTTAAGCTTAAAGCCACTAGGATTCATTGGAATGTGATGATTGACATGCACAAGAGTCAACTTCAGAGGTTGCTCTGATCTAGGAACTCATTTAAGATGAGATGGAGTGTTTGAGTTAAGAAGATGAGTTGAAATGATTTTTTTAGCAAGATTTGACCTATACTGTCATCCGGATCCCACGGTTCCCTCCTCAGAGGGATCCGTCTAGGCTAATCCTAGGGATTCGTCTCTCAGCAGCTATGAAAGAGTGGAAATGATGTTTCAAAGATCTAAGACCTATATCATCTTGAGTGTTTCAGTCCTCCTAAGTGTGTTAGAGAGGGATTGAAAAGGGGTAAGAAATAATGAAGAAATGGCTCACTATTTATAGAGGAAAAGTCCTACTGTTCCCCGGATCCCACGGATCCCTACCACAAGGGATCCGGCTAGCACAAAGCTAGGGATCCGTGGTACGCTCCTCTTTGCCCATGGGTATTTTTGGTTATGGGTCATGGGTCATGGGTTATGGGTTGATCCATGGTTTTCTTTCTAGATACAATGTATCTTAAGGATACAATGAACTTGGTTAAGTGGTATAAATAAAACCATGGGTTATGGGTCAATACCATTTGCTAGTTTATTACCCATTTTAGTATTTACATGTTTTTACCCATTTTAGTATATACATGTTTTTACCCATTTTAGTATACTTATATTAAGTATGTGCTAACCCAATATGTAAACATTAATTGTTGTACATATATATCATAAAATCACTTAAGCTTGTTTTAGTGTTTTATGTGAAAACGTAAGTGTGTTAGAAAACTATTAACTCAAACTATTTACGTACTCTATTTGTTTCGTTAAAATGATTTTACGTTTGTTATTGACAAAACATTAGAAGATCGTAAAATATAAATAAACATTTTTATGGCTTATTTGTATTAACAAGTAGGAACATGTATAGCTTCATTAGGGGAAACAGATGTTATATCTCCAGCAGGAACATGTTTAGGAACATCAGAAAGAGTCCTTGATGGATCTTCAGAAGAAATACTGTGAGGTTCTTCAGCATGTGTAGTTGTTTCTGCTGGTGTCTCCAAAGGTGTGGGAACTTGTGGTGAATTCCTAACAGTGTTTTCTTGTGTAGTTGAGATCTCCTCATGCAGCACTGTGGAATCCTTAGGAGTCTCTTCAGGATGAACAGAAACATCTTCAGTTGTGAGCAGAATGTCATCAGAAGCATCAGTAAATTTCAACTTCTTAGTCTCAGGGCCTTCTTAGGTAGAATGATGTCTCTTCAACCTTGTATATGGATTGATGGCATCCCTATTCAACTGATTGAGAATTCTCTCATATTCAATCTTTAATTGTTCATCCTTCAGTTTCTTTACATATGTCATAGTCCAACCAGTATTGTAGATTGCAGAACTCATGTTCCTCACAAACTCCCTCATGTGTTGCCTTTGTTCAACTTGAGTATGAGGCTTATCTCTCTTATCCTTAGCCTTCCTTTCTGCATATGCTCTCTTCCTCTGATTTGCAAGGGCAATCATGTTAGCAGCGAAGTTGTCAGAATCAAATGCATTCCCCAAGATGGACTGAGCAAGTGATGTATTTGTAGTAACTTCACCCACAATCTGTTGCCAAGAAGCATCACTAAAATGTAGAAAGGCCTCATCAAGCTCTTTCTTTCTTTGTGGTGTTATATCAGGATCTGTGTGAGTTTGCCTTTGAAATTCTGCATTATATGCTGCTTGAACCTTTTCAGTCACCTCCCTGTCACCCTTTTCAATTTCATGGAGTCTAAACTTCCTTTCATGTTCAGCTTTGAATGCAGTAGGATCCATTTCCTCTTCAACTATTGGAGTCTTTACCTTATCCACTGGTGGAATAGATACTGGTACACCATCAGAAGTATCCATGGGATCAGAAGGTATGGGAACAGGTATCTCAACAGCATCAGAAGGAAACTCAGCAGGAATAGACTTATCCGCAACAATGGTATCAGAAGAATCCATAGTACTATCAGCAACAACAGACTTAAACCGTTCAAATGTTAATAGTCCAGAAGTATTCTTGGTTCTTTTCCTTTGGGTCCTTTGTCTTGTAAAGACCTTGATCTCTGGAGTGACAACATGCTCAAACACATGACCTTTCTTTGTTGCAGAATCATCCAAGGAAACAGAAGCCAAGACATGTAAGGCATCTAAATCAATATCCTCTTCATCCTCTGACTCAGAAATCACAACCTTACTCCTCCTCTTATTCAGCCTATGTTCCATTTCTTGCACCCTTCCAACCAATTTCACAATAGCTTCACCAAGAGATTGCTTAGTCTCCGTAAGCTCTGCCTCGAGATCATCAACCTTTTGAACATACCTGTTAAGCAAACTAGACATTTTCATCAGTATATCAGAATCCTTAACTCCACCAACAGGTGTTCCTGAGGTGTTAGGAGCATCATTAGATCTGGGAGGATACATATAAAAATCACCACCAATATTGGTGTCATCCTCAAAAGTATGACTAGGTGGACTCAAAGGTTGGTCAAATGATTGGTCAACATTGGCCTCAGTCTCAACAGGAGTTTGTTCCTGTGACTCAGAGGCAATGACAGGCTCCTCAAGAGCAACAACTCTAGGTGATGGTGGGAGAATATATGTAGGGGATGGGGGTTGCTGGCTATCAGTGGCAACTAATGCAGATGCATCAGGAGCAATGGAGTCCCTAAAATTAGTTGTATCTGATGCAGAGGCAACAACAACATTGGAGATGGGCTCAGAGCCACCAGCAGCATCAACTGCACCAGCAGCTACTTTGCCACTTGGCAGCATAGAAGGCAACAAGGGTCTATGCTCTCCAGCAAAATTGGTTCTCATTGTAGCAAATAATTTGGCAGACAATTTATTTATTGCCCTTGGGGTTTGATATGAGGTTTCAATGCCTAATATCATCTGAAGAAATCTAGGATACAATAAAAATTTATGTTTGGTATCCTTTATATTTATGTTTGGTATCTTGAAAAATTATAATCCCTACCTCGGGCTAAATAAATTATAGAAGTAGCAATTGAACTGGAGAACTGATCCCAACCCCCAGACTTAGGACTTAAACACTAAAGAAGGGTATGAACTAGAAATCTCCATTTAGGGAAAAACTTGTTTTTATACCATATGAACTTCCCATCAGTGGGATACCCTAAGCTGGCCAAACCAGTGATTATCTCTTCTCTATTATTATCAAAAACACCTCATTCATCATTTAATTGCAACTGAGTCCTTATGAGAGACTCAGTAATGACACGCTCCTGTCCATCTATAGTGGCTACAATCTCCTTGGGTTGACCCTCAGGAGATCGCTCATAAGCAGTGGCCCAAAATTGATTGACTAACGAGTCATAAACAACAGATGGACAAAAGGTTAGAGCATACCTGAGTTTGGAGCACAGAAGAAAATCAATCATAGGATCATATAAATCACTCCCTTTGGCTTTTTCCAAGAATGCAACTTTATTGTGATCTCCTTTGAATGCCAATGACATCATCAAATGATTTGAGAAGGTTGAAGATGGGGTTGGTTTCAAAATGAGAGGGAATGAGTAATTAGGTCGTGGGATAACAATAATTGGTTATTTAAGTAAGTTACTCAAAATAACCATTTAAATTGGCAAACATCTCGCAACGAATCTTTGACTAATTTGACTTTAATTAAATCCCAAAGTAAATTCCCAATTTTACGAAACCAACAGCATTGGAAAGTCAATCAGCAGAAGCCATTTGGTCAACCAGCAGAAACCACCTAAAGTTTGACCGTAACTACAAATTCAACTCTACCAGCAGAAAGCATCACCCATCAGCAGGAATAATCATGATACCAGCATGAATGAAGAAAAGTCAAACCCTGCAACTGCACATTAAATCTCTGTAGTCTTAACCTATATTAATTCAAACAACAACCAAACCATTACTCCCATTAACTCTAACAAACCTAGAAAACACATTGACCTTGACTATAAAAACCACCCTTTGCCTCATAAAACACATACACACCATACCCTAACACAACAATCGATCACCAAAATCATCAAAACAACCACAATGAGTAACTCTCCCAACAATCCGATTGAGATTTCCTCTGACTCATCTGAGAGTTTGCCATCCAATGATGGATGGTTAAGCTACTTTCCTCCAAACTACTCCAGCTTGACTTACATGTCTAGAAACCCTCCACCATCACTAGCACCTCTTGAATCTTCTTCAAAGGATCTGCCAAATCCTCCTCCACATGTGGAGTTTGAAGTAACCAGCTCTGAACTAAATGCTAGGCCTTCAGATACTGATGATGAGACTGGTGGATCTTCCAGGCCAGTGAATGTTGCTCCTCTTGCTGTTGTGCCACCTTCTTCTATGCCAGTTGCAGGTCCTTCTGATCCAAGGCCAGGACCCTCCAACCCAAACCCTGAGAAAAGAGTCCAAGTGGTTGGTCTTGCTGCTCCCAGAGTGTGGGACTTTATCAGTAGGTGGGGGAAAGAGCATCAGAGGATGCCTGAGTAGATGACTTGTGGATGGAAGCTGGTGTCAAGAGTAGTTTTTTCTTTTGTTGAAGCTTATGTCATGCTGATGTGGTGACATGCGTTGATCAGTAGTCATGGAAAGTCTTGTAAATTTTTGTTGCATCTTAGAATGCAGTATTATATATAAATAAAAGACTTTCATGTTTTTAGTTTAATCTTTTTGCTACTGATTGTGTGATTGACACTTGATCTGCAAAATGGTTAGAAAACCACATAATATACAAAGAATATACAAATATACAACTATACAACATTAATCCTCCCCTTAATCATAAAGCCTCCCCTTAGGCATAATCCTCCCCTCAAACACAACAATCAAGGGTTGATCATGCCAATATGGACAACCAAAAATTGAAATCTAGGTCCATCAAAAGCTTTAGTTAACAAATCAGCCACATTATCATCAGCGTGAATTTTAACCACTTGAATAAGATGTTTTTCATTAGCATCCCTTATAAAATGGTGTCGAATTTCTATGTTTTTAGTTCTCTGATGAAAAACAGGATTTTTAACAATGCAAATTGTACTTTGGTTGCCTATAAAGATTTTAGTGTTCATAAAGTTGAACCCATAATCCAATAACTGATTTTGTATCCAAAGTACCTGACCACAACAACTGGCTGCAGCAACATACTCTACTTCAGTAGAAGATGTAGCCACTATGGTCTGCTTCTTGCATTGCCAGGAGATTAATCTCCTTCCCAGAAATTGACAACCCCAGTAGTAGACTTTCTATCAAAGTTGGCACCAACATAGTCACTATCATTGTAAGCTTCCAACACAAATGGAGAATCTCTAGGATACCAAAGACCCAACTTAGGTTGGCCTTTGAGATACTTGAAGATTTTCTTGACTGCATTCAAATTGGAAGTCAAAGGAGTGACCTGATGCCTAGAACATGGACTGACTGCAAACATAATGTCAGGCCTTGAAGTTGTCAAATACATGAGTGAACCAATCATTGATCTGTAAAGATGAACATTGACAGCAGGATCTGGTTCAGTATTGGACTTAGGCTTTGGGGCTTCATATGGAGTAGTTGCAGTCCGAACATTTTCCAAATCAAACTTCTTGAGGATGTCATGCACATATTTCTCTTGACTGATGAAAATGCCATCTGACTGTTGCTTAACCTGTAGACCCAAGAAGAAGGTAAGCTCACCCATAGCACTCATTTCAAACTCACTTTTCATCAGCTCCTCAAATTCCCTGCACCAAGCTTCTTTGGTTGACCCAAAGATAATGTCATCCACATATACTTGGACAAGAATGATATCCCTGGAGTTCTTCTTGATGAATAGTATCTTATCAATAGCACCTCTCATGTACCCATGCTTCAGTAGGAATGATGAGAGTCTAGCATACCAAGCTCTAGGTGCTTGATGAAGCCCATAGAGTGCTTTAACCACTTTGTAAACTATATCTGGATTATAAGGGTCCACAAAGCCTCTGGGTTGAGTCACATATACTTCCTCTTCAATTTCACCATATAGGAAGGCACTTTTAACATAAATTTTGGTAACACACACTCTAACAACGACTTCTCTCCACCCCCTTCTAGCGAAATCTGATTCCCAACACTACCCTATTCATTTTTTTCATTAACAACCCAGGTTATTTTCTTGATTATTACACTTGTTTAATCCTGATTTGTACTTGAGGTTGATTACATCTGCGATTAGGGATCTTATTGGAATCGCTAGTTTAGGGTTAAGTCGAGTTGTGCGATTAGTTTTCATGGGATAGTCGTATGTTCTTCATGCTTATAAACCCTAGTTTATGACTAGGGTTTAACTACAAACATTGGGAGTACGTGGATTTAGTTTTTCCAAGGTTTTCTTCTAGTTCCGATCTGGTCTTTTTGTTTTTGTATTAGGGTTAGTTTCTTTTTGTTCATGGAGGGTGTTCCTATTGCTGTCGATGTACCTAGTACTCACTCGAATGAGTCTTCAACTGATCATCATGTGGAGATAGATCCACATAACATTTATTCTAACCCGAGTGGTGAGAGTGGTGGGGATGCGGTGTTTGTTTCGCTTTAATGTTGCTTGCCAATCACAATATTTTGGAACAAGTTCTAATGAATATCCTGGTAACAGTGGGAATGAAGCTGAACCAAGTCGTGATCCGGTTGTTTTGGCGGCGTGCAAGAATTTTGAAGAGGCTATGCGTGGTGTTGATAATTCGTCTCCCAAGGTTCAATTTGCGAAGCAGGTTTCATATGCGGGTGCTACGTCCAATGATTCTATGAAGCCCAAGCCTAATTTTCGTAGGTTGGAATGTAGTAACAAGTCTACTGAGGTGGATCTCTCCGTTCCTCTGAAAGTAGTGGAGGAGGTAAACTCTAAATTTGAGAATACCCTTTATGGTTATTTTCTTGGTAAACGTATTGCTTTTCCGGTCGTTGATTATTATGTTCGTAATACGTGGGCCAAGTATGGTATTCAAAAGGTTATGATGAATGCTAAGGGTTTCATTTTCTTTAAGTTTTCCACGCGTAAAGGTGTTGATGATGTTCTTGAAAATGGACCGTGGATGATTAGGAATGTACCAATTATTCTTAAAACTTGGACGTTGAATACTAATCTGCTTAAAGAGGATTTGACTAACATTCCAGTGTGGGTTAAATTTCATGATGTTCCTCTTTTTATGTTTTTTGATGATGGTCTCAGTCTCATTGCTACATTGATTGGTACTCAAAAAATGCTAGATTCTTACACTAGTCAAATGTGCTTGGATTCCTGGGGCCGTAGTAGTTTTGCTAGGTGCTTGATTGAGGTTCGTGCAGATAAGGCTCTTCGGGAAAGCCTCACTGTTGAGATACCCTTACTGGATGGATCAGGTTCTACTATTGAAAAGATCCAGGTTGAATATGAATGGAAACCGCCAAGATGTGATACGTGTAAACGGTTTGGTCATTCGCTGCTTGACTATCCTAAATCTGTTCCACCATCTAATCAGCCTAAACAGAGTGTTACTGATGGTTTCCAAACTTTAAGTAACAAGAATAAGGGTAGGAATGGTGGTACAAGTGTTCCTGGTAAGGGAGGTTTTAATAAACCTAGTGTGGGGCCTAAGTTTCGGTATCAACCTAAAGCGCCCCTAATCCCAAGCAGGTGGATAATTCTAAGATGAAAGCCACTGAAGTGGCTAGTAAGAGTGGGACGACGATTGCTACATCTAACTCGTTTGATACACTTAATGTGATCGATACTGATGAATGTGGTACTCCGACTGATATAGTGGATTCTGGTTGTTCAATGGAAGCTAAGGAGGTTGGGGCTGTTAAGACAGGGAATGTATCACAAGAACCGCTTGTAAGTGACTCAAAGGAAGCTAACGAGGTTGGCCATACCCCTATTGTTGAGAAAATTTGGGAGCTTGAAAAGCTTCTTATGGATGGGAAAGCTACTCTTGTTGATGATGCTGGTAATCCTATTAAAAAGGTTGATTAACCAGGTAAAAAGGATCTTCCGTCTACTTCATCTATTAAGAGGGTTAACCCATTCTCTAAAGTGGGAGAGATTGTTGTCTCCAACAGTGATGATGAGGAGGTTGTAAACACCTTTGATGAGTCGAGTAACTTATTTGGTGGTGGTCATGATTGAGAAGATGACTTTGATGACTATGGTTATGATAACTATGCGGATCAGGTTTACGATCTTCCAGGTAATTTGGATGCCTATTACGACACATATGGTATCAAGCTCCAAGGCCTTGGTAGGAAATAAATGTTTTCTTCATAGGAGTCTGATGTTATATTTTGAGTAGTGGTTTATTTTTTTTTTAGAAAATAGGAAGTATCTTGTTATGTAAGCTTCTCGCCTATGTAACGGGCTGAGATATGGGATTCACCCATATCCTTTGTGTCACACCCCCAAAATACCTGTTTTGCAGCGGAATGGAATACCTGGGGGATGACTGCCATAGCATCACAGTTACAGTTATATTGAAGGACCTAAAGTTTCGTTTGGAAAATACATCGTTTGATTGAATAAAATAATCAGAGTTTACAAAGTATAGGTCCCAAAAGATTTCCAAAGTACCAAAATAAGTTTGTTACAATCAAACAATAGTTAAGTGCATAAAATATATGTGAGACGCGTCAACTCAGCGACTCCATGCAAGCCATGATGATATGCTAATACCTGAGATAAAACATGCTTAAAACAGTCAACACAAAGGTTGAGTGAAATCCATAGGTTTAATTAATTCATTTGAACACAATATTCGTAGTGTGAGTTACGTTGTTTCACACTCATCGTTGAAAACAAAACATCATTTATTTCACTAAGTTCATGACAACCAAAGCGAAAACCTCATACCAATAGAAATTGGTAAAATCATTTCATCGCAGCCCTAGAAGGTAAACTTGCCAATTTACCTTATTGATTCAAATATAGTGCGTTCGATTTCTCCTAACTGGGTCAATAAGAACGGGAGTGTTAATTCCAATAGGCCTATTCGCAATATTCGCGCTCACTCGCAAGTGACTAATGGTGCATGATGTAGGGACTTCAAACATGGCAATAGAATACTTAGTGACAATAAAGTATTTGGATATAACGTATAGTTCAAAGCATTTGTGTTCGATTAAAAATATAGCATGTATCTCCCCCAAGAGTTTGTAAAACAATTAAGTAATAGAAAGTGGGGCTATGAACTCACCTGATGCAATGATTATGATGACAAAAGTGGATACACTAAAATGAGGTGCAATCTCTATCTGCAACCTAATATGAATGATATGATCTAATATAAGTCATGAAATAATGTTGTACATGCAAATTCACATGTAATCTATACCACTTGTGCATTTTTGAAAATGAAGTTTATCGTCAAAATATATGTTTATGACATCTCGTCAAGTTATAAAATACTTTACAAGTAATTACGTTGAAATGATATCCTACGATAGTCATTTAGTGATAAATTTAGAAATTATAGTTTTTCGTCGTAAAATAATACACTTTGACAATTCATGAAAATGACTAATTTTGAGTGATTGTATAATATTCGTTATACCTTCGTTTGACAAACATTTGAACATTTTGGAAAATAGAATAGGCGAACTCACTTTTACTAGAAGACATCGTTTTCTCAAAAATATTCTATCGACATGAAAAATGGCTCCAAACATGGTCACTTGCGATAACCATTTTGGACTAATAAAAATATGTAAGTGTTATTACTTGTGAAAAATAGTTACGATATCCATATTTAAAACGCGTATAACTTAGTCGTTATAAGTCCGTTTTCTACATCCTTGGTTTCGTGTTAATGTATACTAATATATTTTTGACAAATTGACTCATTTAGATTAGGTTTAAAACTCATTTTTGCCCCTTAAATAACTCTTGACAGCTTTGAATTTTTCAGAAAATTAGTTTTCGTCGTTAAACTTGAAAATAGCGTAACTTCTTCGTTATAAACCCGTTTTAACCCGTTCAAGCGACCACAGTTTTGTTTTAAAGTATATTTTCTGAAAATATAAACCAAAATATTCCATTACCTGTCGAAATTTCCAGATTTTGTAAAAACGATCAGACCTCAATATTGTGTTGTCAAAAATGATTTTTCTTGCGTAACTCTTGTTTCAATCACTTCAAATCAACACCAAATTTATTCTAAACCTACCATACACCTTCTTAGGGTGTCATGAGTTCCTAAACTTCATCATAAATGATATGTTTCGAGGGATTAATTATAGGATGATTAAAACTTACAATAAGTAATAAAAACAATAAAAAGTGGTATAAATACATCTGATACTTGCATGTTTTCTTACTAGAATGATAAAATAGCTCAAGTATGATTATGAAAGAGTAATAAAAGTTATGAAAAGCTTACTAGTTGTATGATGAGATTTAAGGTAACTAGGTACTAATTACTTCTTGATTTTTATTTCAAAATCTTATATAGAAGTATACTAGGGTTATGATTATCGCTTGTAGCTTGAAAAATCTTATGTTTCTTCTTGGTTTTCTTGTCTTTGCCGAACAATGGAAATGAGATGGGAGAGTTTGAGTTTATTTTTCACCTTGAATGTGTGTTGTGTATGTGTTTAGGATAGGATATTATCTAATATCAAGTAAATATCTAGGATAAAATTGTGTAGGTGTACATTAGCTAAGATATTTACAAAATAAATGGTGAGTCATGGGGGGGGGGGTGAGGTCGGCCAATGGGTAATATGGAGAGGGTTTGATGAGTTTTTGTAGTTAAATGTATTTTAAGTTAAAGTATAATGTGTATTAACTAAATATAATTTGGTATTTAGTGTAGCGTTAGCTAGAAATCGATTTTAACGGAACAAAATAAAATATATCGAAGTCATAAAAATTATAAAAATACATTTCTCGCAAGAATTGAGTGAATAAATAATTATCGAGTTGAATTTACGAAAACCGTCGTAAATATATATATATATATATATATATATATATATATATATATATATATATATATATATATATATATATATATATATATATATATATATATATATAATATACATATATATATATAACAATTTATATACAAAATAAATTTAAAGCATCGGGTAAACTGATAATATAATTTTTATAGTCTTAAAATGAGTATAAAAATATATTAGGACAGTTGTTGAAAGTGTCGGATCAATTATTCAAAATAAATGATCGTGTGATAGCGTTTACTTAATAGAAAAATATACGTTAATGAATTATGCAAACCCATGCATGAACTAATATGAACATGATGTTACTGATGATATGCAGACCAACTCTAGTTTATATGTAATGTCCTCAATGATTTTTCATGACTACGCAGCTAAACCCTTATGGTTACGCGAATTTGATACTCGTAAACCTAGTTTACGAAAAATGATGAATAGTGAATCATGAATAGTGATTTTTCTCCGGGAATGAATAGTGTTTCGTGAATAGTAAATTTTTTTGAAATAACCTTTCAAAGTCTCAAACCGACTTAAAAAATGATGAATAGTAAAATGATGAATAGAAACCAGTGAATAGTAAATTCCCGAGATGAATAGTAAATTTTTTAAAGTTTGTAAAATGACCTGAAATTACGATTTGTCACACTTTGTACTTAAACGTTTTTTGGAGTAATATATTTACCGGGTCATTGACCTTTTACCCAAAAAAAGGCACTTTTAACATCTATCTGATAAACCATGAAGCCCATATAGGAAGCAAATGCCAAGAGGTGTCTGATAGCCTCAACTCTTGCTACTGGAGCAAAGACTTCATCATAATCTATTCCCTCTTCTTGCCTGTGACCTTGAGCTACCAATCTAGCCTTATTCCTGGCCACAATCCCCCTTGCATCCATTTTGTGCCAATAGCATATTTCCCAGCAGGCAATTGAACAAGTTCCCAGACATTTTGATTCAAGAACTGTTGCATTTCTTCTTGCATAACAGCCACCCAATCTGGATCTTCTAGTGCCTGTGCTACACTCGAAGGTTTAACATGTGACAAGAAGCAAGCAAATAGACAATGATGATAGTCTATGTGATTGTTCTTGTGTTGATCCTGAATATAACTGAGAAATGTAGCTTCTCCAAATCTTTTCTTCTTCACCTTACTTCTGGTTTGGACAGATGAAGTAGGATCACCAATTATTTGAGATTAAGGGTGAACAGTGTTAATCCTTTTTTTAGTAGCATTAGGACTAACATCCACTGAAGTTGGCAGGTTATTAATAGTAGGGCCAAAATCATCATCATATGAAGAAGAGTAAAAAATTTCCTATCTAGACATATGGTGAATTCCTTCCAACTCAGTGCTTGAATATTGAGAATTGGCTAGATCAGATGGACTTGGAAACTGAGTAGGAGAATCATTGAATCCCAGAGAATCAACAGATGGAGTAGATGAGGGAACCGCTGGAACAACATCAAAACCAGGAGGAACTGGACCACTACCAGTGGAATCAGCAGCAACTGAACCACTACCAGCAAAATCAACTTTATCAGCAGCATCCTGACTAGTAGGAATAGTAGCATGACCAGCAGGAACAGAGACATTATCAGCAGATTCAAAGTTCCTACTGGCTTCAATAGTTGCATGCCTTCAGAGTTCCTCAGTGTCCTTGTAGAATTCGTAACCATACTTTTCAGCATCATCTTTTGCTGCATGCTCTTGGCGTTGAAGCTTCACAAGTTCTTCTGCATACCCTAAATCACTTTGAGTTAAACCAACAGAATCCTTATCTTCAATACCTGAAAAGTGGTTAGCAGGAAAAGAAGGAACAACAATAGGTTGTTCATCACAATCTGAGTCTGAATCATCATATGAGGAACCTGAAATATTAATTTGTGAAACTTGTGGACATGCAGAATGATTAGATTTGAAATGAGCATAACCCAAATGATCAGTTAAATAGTCAAGATCAAAGTACCATTCCTGACCAGCTCCCTAAACGTTAGGTTTATCCTCCAGAAATCTTAGATTCAGTGTCTCCTCTATCCTCTTGGCAGATATGTTATACACCCTGTAAGCCTTACCATAAGCAGAATAACCCACTATAAAACCTTTATCAGCTTTCCCTTCAAATTTTCCCATATGATCACTGGTGTTCAAGATAGTCACATGACAACCAAAAGGCTTAAAGTAACTAATGGTAGTAATCTTCGCAGACAGAAGTTCATAAGGTGTCTTATTGTGACGATGAGTTATCAAAACCCTGTTCAAAACATAACATGCAGTGCTGACTGCTTCAGTCCAGAACATGGTAGGTAACTTAGAGTCAGCAAGCATTGATCTTGCTGCTTCAATAAGGATTTTGTTCTTCCTTTCAGTAACTCCATTTTGTTGAGGAGTTCTGGCAGTGCTGTAGTCCTTTTTTATCCCCTTAGAGTTACAAAGTTCTATTAGTTTGGCATTTTTGAACTCTGTCCCATTATCACACCTTATGGCTTTTACCTTTTTATTTAGCTGGTTTCCAATTAGGGCAATAAAAGTTTAAAGAACCCGAAATGTTTCATCCTTTGTCCCCAAAAAGAATACCCAGCAAAACCTGCTATAGTCACTTGTGATCAATGCTTCTGATAGAAGTAGTACCAAGTGAAGAAGCTGCAAAAGTTCTGATATTGTGCTGACTATGGTAATGGATTTTTATGAAGCCTTATGTTGCTTTCCCTTGTTGCAGGCCACACAATTATGCTCTTTAGTAAAGACTTTGGAAGGAAGTCCATGGACCAAACTATGTTTTGCCAGCTTGTTGCTAGATTTGAAGTTTACATGAGCCATCCTTCTATGCCATTTGTTAGATTCATCCAAGGATGCTTTTGCCACCAAACAAGCCAAGTCTCCTTCAGGCTGGACATCATTAAGGTTGAATGCATACAGATTATGTCTCCTTGGAACTTTCAGCATTACTTGACTGTCATCAGGTATCTGAAAGTCTTTAGAAAGCACAAGACATTCAATATCAGTTAATAGAACACTGTTCTTCTTGTCACAGATTTGTGACACCGAAAACAGATTAAAGTTTCTGAGTTCTTCCACATAATACACATTTTCAAAGTCCAGCTTGGAGGTCCTAATGGTCCCTTTTCCCAGTTATCTTGCCATCTCCTCCTCCAAATGTAACAGTACCTCCATGAATAGACACAAAATCAAGCCGTCTTTCTTTGTTCCCTGTCATACTCCTATAACATTAGTTTTCATGGAGACCCAAGTCATGACTGATTTGGGCCTGCCTTGTAGATCATAGATGAATAACCTATAGATTGATGAGATCCACCATTGTTCTTGGATTCCTTCCCTAAGTGAGGTTTGCATTGTCTCCAAGAGCAACCTGCTGAGAGCTTAACAACAGTATCCCATCTTGCCCCCCTTTTATACAACGGGTCATTATTAACAGGCCTATATCCATTCTGAAAATAAGTACTAGTAGGTCTGATTAATGGTCTAGAAACATTTCTTCTCCAACATGATGAAAATGGTCTATTGGCAGAAACTGGGTTACCAGCAGGAACTGGATTACCAGCAGGAACTGGATTACCAGTAGAAGCTGGCTTACCAGCAGTAACTAGTCTACCAGCAGAAACTGGTCTACCAGCAGGATTGGTTCTACCTGTCCTCACATGTTTTCCAGAAGGAACAAATGGAGGAATATTAGTCACATCATTCCATATTGGTCTTTGTCTCTATTGGATAGTACAAACACCCATTTGATTCTCATAGAAATCACAATCTTTAATAAGATGAAATGTACTACCACAAACAAAATATGATTTCTTCTTAAAATGCTTGTTCATAACATGAGAAGTCTTATTAGGAACTGATAAGGTTTTAAAATGTATCTTTTTGAGGGGTCGTTTAAGCCCTTATTTGATCACTTTTGTATCCGTTATTACTTAATATCGTTCCTTTTCACTTTTTAGGTCTCTTGAAGGCAAATTGCTGTAATGGCACTTATTTGGACGAAAAGGCGCGGATATACGAAGAAAATGACCAAAGTCAAGAATCGAGACACTCAAGCTGCTGAAATACAAGGTAACGGCGTCACTGCTTAACTGCGACGCCGTCGGAGCATTTTGTGACGGCACAGAAGCCAAATTTCTTATTTTCAAGTGACGGTGTCAGGCTTTAAAAGAGTAGGCCGTCGCAACTCAGACGGCCTAGATTTGATCCAGACGGCGTCAGAGACTGAAGGGGACGGCGTCACAAGCATAAGGCGACGCCGTCGCAAGACTAACGTGGCCAAGACGAAACCCTAATGACGGCGACCCGACGGCGTCACAAATCATAAAGTGACGCCATCGCACTTGTAATATTATATATAGAATCCGAATTTTTCAGTTTTAGTGTGTAGTCTTTTGGAGTAAAAACCAAAACCGAACCAAGGCTGTCTTGTACAGTATTTTAGGGTTCCAAACCCTAATTTACATCAAGATAAGTGTTTTACTTCATTAATTCAATTATGTCTTTGATTATTTGTGTGTATGCTTGCATGTTCCCCATGTCCGGCTAATTTACTTGTGTGTTTGCTTAGGGAAGATGAAACTTAATTATTAAATATTGATTGGTTGTCTCTTATCTTAATTGTTTAATGATCTAGTAATGCGATAGGTCATTCGTTGTGTAATTAATGCTTGTTTAATCTTTGTGAACCTTAGACATAGACTACATACACCTTAGATTAGATAATTAGACAAGTAGAGTAATCGGTAGAAATACCAAACCCCCAAATCAAAACCCCGAGATTCGTACCTTTCCATTTTCTAAAAAAAAACATAAAAAGATAAAAAAAACAATCTTCCTCAACCCCAACCTTAGCGTAGTAACTTCTCACTAGCATTCCTATTCCCCTAGAGAACGATATCAATACCCGTGGCTTACCCTAATACTACACTACAATGATTAGGTTCACTGCCTAGAGTGTTATAAAACTTGCTCGAAGAAAAGGAAGTTCCTTTGACCCCGAACGACGCGTGTAGCGTTATCAGGAACAAACTTATTCAAATCACAACCAAAAACTGAATTGTTTTTAACAGAATCAAAAGAACAAGAAATGTTTTTAAAATAAGTTGTCTTTGAAGACCATTTATCAACAGCAACTCTTGGGTCAGGGTTAACAGGCAAAGGCTTGGGTGAGGCAGACTTGGGAGTGGTAGAATTTTCACTTGAATCACAACTGGCAAAGTCTTTAGAATGGGTCTCTGAGGTCCTATCACTGGAAGAACAAGAGACAAAATCGTTAGTTACTCTGCCAGTTTTAGATAAGTCATTAGACTTTTGGCCAAAGGTCATATGTGATTCATCCAAGTCAAGTCTGGGTTAGGTGGCCTAACAATACCATTAATTGAGGAAGGAACATAATGCATTTCACCTGGTTTTAAAAACTTAACAGGTTTTCTATATTTTTCTTCCTCATCATCAGTGACAGGGTCAAAAACACTATAATCATTAGGGTCAAAAACTTCATCTGGACCAATATAGTCCTTGAATCCTAACCCCATCTTAGTTTTTACAGACATAGAACCTTTCCATAATTTATCTAGATTTCTAGCTTGTTCTTGCCACTCTTTATGTCTAGCCACCTCTCTTTCTAACTTAGCCTTTAGATCATCTTTTTCTACATTTACTTTAACATTTTCATTTTCAGTAAATTTTAACAAATTAGTGGAGTTTTCTAAATCTCTTTCTAGCACTCTAATTCTCTCTTCAAGGGCCAATTGATTTTGTTGGAACCAAGCCTTTTGTTTTTCCAAGGTTTTAACAGTTTTCGTATAGGCTTGAAGCTGAATATAGTTTTCTTTATATTGGCCATCAATGTCATCAAATTCTCTTTTAAGAGCATTATATTTATCATTACACCAAAATATACAAGAATTTACCTGAGATGAGATACCCATCAGGGCAAACTCCTCAGTAGCATCTTCAGTTTCAGCAACCATTCTAATCTGAGAAGAGCTACCCTCCTTATCTTTATTCTCATGTGCAGTCCAGTCAAGCATTGAATCCACAGATACCATAGCTTTAGGATCCTCCTGTTCCTTGAGCTTAAATGCAGAATATCTTCTCTTGTCACTTCCCTTCTTATCTGGGCATTCCCTAGCAAATTGACCCAACTGATTGCATTCATAACACCTGACCTTCTTTTTGTCAAACCTGGCTGCCTCCCTTCCCTGGTAATTTATCTTCCTACCAGACTTCTTCACAAACCTGTTGACTTTTACAGCAAGCATAGCCATCTGCCACTTTGTGTCCAACTCCTCCAAATCCCACTTATCCGTCTGATCAAAATCCTCATAAGCCAACTGCTGTTGAGGATCAGTGTCAGCAACAAATGAGTAAAGCACATCCTCCATGACATTACTAGATTTAGATTTTCTAGATGCAGAAGAGGTGTATGTTGTGGTTGCTGTTGATGATGAGGTGGTGCTTTCAGCATAAGACATCTTGGTGTTAGCACTGGTAGCACTAACAAAAGCTGAATTTGTTGGAGTGAGAGAAAAGTTAGAGTGACCCTTGATATCAATTTCAAGAGTTCTGAGCTTATTGTACAAATCATCGAAGCTTAAGTATTCAAGGCCACCCTTTGCCTTGAGAGTAATAGTAACCTGACTCCAGGAAGAAGGTAGAGCTCGTAGGAATTTGGTGTTGCAGTCTTCATTGTCAGGTTTGGACTGCATCTGATTAAGCTGGGTCAAGATTTTCTAAAACCTGTCATATCCCTTGTGTATGCATTCACCCTCAGAAATCTTGAACTCCTGACACTCCTGCTTGAGCATTGCCTTTCTCATCTTCTTGGATTCTTCGTTACCTCCAAACCTTGCCTTGATTGCTTTCCAGATTTCCTTTGCATCATCAAGGTTGTCCTTGCTTTGGTTTCTCTCTGTAGAGCAATATGTTCATCAACAGAAGTTGGAGGAAGGATTATCACGTTCCCCAGAGTATATCTTCCTATCTTCTTCTTACTGTTGCCTTTTAGGACAACATTCCAGACATTGTAATCATTATTAGTGATCTAATTTTCCATTTTCATTGCCCAGATTTCATATTCGCCCTTCTTGAGGTAGGGAAACTTAGCATTGTTCTTTGACATGGTAGTGGTAACAACCTGCTGAACTGTTTGAGACTGAGTGCTGCTCTCAGGCTTCTCCGTATCATCTACATTCTATGACATTGTTATAGAGTTTTAGGTTTTAAAGAGAGAAAAGTAATCTTCTTTGAGTGATTCTCACCAGGATCTAATACCACTTGTTGGATCAGTCCCAGATAGATCTTACGAGCCTTTAAGAAACATATAGTAAATCTATGTAATCACAAGCAAACTATAGAGAATCTTTGATAAACTTATGTCCACGCGGAATATGAACACAAGAATTAAAGAAGACAATAAAACTAAACTCTTGATCCTCTATGGATCTATATTAAATTACTAAGAATGTGTTTTTTTCAAAAAGCGTACATGAACCCTAGCCGCAGGTTTCTTTTATACTATAAGAAACCCTAATGCAGCTGCTTACAAAACACGTAAAAGATATGCATTATCTCTTCCTAAAATAACTCATGCATATTCTAACTAATTACTAATAATACGGATACTACTATCCGCAGAAACATAACTATCAGCAGTAACTGCACTATTAGCAGAAACTTTTCTATCAGTAGAAACAAAAATAAACTATCAGCAGGAACCTGATCAGCAGGAACCATACTATTACAATAATTCCTAACAAAAGTTGAGTTACTCACGTAGGTCTCTTCTAGATAGAGAGGTCGTTGAGGGCCTATAAAGTCTCTATTGGTCTAAGGTCCATATCTAGATGGTCTCCTATCCAACATGATCTCATGAGGTGTTTGTTCATCCTCATTATAGTAGGAGTGCTTCTTAACATCATTAATTGACCTATCACTTCCTTATCCTACTACTATCTTAGACATCTTACAATCGATTATGGCACTAGCGATAGCTAAGAATCCACTTCCAACTAACAATGGGCATGTAGTGTCCTTATTCATGTCTAGCACATGGAAATCCGCCAAAAGAGTTAATCGACCTACGTGTACTACCATGTCCTTCATTATTCCTACCGGATACGCACTACTACCTTCCGCTAAACCTAAGATTGTTTCCGTTGGTTCTATGTTACCTTGGTTAAGGCTTTTATGGAGGGACAACAGAAGAAGGTTGATGCTTGACCCTAGATCGGCTAATGTGTCGAAAGCTTTGGAATTTCCAATGCTACATGGAAGAATGAATAGCTCGGGATCATCTAACTTCTTAGGTAATTTGTTTTGCACAAATGCGGACCCACATTCTCATAGTTTTAGTTCTTGCTCATATTTATCTTTCAAAGAATTATAGTAAGGCGCATGACTCAAGACTTCAAGAACCGGTTTTTCTTGGCAAAGCTCCTTAAATTCCTCTTTTAGACTAGATTTGGGTTCTTGATTGGTTGATGTTTCAAGAGTTGGATGGACCGTCAACTTGGGATTTTGGTCTTTTGGAATGATTTGTTTGAAACACGTGTTGATGGTGTTGACCGAATGGACTTGTGGGTGCGAAGGGCATGGATATGCACTTTCCCTTGGTGGGAAAGAACATGGAGTCGATGAAATCGAATTCACTTTTGGGTTCTTGATAGTGTCACTTGGGAGTGCTCCTACATCTCAGTCATTGAAGGCTTTTAAGAGGGTGTCGAGCTTGTTTGTCATCTCACTCTGTCGTTGCTTGAAATTGGCTTCAATCTTAGTTAATCGAGCTTCTTGAGATGACATGAACTTGGATACCATTCCCTCAAGATTAGTGGAAGTTCCAGTGTTGGAAGGGTTGTTATAGGAGGTATGGTTTGGTTGGAACCTATTAGATGGACTAAAGGAGTTGCTTTGGGGCAGTTTTGTGCTTTGGCTCCACCTAAGGTTAGGGTGATTTCTCCACGAGGGGTTATTGGAGTTTCGTAGGTTGTTTTGCTTGGGCTTGAAAGTGTACCACTTCTCTCCCACTTTGTCAGTACGCGTGAAGGCGTAGTCCGTGAAAGCTTGTTCGGGGAGTTTTGTGCAATCACGAGTGTCATGGAAACCACTACATAATTCACAAGGTAAAGTGATTTTGTTCACTTGGCGTGAAGGTTTAGGAGCTTCGTAGGAACTCATTAGGAATTTGACTTGATCTTCAAGTTCGAGCATCCTACGATTGGAAGATTGTGAGTTAATGGGAGGCAAGGAGATTGCCTTGACGGTTTTGGGCAACTCACGGGGGTCATTCCAACATTCGTTGTCATAGAGAGCTAGGCCCTCTATTGTACCCCACGACTCTTCCGCGGTAAGTTCACTAAGCTTACCACCGGCCGCTTGGTCGATGGTTTGCCTAGTGGAGAGATTGACATGATCGTAAAATATTTGGACTTGTAGCCAAAGATCAATGCCGTGATGAGGCACTTTATGGAGTAAGTCCTTGAATCGAGTCCACGCTTCGTATAGAGTTTCGCCTTGACATTGTTAGAACATCAAGATGTCATTCCTTAGCTTGGTAGTTCTTCCTGGTGGGAAAAATTAGGCGAGAAAACGAGTTTTGAGATCATCCTAACTTGGGATGGATCATGTGGGAAGTCGCTCAAGCCAATTACTAGCTTGGTCCTATAGAGAGAGTTGGAAGAGACGCAAGCGCGTGGTCTCCAGTGTGGTAGCATCAAGGTCAATGGAGTCAACGATTGTTAGGAAATCCTTGAGATGCTGATTATGATCTTCGGAACGAAGTCCATGGAATGCACATCCGTTTTGTAGCAACCAGATGGTGTCAGATCACAAGGCCGTAGTTTGAGCTTGAAGTAGGAGCTCAATGGTGTTCCTATAGCCTTGATGGCTCGGTCTAGAGTATTCACCAAGAGTATCGCCTCTTGGCAGGTCGTGTGGTGGTTGATTGAGTGGAAGTGGTTGATGTGGTGGTGGATTGTTGTTGGGCTGGTTATCACCTTCCATGATGAAAAGTGATGAGATTACGAACAAAGACAAGAAGAAGGGGGAAAGACTACAAAAAAGCTAATGAAAAATAGAAAAAAGCTCACTTGATAGGAATCAAGCGAGTAGACCTAAACGAGATAGAATTCTAATTAGCTATTCTATTCCCCGGCAGCGGCACCAAAAACTTGATAGCGTGGGTTCAGGGTCGAGAAGACTTCCTTTTCTACGAGCAAGTTTTTCAACCCTCTAGGCAGTGAACCTAATCGTTGTAGTGTAGTATGTGGTAATCCCAGGGGATTGATTTCGTTCTCTAGGGGAATAGGAATGCAAAAAAGAGATATATGACGAGAAGGTGGGGTTGAGGGAGATTCTTTTAAGTCTTTTTTATGTTTTTTAGAAAGCAAGGTAAATATCTCGGGGTATAGGAGTGGGGGGTGGTACTTCTACCAATTTCTACTACTTTTTATAACTACTTATCTAATTAACTAAGGATAGATTATGCTAATCGTAGATGTGCTCGTATGATGATTAAAGATGTGTTTACTTAGATGTTCTTACTCCTTAGTTATCTCTTATTGGTCGGTTGAATTGTCTCATCCTTTATCTTAATTGGTGCGATGTATTCCGTTTGGTCGTAGGGTGGTGCCTAATTCCCTAGTACTATGAATTCCAACTCTCCTCTAGACTACCCAGGATCGGCAAGTACAATGGTATCTCCCCCGAATACTCTACTACCCTTAAGCTACAATTCACGCAATAAACACAACGAATGGCCTAAGTGCACTCTGAAGCTTTTTTGCTATTTAGGACATTCGAGCTTGCAACAATTAAAGAAGAAGCCAATTTTCCTTAATCTAGCGTCTACCAATTAAGACAAGAGACAACCTAATAATAATTAACAACTCGGTTTCATAGATCTAAGGAAACATAAGAATAATTTAGCTACTCATGTTAAACAAGCAAGCATACACACATACAATTGAACATAGGGTAGACATAATGATAGAATGGATTAACAAACTTATCTTGTGATGTAAAATAGGGCCCTAGAATACTGTCCAAGTCGGACTACAACTGAATTAGGGTTTGCTCCCCAAAGTTCTACCTCCTTTAAAACAGAAAAATCGAATTCTATATATAGATTTACAAGTGCGACGGCGTCACCTTTTGCTAGTGACGCCGTCAGGTCACCGTCATTAGGGTTTCGTTTGGGCCAAGTCATCGTTGGGACGGCGTCATTTGGGAATCGGGACGCCGTCATTCTTCATGAAGGATGTCGTCTGAGCTTGGTTCTTGGGTGTCTGGTGTGGATATTGTGAGTGACACCTCCCAGAGTTTAGGCATGACGCCGTCATGCTTTAGAACTAGAATTTCACCTGAGCCGTCGCGTGTAATTTGATCAAATCTTCTGTAGAGGGACGGCGTCGCCCTTTGGTTGGGACGCCGTCAGGTGCTGTTGGAGTGCCTTTGATCTTGACTTTGCCATTTTGTTCATGTTTTCGCTCTTTTTCATCCAAATATACTTCATTCCAGCATTTTGCTTCCAAAATACCTAAAACGTGAAAAGGAACGATTTTAATTAGTAACGGATATAAAATGTGTTGATTTAGGGCTTAAATGACCCCCTAAAAACGTATGTTTTAAATCCTTATCACCAAACACCTATTGTGAGGTGCTAGTGTAAACTATTTTAAACCAGTGCTAAATGACCCATAACTTATAAATTGATTGGCTAAAAGTACATTTTCTTGAGGACAAGCAAATTCCAAGTGTAGGGATATTTGATAAGGATTTAAAACATACGTGTTTAGGCGGTTATGTAAGCCCTAAATCGATAAATTTTATATCCGTTATTGCTTAAAATCGTTCCTTTTCACATTTTTGGTCTTTTGCAAGCAAATTGCTGGATCAAGCACTTTTGGACAAAAAGGTATGAAAACATGAAGAAAACGACAAAGTCAAGATTTCAAGGCTAAATTTCACACCTGACGGCGTCCCAATCCATAGGGCGACGCCGTCGCTCACAAGGTTTTCTAAAAAGTCTCAAGTGACGGCTCAGGTCACTTTTTGGTTTTACAACATGACGGCGTCACACCTTTTTTCAGGAGGGCGTCGCCCTTTATTTTTCACCAGACGACCAAGACTCATTCCAAGACGACGTCCCTTATGAATCCCGACGGCGTCACACTTCCTCAACTGTCGCCGTCCCAACGACGACTTGTCCCAAAGGAAACCCTAATGACGGCGAGCAGACGGCGTCACCATCAAAAGACGACGTTGTCGCATGTGTATATCTATATATAGACTTTGATTTTTTTGTATTTTGTGTGTAATATTTTGGAGAGCAAACCCTAGTTCGTTCATAGTCCAACTTGGGCAGTATTTTAGGGTCCCAAACCATTCTTTACACTCAAAGATAAGTTTGTTAATCCAATCTATCACCATGTTTATCATATGTTCAATTGTTTGCTTGTGTTCATGCTTATCTCTCATGCGTAGCTAAATTATTATTGTGTTTGCTTAGATCTATGAAACGTAGTTGTTGATTTTCGTTAGGTTGTCTCTTGTTTTAATTGGTAGATGCTAGAGTAAGGAAAACTGGCTTCTTCTTTAATTGTTGCGAGCTTGTACGTTCTAAATAGCACAAAGCTTGAGATTGCACTTGAGCCATCGTTGTGTTTATTGCGTGAGTTGTAGCTTTAGGATAATAGAGTGTTCGAGGGAGATACTATGGTACTTGGCGCTCCCGGATAGTCTAAAGGAGAGTTACAATTCATTGCACTAGGGAATCAGGCACCCCCTATGACTAACACGGAATACAACGTACCAATTAAAATAAGGATGTGACAATTCAACCGACCAATAAGAGATAACTAGGGAGTAAGAAACTCTAAGTAAACACGCTTTTAACTATCATAAGAACACACCAATCAATCCATAGCTTATTTTCCTTTTCATTAGTATAATTAGTTTTTAGTTTAAATTATGAGTAGTTAAAATTGGTAGAATTATCACCTCCCACTCCTAAACTCTGAGATTTTTACTTGTTTTTTAAAAAATATAAAAAAACTAAAAAGAATCACCCTCAACCTCACCTTCTCATCATACATCTCTACTAGCATCACTATTCCCCTAGAGAACGATCAATCGCCTGGGCTTACCCATACTAGACTGCAACGATTAGGTACACTGCCTAGACAGTTGTAAAGCTTGCTCGTAGAAAAGGAAGTCTTTCGACCCCGAACTCCGCTATCATGATGGTCTTATGGTTTTCCTTTTGGGGAAGACTCGCGAGAGAATTCGGATCAATATGTGTTATATTAATTTTTTTGTTTATATGTTTAATTCCTTATGTGCATAATTGTTACATGTTGTACACACCTAATTTCATGCAATATGGAATAATACCTATCGAAATCATAACATTAATAATGGTCTTAATTTACACGCCTAAATACCATGCTCATTGTGACCTGCTATTTGATTCGTGGAAAATTGTTTTTGTAAAACTAAGTGACCTAATTATTGAAACAAGTTTTTCATGAAATTAAAAATTGGATGCTATGGACACTTGGGATGTACGACTCACCTACTAGAACAAACTATAAGGGGGTTTAAGGCGGTGTGCACAGTGCCACAGTCATACCTAAAGGATTTCCGGTTACTTCTTCGCGCTGACCTGGTCCTCCGCCTCCTTGCGAGTTCGATTGGAGCTACCGTGAACTATGATGATCACTACAGTGTCATTACTAAAAGTTTTTAAAATAAGTGTTACAAAGTTGTTTTGCATGCTTCTTTATACATAGTTTTACCACATTTATGTGTATTCCCTATGTGTAAATTTTAAGTCTATGCCTGCCAACCAAGAACACGTGCATTTGGCTTGACCTCTTTGGTCAGACCTTAGGGCCATTCCAACCCATGACGAATTTTGCTCATTGGTCAGACTTTTGGCGATATTTGCATGTTCTTACTTGGTCGACTTATTTCGAGTATGCTTGTTCAGACCTTGGACCCGAGGCATAAGATGAGACTAAACATGCTCTTGACATTATTACTTGTCTACTAATGCCTTGATCAGTCCTATAAGTCTAAGAGTTGCATTTTTATGCAATTAACGCTCGTCGCTTACCTCTTGCCCTACTTGTTTACACATTGGTCAGACCTTTGGTAATAAGTGGGAGGTCAAGTTGAATCTTAGTCTTATTAGTAATTAATTGGGTAGTTAATTCTATTAACTTTTCTAAAATACTAATTATTGAACTTTTCTAAATTGTAGATGATTACCTCAAAAACTCACTGGACCTAACTTCATTTACTGGTATCGCCAGCTTTGCATTATACTGTCAGCTGAAGATAAGGAAAACTACTTGGAGCATCCTATTCTTGTTGCACCTGTTGCAGCTCCTGGTCACCAAGTCCCTCCCGACGCTCTTGCAACTCACACTGCTTGGGTCAAGGGATCTAAGGACATTTTTGCATTCATTCTTATGACCATGGAGTTAGAAATCCAAAGAAATCTAACTCACCTTGGTGCATATGACATGCTACAGGAGCTGAAGTCTATGTTTGCTCAACAGGCAGAACAGGGACTTCTTCAAACCGAGAGAGAATTTCACGTGTGCAAGCAAGAAGAAGGTCAACCTGTAAGCTCATATGTTCTCAAGATGAAGAGTACATTGACAACTTGGAGCGTCTCGGTCATCCCGTCACTCTAAACAATGGAGTTAGCCTGATACTGATTGGTCTTTCTAAAGGGGGTGACACCTTTGTGCAGACCTATAATATGCACAGCATGGGGAAGACTAAGAATGATTTACATGCTATGCTTAAACAACATGAGCAGACGTTACCCAAGAAAGATTGTATACCTACACTTCATAATATACGTGTGGGAAAGGTCCAGAAAAACCAAGGGAAAAAATCGTTTAAGGCTGCTAAGGGGAATCAAGGGAAGGGTAAGTACAAGTTGGTTTATGCTCCTGAGCATAAACCACCTTATGCTCCCAAGCCTAAGATTCCTCCACCACCCAAGAAGGATAATCATGCTAAGGACGCGACCAGTCACCAATGTGGTGAAATAGATCATTGGAGAGGGAATTGTCCCGTGTATCTCGCCGAGTTAATGAAAAAGAAGAAGCTATCTCATGGAGGTAGCACTTCAGGTATTTTCACCATAGAACTCTACTCTTTTCCTAATACATCTTGGCTTCATGACACGGGTTGTGGTACTCACATCTGTAATACTACTCAGGGTTAGTAGGAAGCTAAAGTAAGGAGCTTTAAGTCCGTACATGGGAAATGGTCTACGGGTAGGAGTTAAAGCTATTGGCGTTTTTCATTTATGTCTCCCTAGTGGATTAATGGTTGTTTTGAACAATTGTCATTATGCTCCCTCTATTACTAGAGGAATTATTTCAGTTTCTTGTTTGTTTGACGATGGTTTTGTTAATCGTTTTGAATCGAATAATACAATTTCATTTTCTAGGAATAATGTTGTTTATTTTTGTGCTATCCCAAGGGATGATATTTATGAAATTGATATGTCTTGTTCTAAAATAAATGATAGTTTTATGTTTGTTGTTAGCAATAAAAGGGCCAAGCCTGCCTTGGACTTTACTCTCTTGTGGCACTGTCGTGTTGGACACATTAGCAAAAAATGCATGTAGAAGTTGCAACATGATGTACTTCTCAACTCTATTGACAATAAGTCATTTGAAAAGTGTGTTTCATGCATGTCTGGTAAGATGGCAAGAAAACCTTATTCACATCAAGTAGAAAGGGCTAAGGATCTACTTGGACAAATACACACCGATGTATGTGGCCCATTTAGAACTATGTCAAGATAAGGAGCAAGTTACTTCATCACCTTTAGCGACGACTTTAGTCGGTATGGTTATGTTTACTTGTTGAAACATAAACATGAAGTCTTTGAAACATTTAAGGTGTTTTGAAAGGAAGTAGAAAACCAACTCGGGAAGACCATTAAGTAACTACGTTATGATCGTGGAGGTGAATATATGAGTCAAGAGTTTTTGGATCATCTAAAGGAGCATGGGATTATTTCCCATCGAACTCCTCCTTACACTCTGATAACGCTACACGCGTCGTTCGGGGTCAAAGAAACTTCCTTTTCTTCGAGCAAGTTTTATAACACCCTAGGCAATGAACCTAATCGTTGTAGTGTAGTAATTAGGGTAAGCCACGGGTATTGATATCGTTCTCTAGGGGAATAGGAATGCTAGTAAGGAGTTACTACGCTAAGGTTAAGGTTGAGGAAGATTATTTTTTGTATTTTTATATTTTATGAAATGGAAAGGTACGAATCTCGGGTATTGGATTGGAGGGGGTTGGTATTTCTACCGATTACTCTACTATTATCTAATTATCTAAACTAAGGTTGTGGGAGTCTATGTCTAATTAATGTGTGCTCGTATGATAGTTTAAAGATGTGTTTACTTAGGTTGTATTACTCCTTAATTATCTCCTATTGATGGTTGAGTTGTCACGTCCTTATTCTTAGTTGCGTTATGTGTCTAAAGTTGTAGGGTATGCGTTTCTCCCTAACTCTTTGAACTTACCAAAGGGTCTCGTCTACAAAACCCACTAGGGATGATAAACTCTTACTCTAAGGCATTCTTTGGATAATTTAGCCTACAACTACTCAGGTAATCATATTCTAAGGTTCACAAAGATGAATCAAGCATTAAGTACACAACGAATGATCTATCGCATTACTAGATCATTGATCAACTAAGATAAGAAACAACCAATCAATATTCAATAATTAAGTTTCATACTTCCTAAGCAAACACACAAATAAATTAGCCGGACATGGAGAACATGCAAGCATACAAACAAATAATCAAAGACATAATTGAATTAATGAAGTAAATACTTATCTTGGTGTAAGATAGGATTTAAAACCCTAAAATACTGTACAAGACACCTTAGGTTCGGTTTTAGGTTTTCACTCCAAACGACTCTCTCTAAAACTGAAAAATTTGGATTCTATATATAAGATTACATATGCGACGGCGTCACCTTATGTTTCGTGACGCCGTCGTGTCGCCGTCATTAGGGTTTCGTCTTGGCCACGTTAACCTTGCGACGGCGTCACCTTATGTCCGTGACGCCGTCCTCTTCAGCTTCTGACGTCGTCTGGATTGCATCTAGGCCGTCTGAGTAGCGACGGCCTACTCTTTTACAACTGGACGTCGTCACTTGAAAATACGAGTTTTGGGTTCTGAACCGTCACAAAAATCCTCGGACGGTGTCGCAACTAGCACCTGACGCCGTCACCTTCTATTTTCAGCAGCTGTGAGTGTCTCGATTTTGACTTTGGCCATTTTCTTCATATATTCGCGCCTTTTCGTCTAAATAAGTGCCATTCCAGCATTTTGCCTTCAAGAGACCTAAAAAGTGAAAATGAACGATATTAAGCAATAACGGATACAAAAGTGATCAAATAAGGGCTAAAACGACCCCTCAAAATGGTACCTTTTAAAACCTTATCAAATATCCCTACACTTGTTATTTGCTTGTCCTCAAGCAAATGTGCTTTTAACCAATTAATTTATAAGTTAGGGGTCATGAAGCATTAATTCAAAACGGTCCACAACACATATAAGCCCCGCAAAAGTCATAACAAGCACGGAAATTACATACTAGCACCTCACATGGGGTGTTTGGATACTCACATCTCTCTCGGGTGTATATATGAAATATAACAAATACGAAATGGAAGATAAACACTCATTAACCGGTCCTAGTACATAGATTACCATAGGCTTGAGAATAGATCAAACATCCATCGCTTTGGCGTAAGCACCTAGGAAAGACTATCAAAGAGGGCTTTAAAGGGTTGTAATGTTAGGCTTACGGTAGGGAAACAAAGGGTTTGGTGGGATAGGCTATTTAGTGGTGGCAAGTCAAAAATCTCTATGTTAAATGCATACGAAGAATGGCGTTGCTAAGCCAAGACTCGACACTCTAAAACTCTAGGTAACGGAAATAAACAAACATAAATTTAAAGGATAGATGTAGGATGGTAGCCCGTATGTTTTTTTTTTATTATTTTTTTTTTAAAATTTTTTTTTACACTCTATTTTTTTTTTCTTTTTCTCTTTTTCCATTTTTTTCGTTTTTTTTTTTTTTTTTTTTTTTTTTTTTTTTTTTTTTTCATACACTTTTACTTTACCATCCTCTACGATAACATCAAAATACTAGGGATTTATAGGCATATCCCTACACTTGAGTTTTTATTATTCTAACACTAATTTGACCCGAATTGAAAAGATCAAAACACTTGGGGTACATTATTACGCAAACAAAGGGAATTTGAATTTTAACGTTCCCTTCCCGTCATTTCATAAACTTTAACTTTTCCCATGAATCCCAATCGTCCCAAAACTGTATACAAAGGATATGACTCGACTTAGCAACTTATGCAAGCAACTAGATAATTGAACTAAGGGTTTAAGGTGATAACAAACATTTGCACTAAAAGTGAGTGCATAAGGGGTAGGCTAAGGCGATTTGGGTGTATATTTGAGGGTGGGGTGTAAACAATGCTCTTCATTGATATTCCGGAAAAACCGAAACATCACGAGAACCGCGAAAAGGATAGGCTCTGAGGGGTTAACTAGGGGTATCGTGTACTAAAGATGAGTACAACGCAAAAGGTGTGGGGGAATTACTCAACCGATATGGAAGAAGTAATTATATTACGGGTATCAAACAAGGGTTATCCTAATGCCTCTTATCATTTAGTTATTCCTAACTACACAAGTGTAGCCTCACTTGCGATCTCGGAATGCATCACAAAACAAGTTCTAGAATCTAATATACTACCGGTTCACACTCTAAGCATTGAAGATGAATGCTTTAATTCCTACTAATCTAAGGGCGATCCTCACATTTTGGTGGAATTTGGGTGGTAAAGGGTTTTTGTGCTAGTCATGCAACTTCCTATCCATGAGACGCTTTTGTTAAGACTAATGGCCCACTCCTATATGTCATAAAAAAATTTAAATTTGGTGCCAAAATTACCCTAACCGACATTTCCTCATGGTTTATTACACAATCAAAATTGGACAAAGCAAATAGTCAAGGATAAGCATAGTTTCAAAGTTCCCGTTTTATTTTCCCTCCCTACACTTAAACTGAACATTGTCCCCAATGTTCCCCGAAAGTATCAAAGTTATGATAATGGAAGGTAATTAAAAACGAAAGAAACTAATACTCCCCTGATTAGCTTGGTAGGATCCGTGTAAAGTGGTGGTTAAATCCTTTTCAAGAAGAATTATTGCGTGAAAAGCTCCTTCCAATCTTATGTAACTTCTTCTTGACAAACTAAACCTGCACACTTGAAGAAAACAAACGAAACCTTCGTGTAAAATCGGTGGTAATAATATATATAAGACTCGATTTAAACTAGGATATAATGCTTGTGGAATGGATGTTTACAGAATTTCTAAGAAAATTAAGACCTGGAAAATTCCAAAAATTTATAAGTAGCTCAGAAAACGAGAAAAAAGTAATCTGATGTTTTTACTCCTTCCTGACGCCGTCAGGTTGCAATCCTGACGCCGTCAGGTTATCCTGACAAAAACTGGTCTGCGATTTTCTGGAAAAAATTCTGGAAAATTTACATCTTTAGAATCTGGAAAAATTTCTGCAAAACATCCATTATGACTCGATACAAGAATTTGACTCGAACAAACAAACATAAATATCTTTTAGTTAATTGTTATTCTCATGTTTACGTTTCTTTTGAAAACGTGTGTAATCCTCCCTACACTTATCCCTTATGTAAAATACCTTTATATGCAATTAAGACGAGGTTAAAAACAAAATAAAGCATTTTTACAAATTTAAACATGAGGATAAACAATTAATAAAAGATATATGACACTAACAAGCAAACAATTAAGCATGGGTTGCCTCCCACGAAGCGCTTTTCTTTATTTAAGAGTCTTGTAGCTAGACTCATAGTCGTACTCCTATGTTTCCTTAATCTTAGAGGCCCATTCGATCTCCTTAACTCTTCTTTCATCACGAATATATTCAGGCCCTAGTTCAAGACAAGCAGTGTAGTAGACTTTGTTTTTCCAACCTACTTCGAATGCCGGAATGTTATCTACATCTAAATCAACCATGCCCTTATAATTCTTATTTTTACGGGGCATTATATATTTAACACTTTCGGCTTCATTTGAGAACTCGATTATCCCTTCTTCTTTATCATAAACCATCTTAGACTCTTCTATAAATGGTTTCCCAAGTATCACGTCTCCTAAAAACCCATCAATGATTCCTTTGACATTTTCCAGAATCATGAAATCACACCTATATGTGAAGTTACCTATGAACACGTGCAATCCCTTAACCCTCCCCACATAGTTACTTGCTTTCCTAGGGCGAAAGGGGTCCCTCATAGGCTCTAGCTTTTTGCTCATGATCCAATTGTAATAGAGCCTAGACATTATATTCATGGGTGCCTTATAATCAATGTAGGTGTGATCCCTGTATAAGTATCCAATCATACACGGTATTTTGATGTTTTTAGGGTTTCCCCTCCTTATACGAGGCTTGAAAGGTGGTCTTGGAAAATTAACCACATTATGGTGATAAGCAGTTTCTTTCCTTTTAGGGTATGAATCAAAGTACACCCTAAGTTCTCCCTTCTCCTTACTACCCTCCATAATTTCTAACATCTTATAATCTCCTTCTTCTAGATCATCATCCGAATCACTTGTAGTCGAATCACTATCTAGAGGTTCATCAGATTCCTTAAGGGCTTCCTCGAGTGTATTCTCAATTATCATATTTAATTTCCTAAGCTCTCCAATCTCACTCATGATACGGGCTCGAAGTTGGTTAGCAGAGGCTGGGTCAAGCAGTGGGTATTTGTTTGGTGGTGAAGCGTTGTTTGGTTGTTGGTTATCGAGTGGTGGTTGGTTATCATCCTCCATGATGAAAAGTGATGGGGTTACGAACAAAGGTCACGAAAAAGGGGGATAGACTAAGAGAAAGCTAAAAATGAGAAAAAATTTACTTGATAGGAATCAAGCAAAGAACCTAAACGAGGTGGACTACTAACTAGCTATTCTATTCCCCGGCAACGGCGCCAAAAACTTGATAACGCTACACGCGTCGTTCGGGGTCAAGGAAACTTCCTTTTCTTCGAGCAAGTTTTATAACACCCTAGGCAATGAACCTAATCGTTGTAGTGTAGTAATTAGGGTAAGCCACGGGTATTGATATCGTTCTCTAGGGGAATAGGAATGCTAGTAAGGAGTTACTACGCTAAGGTTAAGGTTGAGGAAGATTATTTTTTGTATTTTTATATTTTATGAAATGGAAAGGTACGAATCTCGGGTATTGGATTGGAGGAGGTTGGTATTTCTACCGATTACTCAACTATTATCTAATTATCTAAACTAAGGTTGTGGGAGTCTATGTCTAATTAATGTGTGCTCGTATGATAGTTTAAAGATGTGTTTACTTAGGTTGTATTACTCCTTAATTATCTCCTATTGATGGTTGAGTTGTCACGTCCTTATTCTTAGTTGCGTTGTGTGTCTAAAATTGTAGGGTATGCGTTTCTCCCTAACTCTTTGAACTTACCAAAGGGTCTCGTCTACAAAACCCACTAGGGATGATAAACTCTTACTCTAAGGCACTCTTTGGATAATTTAGCCTACAACTACTCAGGTAATCATATTCTAAGGTTCACAAAGATGAATCAAGCATTAAGTACACAACGAATGATCTATCGCATTACTAGATCATTGATCAACTAAGATAAGAAACAACCAATCAATATTCAATAATTAAGTTTCATACTTCCTAAGCAAACACACAAATAAATTAGCCGGACATGGAGAACATGCAAGCTTACAAACAAATAATCAAAGACATAATTGAATTAATGAAGTAAATACTTATCTTGGTGTAAGATAGGGTTTAAAACCCTAAAATACTCTACAAGACACCTTAGGTTCGTTTTTAGGTTTTCACTCCAAAAGACTCTCTCTAAAACTGAAAAATTCGGATTCTATATATAAGATTACATATGCGACGGCGTCACCTTATGTTTCGTGATGCCGTCGTGCCGCCGTCATTAGGGTTTCGTCTTGGCCACGTTAACCTTGCGACGGCGTCACCTTATGTCCGTGACGCCGTCCTCTTCAGCTTCTGACGTCGTCTGGATTGCATCTAGGCCGTCTGAGTAGCGACGGCCTACTCTTTTACAACTGGACGTCGTCACTTGAAAATACGAGTTTTGGGTTCTGAACCGTCACAAAAATCCTCGGACAGCATCGCAATTAGCACCTGACGCCGTCGCCTTCTATTTTCAGCAGCTGTGAGTGTCTCGATTTTGACTTTGGCCATTTTCTTCATATATTCGCGCCTTTTCGTCCAAATAAGTGCCATTCCAGCATTTTGCCTTCAAGAGACCTAAAAAGTGAAAAGGAACGATATTAAGCAATAACGGATACAAAAGTGATCAAATAAGGGCTAAAACGACCCCTCAAAATGGTACCTTTTAAAACCTTATCACACTCCATAACATAATGGTGCATCTGAGAGGAGAAATCGAACACTGCTAGACATGGTTCGCTCCATGATGAGTCAAACTACTCTTCTAAAGTCCTTTTGGGATTATGCCCTTGAGTCTGCTGCACGCATTCTCAACATGGTTCCAACTAAGAATGTTGATAAGACACCATACGAGCTATGGCATAGGCAAGCCCCTAAGTTGTCTTACTTAAAATTCTGGGGTTGTGAGGCACTTGTTAAGCGTGATACACTTACCAAACCTCAAACTTGAACCCAGCTCTATTAAGTGTATCTTTGTAGGATACCCAAAGTAAACAATGGGATATTTTTCTACCTTCCATCAGAGAACAAAGTTATTGTTGCTCGAAATGCTGAGTTCTTTGAGAATAATCTCTTGGATCAAGAAGCAAGTGGGAGTCTAGAAGATCTTGAAATTATTCAAGATGAAGATACAAATCCTTCTGTAGACACTAGCTTAGGTCATGATGAGGATGATCAAGAAATTGATGAACCTCAAAGTGATATCAATCTCATTCGTAAGTCCGCTAGGATACGTCGTGCTCCAGATCGAATATGCTTATACGTCAATGCTGAGGAACATGAGTTAGGGGATCTTGGTGAACCCAATAACTATAAAGCTGCATTGCTGGATCCTGAATCTAAGAAATGGCTTGATGCGATGAATGTGGAAAGCAATCCATGAAAGACAATGAAGTCTGGGAATTAGTTGAGCTTCCTCCTAACTGTAAAATAGTTGGCATCAAATGGCTTTTCAAAAGAAGACTGACATGGATGGTGTAGTAAACACCTTTAAAGATCGTCTCGTACCAAAGGGCTTCACTCAAACCTACGGGGTTGTTTATGAAGATACCTTTTCTCCTGTTGCAGACATTAGAGATATAAGGATTCTCAAAGCCATAGCTACGTTCTATGACTATGAGATTTGGCAAATGGATGTAAAAACCGATTTCCTAAATGTACTTCTTTCCAAAGAAGTCTATATGGTGCAACCTGAAGGTTTTGTTAATCCTAAGTATCCTAACCGAGTATGCAAGCTCAAGCATTCCATTTATAGACTTGAGCAAGCATCTAGGCAATGGAATAAATGTTTTGATGATGAGATTAAGAAATTCAGTTTCACTCAAAATCAAGATGAGTCATGTGTATATATGAAAGCTAGTGGGAGTTATGCCACTTTCCTAATTCTATATGTGGATGACATATTGCTCATCGGAAACAACATTCCAGTGTTACAAGATGTAAAATCCTATCTTGGAAAATGTACAGAGATAGATCAAGACGATTAATTGGTTTATGTCAAAGTGCTTACATTGAGAAAATCTTGAAAATATTTTTTATGAAGAATTCCAAACGAGGAACTATCCCAATGCAAGATGAGCCTAAGTTGAGTAAATCACAAGGTGTTGAGAAACCTGCTGATAAAGAGTACATGCAAAGAGTTACCTAGGTCTCGGCTATAGGATCAAATATGTATGCTGTGAGATGTGCTCGTCTTGATGTTACGTTTGCTCAGAACATGACAAGCTGATTTCAACGGAATCCAGGTGAACTTCACTGGACTGCTTTTAAGAATATTGTTAAGTATTTACGCAATACTAAGGATATGTTTCTGGCTTACGGAGGTGATATTTAATGAGTGCTCAGGGTTTCTTGCTACACTGATGCTGGATATTTGATAGATGCTGATGACCTAAAATCTTAGACTGGATATGTATTGATTTTAAATAGAGGTGTTGTTGACTGGAAAAGCACAAAACAGAGTATTTCTGCAACTTCATCTACATAAGCTGAGTATATAGCTGCTTATGATGCATCTAAAGAGGCTGTATGGATTCAAAAATTTATTTATGGGCTTGGCATTGTTCCCACAATTGAAGAACACATAATTATGTATTATGATAATACGGGAGCCATTACTATATCTAATGAAAGTGGAATCACCAAGTGTGCTAGACATTACTGCGCGAAACTTCATTATCTTCGAGAAACCATTGAAATGGGTGACGTGAAGATATTAAAATTTCACACAGATGACAATCTAGCTGATCCATTTACGAAGGCTTTAGATTATCCTAAGCATTCTAAATTGACTAGGGATATTGGTTTGATACCAGCTAGTAGTCTCATGTAAATCTGTGTGTAATTAGTATTTGGATAATTTGGAATTGTAAGACAGTTTTACTTATTGATAAATAAAGATATGAGGTATTTGTTATTTTATTCATATAATCTGTTATTTCATATTTGCATGTTTATTACATGAAATGATTTATTATTTTAAATATGTCCATTGTCAGTTAACAATATGGGAATATTGTTATGCAAGGCAAATGTGAGTGTTGGTTATATTGTATGAGAATGTGGATTGTTCCCGCCAAACTCACGTGTATTCACAAGGGATGCATATTAGATACCCCAAATTTCAAACATTTACTTTTGGATCTTTGTCATAAGTAAAATGTTGAAATGGTTTGTTAAGTCATCTTTAGACTTGAGATACTAGCAAGTTCTGTTATGTGTGGATATCACTTTTATAATTATATGCCAAACGTTTTCCTGAATAAGATAGTTATAAAAGCTATGTTTTGGAGTGATGTGAAGCAGCATCCATAACACTTGTAGTCAATAAAGGATTTGTTACTGCACTTGATATGTGAAGAAAGATACCATGGGACCTCTCTAGAATTAATCAGATAATTGTTTGGCCAAACCCAAAGGGTAATGCAAGATGATTCTTGATTACATTTGGCATATCTGAATTAAATTCTATAACGAGAATCTAAATGGTTAAACTATATGGAATGAGTTAGGATCCATATACATGGTTTAACGGTATCTATAACAAAGGATGATAAAACCAACACATAAATGACCATGCTGCTGAGAATGGTTTATAAAACTATATCTCAGATACCTTTAGTTAAATAGCGAGTGAGAGCGTTGCTAGACCTTTTCGTGGTTGGTATTTGTGCTATCTGCTACTCCAACTCCCAAGTAGGAGTTGTTGGAATGTGAGTCGGATTAGCCGATGCAACTAGAGGTACGTGAGCCTATTGGGGGCATACACGATAAAACATTTGAATGCGTTTTCACGTTAAGCTCAAATTTGACCCGGTTTGGACACGAGATAAACTAGACATGAAGTCCACTTGTCCTAAGTCTATATAGTCGGTCCATAGAGGAGTTTTAGGAGGGGATATTCGGTCTAGGGTATTTGGGAAGAAATAAGGAATGTTTGGAGAGTTGTGATAAGGCTTGAAGATTAAGTCTTGAAGCCCATTATTAGCTAGGGTTTGGAGGATATATAAACACCCTCATACCCTAGCTCATTCACACGACACAAAGCATCAAACACAGCAGAAACACACATCATTTCTTTCATCTATTCCAACCGATCAGAAAACCCTAAAATTGATCTAGGGTTTTGATTTCGGTTTTCACTTTAAAACCTAAACTTGCATCGTTTGATCCAAGGAGTTATTCACAGGTTTTCGTATGCGTGTTCTTGGAGTTCCTGGTTGAAGAAGAAGCAAAGAGGGTTGTTTGTTTTGCTGCGTTCTCGGACAGCAAGTAGCAGAAGCATATCGGGTTGTTATACCCAATATCGAACAGGCTCGGGTTTTGGTTTTTGGAGTCTTCTGGTTCTCGGATCGCACCAGCAGTAGGGTTGGTTTGTTTTGATTCTGGTTTTGAGCATTAACACTTGTTGTTTTGGTTGTTTTGGGTATACGTGATTGTAAACTCCGTTTAATGTTTGTTAAGTTAATTCGGAAAACAATGTTATTATGTTTATTATTGTTTGGGTCAAAACGGGTTAAGAACATTGGGTTGGACTTACAACCAAACACCCCGTTGAAACATTTGTTAGTTAAGTTAGTTATTGGGCCGGTAAAGGCAGTTATGAATGGCGGTTACTTCTGAAGCATCATGACGTTTCAGGAATGAAGTCTTGTACCGATTCATAACCTATATAAGATCGAGTCTAGGATGTTTGTAAACAACAACTTTTACTTTTATATTAAGTCTTTTGTTTTATCTTTGTTCAATCATATTGTGTTATCATAAACATCTCGTTTATTACGTTTTTTTGTCGAGTTCATATACGCCATAGACATGGTGAATCATAAGGCTATTATGTCACGCAAATGGCTTGGTTTAGAACCTGTGAAACGAAGCCAACATTGGTACCAGAGCCCACGTTACGATTCATGGAACAAGCCATCAAGAGGAGAAGTTAAGGCCACGTTAAATAAGAACTTTTTACAAAGATGTGAACCATCTATTGTTCGAAAAGAGGAGGGAAAGCAAAAACGGTTATCCAACTTTGGAAAACAAGTTTTAAGGGATAAACTTAATGAAGTATTATCCTTTAATACTTCAAAGTTAACCGCCCCTAAAAACTCTCAACCATTCTCCACTTTCCAAGAAGAGATTTGCACAACTTCCAGAAAAGAAAAAAGATCTCGGTGTTATACGTGCAAAGGCAGAGGACACTTCTATTGGAACTGCACAACCAAAAAATACACCGGTTCTAAAGGAAAGATGGAGAGTGAGGCATCAAAACAAGAAATCTTCAATTGGCCATCGGAAAAGATTCATGTAGACACCGACTACATGATCAAGGGAACTGACAAAGGAAATTGGAACAATATCTGGTATGTGAGTACAACCGCTGTTAAACACATGACCCCTTCAAGATATATGTTTAAACGTATGGCAAACCAATTCAAGTTGGTTGGGAAAGACGAGAGGGTGAGGAGGTTTATTATTGCCTACGGAATAGGAGAGGCAATCATTGATAACAAGGAGGAAGAAATTGTAATTCCCAGCGTACTATATACGCCTGAGATTACAATGAATGTACTAAGTATGAAACAACTCGAGGATCAAGGGTTTATTGTGACTTGTAAAGACGGTACATGTCAAGTGAAGTATATGTTTGACAAAGACGAAGAAACCGTGGACAAGGGAGATGAAGAGGCAATCCAGGCACATGAGGAATTCATGGAAGGGTACTACAAGTCACTTGATCCGAGCGAGGAATGTTCACTAGTAAAAGGAATGGAAGAACTCGAGATGAACAAAGAAGATAGCCATGATTACATCGATGAAGAGTACATTAGTTTGAATGGTATGCTTTATCATCTTAAAATAAATACGTTTCAACGTTTCTTATCATTTATAGATCTAGTCAAAATTGATAAGTTAGTTTTCAAGAACTGGAAAATCATGGGAGAAAAGTTTATAAGTTTGTTGGGATGGTTTTATCACGAGTACATGGGTATGGAAGCGTTGGGTGACTTACCACCAACAATAGGAGTGGTTAGGATAGATTTACTTGCCTTATATAAGTTTGTAGACGATATGGGTGGATACATGAACGTATCTTTCAATAACTTATGGGGCGACATAGCACTTCCATTGGGTTTGGCACGAGAGGATGGACATGATGTTAAGGAATGCTACCGCGAGTATATAGCATTGGTAAAGGTGTACTATGAGGAAGCACGCAGGGCAGGGCATGGAGAACCACGGAATATGGTCGGAAATGAACCATGTGGGAATGCGGAGACTAGCGTGTACATGGAAGAAGCACAGGAAGAAAAGCCAAGGAAAAGAACCAAGCATGTCCATGGAGAGGTCAAGACGGAAGAAGATATGGAAAGCTCAACAAGTGGTTATGGCAAGGAGAACGCAACCAGTGAAGATGATTTCATCATCTTGGCATGAAGGAATGGAACCATGAAGGCATTAACATTACAAAATTACGGGGGAGATGTAAACTCCGTTTAATGTTTGTTAAGTTAATTCGGAAAACAATGTTATTATGTTTATTATTGTTTGGGTCAAAACGGGTTAAGAACATTGGGTTGGACTTACAACCAAACACCCCGTTGAAACATTTGTTAGTTAAGTTAGTTATTGGGCCGGTAAAGGCAGTTATGAATGGCGGTTACTTCTGAAGCATCATGACGTTTCAGGAATGAAGTCTTGTACCGATTCATAACCTATATAAGATCGAGTCTAGGATGTTTGTAAACAACAACTTTTACTTTTATATTAAGTCTTTTGTTTTATCTTTGTTCAATCATATTGTGTTATCATAAACATCTCGTTTATTACGTTTTTTTGTCGAGTTCATATACGCCATAGACATGGTGAATCATAAGGCTATTATGTCACGCAAATGGCTTGGTTTAGAACCTGTGAAACGAAGCCAACATTGGTACCAGAGCCCACGTTACGATTCATGGAACAAGCCATCAAGAGGAGAAGTTAAGGCTACGTTAAATAAGAACTTTTTACAAAGATGTGAACCATCTATTGTTCGAAAAGAGGAGGGAAAGCAAAAACGGTTATCCAACTTTGGAAAACAAGTTTTAAGGGATAAACTTAATGAAGTATTATCCTTTAATACTTCAAAGTTAACCGCCCCTAAAAACTCTCAACCATTCTCCACTTTCCAAGAAGAGATTTGCACAACTTCCTGAAAAGAAAAAAGATCTCGGTGTTATACGTGCAAAGGCAGAGGACACTTCTATTGGAACTCCACAACCAAAAAATTCACCGGTTCTAAAGGAAAGATGGAGAGTGAGGCATCAAAACAAGAAATCTTCAATTGGCCATCGGAAAAGATTCATGTAGACACCGACTACATGATCAAGGGAACTGACAAAGGAAATTGGAACAATATCTGGTATGTGAGTACAACCGCTGTTAAACACATGACCCCTTCAAGATATATGTTTAAACGTATGGCAAACCAATTCAAGTTGGTTGGGAAAGACGAGAGGGTGAGGAGGTTTATTATTGCCTACGGAATAGGAGAGGCAATCATTGATAACAAGGAGGAAGAAATTGTAATTCCCAGCGTACTATATACGCCTGAGATTACAATGAATGTACTAAGTATGAAACAACTCGAGGATCAAGGGTTTATTGTGACTTGTAAAGATGGTACATGTCAAGTGAAGTATATGTTTGACAAAGACGAAGAAACCGTGGACAAGGGAGATGAAGAGGCAATCCAGGCACATGAGGAATTCATGGAAGGGTACTACAAGTCACTTGATCCGAGCGAGGAATGTTCACTAGTAAAAGGAATGGAAGAACTCGAGATGAACAAAGAAGATAGCCATGATTACATCGATGAAGAGTACATTAGTTTGAATGGTATGCTTTATCATCTTAAAATAAATACGTTTCAACGTTTCTTATCATTTATAGATCTAGTCAAAATTGATAAGTTAGTTTTCAAGAACTGGAAAATCATGGGAGAAAAGTTTATAAGTTTGTTGGGATGGTTTTATCACGAGTACATGGGTATGGAAGCGTTGGGTGACTTACCACCAACAATAGGAGTGGTTAGGATAGATTTACTTGCCTTATATAAGTTTGTAGACGATATGGGTGGATACATGAACGTATCTTTCAATAACTTATGGGGCGACATAGCACTTCCATTGGGTTTGGCACGAGAGGATGGACATGATGTTAAGGAATGCTACCGCGAGTATATAGCATTGGTAAAGGTGTACTATGAGGAAGCACGCAGGGCAGGGCATGGAGAACCACGGAATATGGTCGGAAATGAACCATGTGGGAATGCGGAGACTAGCGTGTACATGGAGGAAGCACAGGAAGAAAAGCCAAGGAAAAGAACCAAGCATGTCCATGGAGAGGTCAAGACGGAAGAAGATATGGAAAGCTCAACAAGTGGTTATGGCAAGGAGAACGCAACCAGTGAAGATGATTTCATCATCTTGGCATGAAGGAATGGAACCATGAAGGCATTAACTTTACAAAATTACGGGGGAGATGTAAACTCCGTTTAATGTTTGTTAAGTTAATTCGGAAAACAATGTTATTATGTTTATTATTGTTTGGGTCAAAACTGGTTAAGAACATTGGGTTGGACTTACAACCAAACACCCCGTTGAAACATTTGTTAGTTAAGTTAGTTATTGGGCCGGTAAAGGCAGTTATGAATGGCGGTTACTTCTGAAGCATCATGACGTTTCAGGAATGAAGTCTTGTACCGATTCATAACCTATATAAGATCGAGTCTAGGATGTTTGTAAACAACAACTTTTACTTTTATATTAAGTCTTTTGTTTTATCTTTGTTCAATCATATTGTGTTATCATAAACATCTCGTTTATTACGTTTTTTTGTCGAGTTCATATACGCCATAGACATGGTGAATCATAAGGCTATTATGTCACGCAAATGGCTTGGTTTAGAACCTGTGAAACGAAGCCAACAGTGATATGACTAGCACTTCGAGCGTGTTCGTATGACGTGTTTGTGTGAGCACTCGTAGAGGTGATTGTTTTAATCACTAGTTTCTTGTTTTATTTGAGGGTGACTACGAAGGTTAGTTTTCTTGTTTCCATTTTATTTTCTATCTGGTTATTATACGTGTTGAACATGATTACTTAAACTAGATTCATTCTCCGCTGCGTACTCGTAGTTAATGGTTAACTTAGATTCTTTAATCCCAACAATACATACATACTAATTAGTGATGGATCTTAATCTCAACTAGTTCGGACGGTGTAGCTTGCTTTTCAAACTCTTCTTCTTCACCTACAACTTTACAGTGTCCACGCCAGCGGAAAAGTTCAGACGAGACAATAGCGCCTAAAGTCACGACTCCCATAAATATGAACAATCCAATAAAACTTTGAACATCAAGACTTTGTGGAAGTGGTTGATTTGGTTGTGGTTTATTACGAGTAGAGAATCCTAGATACTTTTTCTTCATATCAATCATAGTTTCACTCTCAGTCACATTTATCACGGCCCTAGAGAATGTCTGTAATAACGGACTGCCAATCGCGAAGGCCTGGGATATTAAACACACGAAGTAAGGAAATGTATTACTATGTATTTGATTATCTTTACAATGTTAGCAAGCTAGGGAGTGAGAAAGTGAGAATAGAAGAGACTCACAAATGCAATTCCTGATTCCTGATTTATTGGCCCGAATTTCATGTATTCAGACCCATACATGGAAAGAAAGAGATCAATATAAGGGAGCTCATCGAAAACCGCATTTACGCTACCATTGGACAAAGCATTTTTAAAATCTTCATAGCTATTGAGAGCCGTTAGTCTCTCGCCAGAACAATTGTATCGTTGAATTATCAAATCCTTAATAAAGGAACCACCTTGGTAACCAGCGTTTTCATAGTTTGTAGGCAATCTGGGACGCAGTTGATCTAGTGTCAACCATGATGATAAAGTAGCCGTGAAAATCTGAACTACTATGAATATCATGCATAACCACATTACAAGTACAACTTTTGAGCACCTGTTGAGTATCTTTCCTGCAAACAAACAAAACAAATGAATGAATAAAACTCCTAGACACCCTTTTGTTTGAATCTAGTTTGTTTCTTGAATAGTGATGTTATGATCGAAAAAAGTACCTTCATGGAAGAAGAATGTTGAAATTGGAAACCATATGACCATCACTAGTTGTCTATAGAGGGGGCTTACAAATTTGGGGTTGCTAGCACGGTATTCTAAGATTGCAAGCGCAAAACCTGTTATGATACTTGCAAAAATTATTGTGATCCATAGTCTTGGGGTAAACGGTCGTAAGAAGGTCCATAATGTTCGGTTCCAATCATGAGTCGCACGAACAAGCATATAAACTTCAGCAGTTTTTTTTTTTTCCATTCATGAGTCGCACGAACAAGCATATAAACTTCAGCAATAAAATAGGGGATTGTAAAGTCCACGTATTGAGCTCGATTTCCTCTAATAGTTGTATCCCCTGCCACAGCTTGGCAATTCTGAAAGATAGAATAAAACTTTAATACGTTACTTTCTGCGTAGTTTGGGTCATTTTCCAGCTAGTACTGACATTTTTATCAAATTGAATATATTCATTTTACATTTTCTTACTTCAGTATTAATCATTCTATTAACAAAATATAAACAATTTAATATTGAAATGATAAATATAGAAAGCCTTTTTTTGTTACAAAACTAATGGCCTAAAGAGGACACGAAAGAATAAAGACTCAACTGCACACAGAAAGTTACAATGTCTTACCCATGACAAATAAAAACGTATGTTACTACTATATATAACTGGCCTGCATATATTAAGAAATATGTATACCTGGCCTTCAATGTGCTTTAAAAGTTGATCATAGGTTCCATTCATCTCGCCTTTGTCATTGATGAAAGGTTTGAAGATAGGTTGAACGTTGTATGGCAATAACTGTAAGGCATAACAGAATATCGCTAAAGAGAATCCTCCGTCAACTTCATTATGTTCACTGACTTTAACGAACTCAGTGAAGCCTGTTTTTTTTGGCACCCACACAACCAATGTTGGACATGGACTTTTCTCTTGCTTCGTCGTGTTCCAGTTAGGCCCTATGATGTCTTAAATATACTTATCATTAACTAAAACCGCCAAAAATAATATGAATTACGAAAATAATCAAATAATTAAAAAGTAACCCGTTTTGAGGTTTTGACATACAAGTGCTTTGTCTCCATGTGTTGATTTGTTATGGATGTCAGATGGCTGTTACTAGATGTCTTACTTTATAGCGACTAACAAATCGTGCAACTATATGACAACTGAAGTCAATGATTTTTTACCTGCACATACATCAACCGGTTGTTGAGTCTGGATAGAGCGTCTTTTGAAGCTGGATGTAAGGATTGTGGCGTCCACTGAAAGCACAATGCAACATATACAAATCAGCATAAAAAAGAGCTTCCATGAAACAACACGAACTTTGTGCTCCATATGGTCTAGTAGTAGTTAATATCAAGAAGAGTTATTTGTGTTAGACTGTTAGTTACTTGGAAGTATATAGAAGTTGAGTGGTGACGTGGCGTAGCTTGGAATGAGTTGACTTGTTCTTAAACAACTTAAGTTTTATAATTTCATCACTAGGGACTTTCCTAGCAAATTCCTCACTGATGTCAACATTCAAATAATTGAAATTTATATCCTTTCTTAATCAGGTATATATTTTATCCGCTGGGAACTTGTATATCAGCAAGGGAGACCATCGACTAATTCAACCGAGATATTCCCATGAAAGATACTAATTGCCGACTTTGGAAAGTCAAAAATCAATATGTTATCTTTAACGCATCAACATAATTTATCATATTGACACAAAATTTAGAGTACCACATGCATGTTGATCCTATTAGCAATCAAATAATGTCGCTCATTTATAGTTTTAGCTTACTAGCTCACACGATGGACCTCTCTCTTTTTGGGAAGAAATGTGATAATAATAGCTTTATGTAATGGCCGCCCCAACTTTGGGAGATAGGTTTTTGAAACAAGTTAGAAGCTAAATTCAGTCTTCGTAATAACATAAATTTATATGGTAACCAAAAGTTTCACCATTCTAGTATATGGTCTATCATGGTTTCAGAGAGTAATTGTGTTCCATCTCTAGGAGTCCCGGCCAACCATGTCCCACACTTTCTGAATTATCTGAACCTAAAACATACACTCCTATATAAATATGAACTTGACAACAATCAAGTACAAACGCTAAGAACCTGTAAAATCGAGCTATACAATTAAGAGCCAGAAAACCACACTGGTGCACTAGATTGGTCTAAATATTATTGATCTTATAAAGTGCTACTCAGTCATTTGTCCAATTATGTAAATTATCATATTGATCTATATTCGTTTGTTGAACTAGATTCCCTGCTAGCGAGAACAACTTAGAAATATAAAGGAGCACAAACAAGTACTATTCACCCAAATTTGTGAAGAATATTGGGTTTCATCATGCAATAATTTAGTCTATTATTCATTTGTATTCACAAACTAACCGTATAAACGTCAATTAGGAGTTAAGTGCGACATTTTGAAAAATCATACTTGATGAAAGTCTTATCTGCAGCAGAAGAATAGCTAGGTCGCCAAAAAAAAGCTTTAGCAGTCTCATGTCCATATGTCTCCGTAAATATTGTCACCTCCGACTTTATGTTATTTCATTCTTGTAAGGTTCTTTTGATAAACTAGTAACATTTGTTTTACGATCAACATTGACATGCATGCTAATTAGTTTTAAGAAGAATGGAAATATCAAATATGTGCCGTTGTGGGCGTGGCGTATGACTTTCTAAGCATTTTCTTTTTTCTGTCAAAATAACAATTAATGCTGCAAACATATAACAAGAAATAGTCGATACAAGATTTATATAATGCCAGAACATCAAGTTCGTGATCATTTATTAAGAGAATATAAGAGTTGACTTTGTATAATGTTAATTGTCAACACATGAAGTTAAGTTAAATTCTTGTTTGTAATCGTTTGTTTACTACAAATTTTGGTAAATATCAAAGGAAACATGACTTCGTCGTACATTACTATACCTACCATTTCTAATACACCCCAAAGCCACTAGAAAGCTAATGGAACTTCATGTGTACTAACTACTCACCATGGACCTAGATCACAAAGAGAACAAAAAACATACCCTTGAGAGAACTCACCATTGACCACCAACCCAAAACCTACACATTTGAAACCTGACACGAAATCATGGAGAGTATGTGTTCATAATCTTCTAATAGACCAAAATGCTCTTCTGATCTCCCTGCCTTTAGTTACCTACTAATCATGAATCTGAATCTGAACTTGTTCGGATGTTACAACTTGCTGTTCTTTTAGCTCTTCTTTCACAGTTCCAGCTTTATTATTTCTACGCATCAGGGAAATTTCTGATGAGATAATAGCGACTATAGTTATAATTGCCATGAGCACAAACAATCCTATAAAACTCTCAACATCGAGACTTTGTGGAAGGGCTTGAATATGTTGTTTTTTATGATCAGAAGTAGAGAAACCTAGGTAGTTTCTTTTCATTTCCATCATAACTTCACTTTCAGTGACATTGATGACTGCCCTAGAAAAGTCCTGCAAAAAAGGACTTCCACGAGGGAACGCCTTCGATATCAAACATATGAAGTCAGGGAATTCGTTCTAATGTACGAAGAATAGTAAGAAACACACATAGTGACAGGTAAATCAGTGTATGAAGAGAAACGAGAATCACATATGTTTGGAATAATTACATGCCAACATTTTGGATTTATGTTCACTATTGGAGATTTCTACAATTATTTTCCGACAACATGCAATCTCATTCTCAGGGTTGTGAAGTGCGATTCCAATAGATGCTCGATTTTTAATGCTGAAATGAAGGATTTATAGAACAAGTTCTTCAATAGTATCATAGACACAGCAATGTGGTCTCAGGCTAGCTGCTAGTAGCTGTAAAAAGGTGATCTAAAGCTGGCCCGATTGGATGAGACATCAATCTATGTTTGTTTATTTAGGTTAGTTAAGCTGTTTTCACCCTGGAGTTGTTTCCTACTCTCCAGCTGCTTGCATTTTATGAATGTCAAATATAATATTCTAGAAGCATGCTAGCAAAACAAATAAACCGAGAAAGCTAAATAATGTACCAACAGATTATTATCCGATTACAAAGGATACTCAGGTTGCAACACCAATCAGTTTCACCAAGGTTTAATTATGTCCAATTTATTTCGTTTCAGTTCGTATTATAAATTAACTAATTAGCGATTCTATCATGATTATAGTTCACTTATTAGTTGGAAGATTACTTGTTTCTGTGAAAGTACAGTTTCATTATTAGTTTTCTAATTTTATAATAATGAGGTTATCTCACCATGTGTATTACTCTATTACTCGTTCAGATTAGAGTTATTGTTACGCTACCATATGAGTAAAACATAGTATATACTTAGATGCTTTCATCCATTTAATATCCAAAAGGATTTAGCCATGTAGGGTACACAGATCGAATATCCCCGTATGTAATAGTTCAGTACATAGTATTTTTCTAATATTCTTGATTAATAAGGATCCAGCACGTTTTCTCGTTTTTGATTCTCGAACAGCATAATAGTCACTATATTAAAAAAACACTTAACTACAGATCCCGAATCTCAGGTAAAATGAGAAAATATAAGAGAAGAAAAGAGACTCACAAATGCCATTCCAGGTTCCTGGGTTATAGGTCCAAATTTCATATACTCAGACCCATATTTGGATAGAAAGATGTCTATATAGGCGACCAGATCAAATACTGCATTTACGCTACCATCGGACAAAGCATTTCTAAAATCTTCATAGCTGTTAAGAGCCATAAAATTTTTTCCAGAACAATTGTATTGTTCCATTATAAGATCTTTTATAAAAGAACCACCTTGATATCCAGCTTTTTCAAAACTTGAAGGCAATCTGGGACTCAGTTGATCTAGTGTCAACCATGAGGACAGAGTGGCTGTGAAGATCTGTAGTACTATAAATAGCATACAAAGCCACATAACAAGCACAACTTTAGAGCACCTGTTGACTATCTTACCTGCATAAAGAGAACTAACAAATTAGTTAATCTACTTAATCAGATACAATTTGTTGTCTCGCTCTATCCCCCTATTTTTCATTTCCCCGCCAAAAGAGATGCATCGAATATCTAAATTACAATAGCTCTTGAGCAAGGAAAAGTTGATATGTATCTACGTAAAAACATCTATATATGTATCTTAATGTATGTACCTTCATTGAAAAAGAATGTGGAGATAGGAAACCAAATGACCATCATGAGCTGCCTATACAATGGGATAGCTATTCTATGGTTGTCAGCACGGTATTCTAAAAATGAAAGCGCAACTCCGGTTAAGACATATGCCCACGCTAATGTGATCCATAGTCTAGTAGTAAAAGGTCTTAAGAAGGTCCAAAGGCTTTGATTCCATTCACGTGCAGCACGCACAAGCATGTAAACTTCTGCACTCAGATAAGGAATGGTAAAATCAACGTATTGAGCTTGATTTCCTCGAATAGTAACATCTCCTGCTACCGCTTGACAAGACTGTAAGATATATAATTACGAAATTATTCAGCTTGTCTTAGATATATTCGAGAGCAAGTTTTTTGACTGTCACGTAATTGTTATAATATAACGATGATAAACTCAAAATATCATATAAGATGTACCCCTCAGAAACTAAATTCGAGGGGGTAATCGAAATACCCGAATTTGTTTTTCGAAATACTATCTGGTGATCCATTTATATTATTCAAGACAAAATATACCTGGCCTTCAATGTGCCTTAGAAGTTGATCATAGCTACCGTTCATCTTCCCACTTTCGTTGATGAATGGTTTGAAGATTGGCTGAATTTTATATGGTAACAACTGTAAGGCATGACAAAATACTGCTATGGAGAATCCACCTTCGACTTCGTGATGACTGTTGATTTTAACAAACTCAGTGAAGCCGGTTTTTCTTGGAACCCACACAACTAATGTTGGGCAAGGACTTTCCCTTTGCTTGGTCATGTTCCATTGTGGTCCTATAATGTCTTGTATATGCAATCACATACAAAAACCGCCCATAATCAACACCGATTAAGAAAAGGAGAGAAAGAAATTGCAAGATACGAAGAAAAAAAATATATGCCACAAGGACAGTTGTTATAAGGGTTAATGGCATGTAATAGCGACGTACTTTTCCATTTGTTCCATTATCAGATACGAACTCAAAATATTACAACAATACCCATCCAACTTTCAAATTTTTTTTTCTTCGTTTTTTTTGTGCATGATATTTGAACAAATAAAAAAGTACCTATCTGATATTTGAACAAATAAAAAAGTTTGTATCTGATATTTGAACAAAAAAAAAAGTACGTATCTGATAATGAAACAAAATTTGAAAGTTGGATGGGTATTGTGGTATTTTTTTGGGTTCGTATCTGATAATGGCACAAATGAGAAAGTACGTTGCTATTACATGCCATTAACCCTTGTTATAACCACAACATAATACCAAGAATCAGGAGCTTTTCTACTTGGCATGTGGTGAGTCGAGTAGATTAACAATTATATGCTTTATATTTTTTGTAATATAGGTGTACGTACGTTACGATTATTTTGCATGTATTTATTGCGGATTTGTGGGTGTTGGGGGGGGGGGGGGGGGGTAGGGACGGACTTGTGATATTAGGTAACGATTTCATTTTGGTATTTTGCTGCCAACAACAAATAAGTTAAGTAGCAAGAAATTGGGTGCACTACTGCACAACAGGTCTTTAGCGACAGTTTTATCCGTCGAAAATCTGTCGGTAACAGTTGTTTCCAACAGATTTGTGACCGAAATAGGCCGTCTGTGAATCCTGGTCGGTAATTACTATCCGTCGGAAATCTGTTGGAAACAGTGACTGAAAAAACGCGTCAGAACTCTGTCGGTAATTACTATCCGTCAGAACTCTGTCGGTATACATTCTCTCGGAAAATCGTCGGAAATAATTCCGTTAGAGATCCGTCAGAAAAGTGAGTCGATAAACCGTCACAATTCCGTCACAAAAATACAAATGATTTCTCTCATTAAAGCTCACATTTATAAACCTGTATCTATAAAAACTAAAAAGAGCTAATAAACAAAATGGATAATTCAAAATTAAATAGATCAATTACTAAGATTTAACATTCAAATCACAAAAGTTGTAGTCAAATCAAAATCAAATCCGAAGCATTTAAAACATTCAAGATGAAACTAGAGTATTTAATCAAGTATTCAAATGATATGCTGTTATCCGACTAAGGATCGGGACAGGAATCCATAAACTTCTTTAAGAGTAAGTTAATGTCATTCATCCTTTGTTGCCATGCTCTCTCTCGAGCTTGTTCACGAGCATTCACCTCCAATAAGCAGAATGCATCTCACTTGGTCCACGTCCTTACGCCTGTTGATCTTATTTTGTAGCTGAAGAAGACCGTATAATTAGAGAGCTTCGGCTGTTGGTGGGCAACCAGGAACATAAATGTCGACTTGGACAATCCTATCACAACCCCTAACAACAGAGTCTGAGTACCTTATAATAACCACCTCCATTTGCACAGCTTCCCATTGAAATCACTCACCTTGGCTCAGGCATCTGATCGTACACCCTGCAACAAGAAGAAGAAAAAAAAACAACAACAACAACAAGTTTAGCATGTCATGCGAGTTAACAAGGCAAATAGCAAACAAGATGCACACAATCAGAACTGATTACTGGTGAATAGACTAATATGGGTCATGTTCGATCTCATATACATTGACGTAAACGGTTAGCAAATAAGAACGGGTCAAAAGGACAGAAAGTGGCCCAAGATGTATCTTTTATGCATTAGACCTACAAAATTAATTCACATACCAGATTCTTACTGTTATCTTTTAGTTTCTGTAGACATATGTTACTCATTAACTATCTATTGAAAACTTAAAAATAATGAAAAAAGGCGTTTAGGGGTCAACATAGCCCTTACCATTTTGTCAACATAGCTGGTACTTCCTTTGCTTCAAACACCTTTTTTTAACGCATCAGCCTGCAGCAACGAGCAGGGGTGATGTTATGAAATGCAACATCGAAACACATCAAATTATCTGTTAGTTATCAAAATCTCAACAGAGACCGCGGGTGGGACGCAACTAAAGCCGTAACATCAGAATAACTGGTTATAGTGAAGTCATGACTATTTAGCCAGCCTAGTGTATGTCGGTCAATATGAGAGATATGTGCTTAATTGCTAGTAGTTTTTAAGCTGCTTTACAGCCACCTGTATCTTTGAAATAACGTAGGAATAGCAGGGGAAGACGCAACAAGAGTAAGACAAGTAATTTCTCATCAGAAGTCAAACAAAACCTGTCAGTGGCCATGATCAAACAATATTACTTCTCAATCTCAGCCTCCACCTAAATCACTAAAACTAAATATTCAATAACCTGACTTTATTGATTCAGTCACAAAAAGGAAAGTCGAATCCTGGATCCTAAACTAAACTAAACCAAACTTTACATTTCATAACCTATTCACCCTACAAACATTCTACATATCTAACATGTCAACAGAATAATACGAAATGCATGTCATGTGGTTAGTACTCGGATCATTGGGTATAACAGAAGGAGATGTAAAATGGGCCAGGCAAACAGGAGACATACAATAAGCATGGCCTGCCTTATAACAAATTATGCTATAAGCTGAATAAACATGGATGTCGGAATGGCGTCGGAAATTCGACGGTAAGTTATGTAAATTACTGACGGATTTCCGACAACAATCGAATCTCTTGGAAATCCGTCACAAGTCAGTCGGAAGAGCACAGTCGTCGCTGTTTTGATGGAATATGGTCGGTAATTAGCGACGGATAAATATCCGTCGGAAAATCTGTCGCTGAAAGTCCATTTTCTAGTAGTGGTGACAATAATCCATCAGATTATTATGATCCGAGAAAAATATTGTTTCAAACTTAAGCGGCATATGTTCTGGTGCAGAGAATTCGCGAAACATATTTTAACATGATTCAGAGAAATATTTGTCGAATAGCAACATATACCTGCACATAAATCTACATTTCCAGTAGAGCCTCTCTGACGGTTGGATGTATCTAGGATGGCACCTTTCACCGAACCAACCATGCAATAAACAAACAATTTGAATAACAACACCAAAGCAACAACATGGCCTTTCTGCTCCATATTTCTGATATATAGATTAATAGGAATCATATATTTTCATGTAGTATACTGAGAATTGGATAATGCTTTATATAGAGTTCGAGTGGCACATATATTACCTATAATTAGTTGACTTTCTCTAAGATAAGCAACACACTGTTATGAATTATGATGCATGTTTAAGCATTGATTTATTCGGAGCGTCTGTCACATTCCACAAGTGTATATTCTATATGGTTTACTTATTTCATTTACATATCAACTTTATCTACAATTTCAGCGAAGTACTGATCGACCAGTTCAACCGAGACATTTCCAAGAAAATACTGATCGATCATTGACTTTTGCATATTGAAACCCAAAATGGTTAAAATCATTAGCAACTTAGCAAGTACACCTCATTACTTACTAGTTCTAGTAGATAACATATGATATTATGTGAAACTTTTGTTTCTTTTACCCTTTTTTTTTATCAGGGTACGTATGTATGATTAGCAAATCATCTCGACTGTTGGACAAAGCTAGAATGAACGGTAGTTAATTTTTGGTTTCGTCAAGCAACTATCTTTTGTGAAATATTACAATTACTTGTCCGTAGATATCAACCAAGGTCATTTAGAATGATTATGCTTGGTCTTCACTACTACAGAATTTGGAATAGAGCCCCCTTAATAGAGCCATGTTTATAGAAAAAACGGGCTCTATAAAGGTAGCAAAGACCTTTGAAGATTCATGACAATGTTAGATTACTTGATCAACAAGTGATAATGGTTCATTTTAATCTGCAACTTGACTATTATTTTAATAGCTGACTTAATTAAGTTACAGCCAACGGGTGCACCGTGCACATGTTGTCTGAATTCTTAATCACTACTAGAAAGGTTGCGTTTGTTTTTGTGAAAAGCCCTTTAATAACATCTTAATCTGACTCAGTCAGACGCAATCAGATGTTTAGACAAAAAAGTGTGTTTTTTTCCTGTTATTAAGAGACAATCAAGATTAAGAGTGTTTGTTTTTTTATGATCATTAAGAGGCGCTTAGAGGTAAAAACATCTTATTGAACTAGATGTTGAGGGGTGTCTTAACACCTCTTAATGTCTAACATCTTCAAATAATTTTACAAAAAACAAACACTTTTATATCAGTCAGATTCAGATTTCTTAACCACTTATTCATATTAAGTTGGAATCAGATTCAGATTTTTCAATCACACATTCAGATTCAGATGTGCGAATCAGATTCAGACTCAAAGCCTCTTAACAAACAAATTCAGTTCTTAACTTGATCTTAAAGTTGAGAGTAGAATAATCTGTATGTCAACTAACGATTAACAAGGGTATAATCATAACCGACTTTTGAATATTCAGCGTCGATCATTATGCAAGAATTCATTAATTGTTACAAAAAAATGATTATATATAGTTTGATTATTTGTTCTACTGGCCGGTGCATAGATTTTCCTAGAAGTTGCAAGCTTGGTCAAGTATTACTCTTGCTTCCTACTTAAACTCATACTCTTTTCAACGGCAAAATATATTATATAAACCAAAATAAAAGGCATCACCAAGTGCATAATGTAAAGAAGTACAATCGATATTTGAAACCAACAAAATCAATAAGATCAAACCATAATTCCTCCCTTGGTATGCTTTATCTGTAAGACACACAAGTTGAAGTATACAAGAGGCGTACCATGATAGATTAAAAACGACCCTAAAATCTAAATTCGTTCCTAAAAAATGTAAGCTAAAAGATTTTAATTTACAAGCCTTAATTGGGTTCAAGGACCACTCTATCCATGATGAAATATCTCCTTTTGCCCGAAGTCCCATGGAGCCGTTTCACCCTTCCGTTTCATTTCCTTTTTCTGAAGTTTGAAAGGAAAGAATTTTCACCTCATCACATATAGTCGTAAGGTTTGAGACTTTATTTTCAAAGACTCGCTTATTTCACAAAGAACACTCCATATACAACATCACCCACCAAAAGGGTGTTGGACCTTCAAAATGTGAAGCCAAATGAGTTTGTTGAGTATGAGCTGGGTTGTTTGAAGAAGTTTTCTGCAAACGTAGACAATTGCGTAAAACAAACTCGAGAAAGATTGAGAGTCGTGGTATGTGTATCGAGCTTAATTTTCTTTAATATGTTTTGCTTGTTGGACCGTAATTGTAAGAGTCTTGTTGGACAAGGTTCAAAGTACAGCGAACGAAAGCCAATGGACTGAAAATGTTACTTTGATAGTTAATAACCTTTTGGCGGTTAAAAGCGGTTATAGGTAGTTATTGGCGGCTACAAAAGTTAGTTATTAGTTAGTTATTTTCGGTTACACCTTTTCATGAAGGGACACAATGGTTCGCTGTGAAGCCTATATAAACGTAGCATATGTAATGTTTTAAAATGTGTCTAATGTTAACAATGTAACCATGTTATGTTGTAAGTAATATAATGAATCAAATTCTTGTCATTCTTGTCATTCGATCATGTGGAAATTCGCTATAAAACATGTGCAAAAGTGGTATCAGAGCGGGTTATAAGATTCAAGTTTTTGATCAAGAAGATCAAAAGACTTAGAAGGGAAGAGACACCAAGGACGTTGGAAGAAGATAGTGCACGATCAAAACCAATGGAAGTTGCAAGATAACAGTGACTTCAATCCACTCTTGAAGAAGAAGAGGAACACGAATCAATTGAAGGAATAAACGTTGACATCAAACGAATTGGTGGGTTAAAACTTTGTTGGTAACAATGAAGGGAAGAAGTAGGAAACTCTTGACGTGGACGAGGAAGCGTGGAACAAGAGTAGAAGAGCGCTAGTATTCTTTTGTGATTCACTGGTAACGTGACACAGGAAAGGAATAATACATTCTTTTGTGATTTGCTGTTAACGCAACACAGGAAAGGAATGTAGACATCGTTTGGTTATAAAACGAGTAGGAAGGAAACTTTGTGAAACCGGGTTAAACAAGACACAAAGGGAAGGAAGCACGCGAGGTTAAAAGGCGAGCAGTGAACGTTGTTGTGGAAAGATTCAAACATATACATAACGAGAAAGAAAAGGAGTACTCAAGGAAATTTGCTTGTGGAAAACGTGAAAAAAACGACACAAGGGTTACAACAACAACGAAGAGGAAGCAAAAACAAACATATAGTTTGTTTTGGTGAAGGATACTGTGAGGGGTATGAAGTTTATGTGAAGAAAAAACAACACAAGGGTTACTTTAACAGTGATGTTTAATACGCTATTCAAATTCAAAATAAAGGAGTTTGACTTATACATAGTTTGTCGAATTATTTAACTATTAGTAAATCCACAAATGTGAACCAGTAAAAGAGTAGAAAACTTGAGGAATTACAATCATTAGCATCAATTATAGAGTTGCCAGTTTTAACCCATCTATATCACATGACTCGGATTAGGTTATGCTCTATCTCTAACGGGCCAATTAGGTCAAGAATGTTTTTCTAACTACACATGAAACGATTTGGATGTGTCTGGCTCTGTCTCTAACGGGCCAATCAGATTATTAATAAAATGTTTATAATATCATTATTAAGCATATTATTTTAAAATCCGCCCCCTAGAAAAAGTTGCCAATTTTGATCTCAACCCATATTGGCCCGGTTACCTAACCTGTTCATTGCCATTAATTACCTTTAATAAACGATGTAGCATTTCATACTTGTTTGCTGCCTGACAATATTGTCTTCCAGTGTTAGGTCTATTGTCACTTTGAATCTTCATAGCTATGCTAGTGGAAGAAATCCATGGGGTAAACTTAAACCAGATTATATGGAAAAGGTAAGCATTATTTGTTTATCTTTATGTATGTTGTTTTAAAAGAATTCATACCTAGAATGATTATACCATGTAAACGCTCGTCTAATGCTTCACGAGTTATTCTGAAATTACATCAATTGGTTCAAATGCATAGAGGCTTTGTTGAAGCTAATGCAGATGATGGTCTCTTAGAAGTATTCGGCTTTAAGCAAGGATGGCATGCGTCATTTGTAATTTTCGAACTTATTTTAGCCAAAAACATCGCACACGTAACCCAAAGTTCAATTAAAACCTCGTTTTGTTAAACTAAAGCCTATTGAGCCTGTATATACTGTATGAAAGCAAAAAGGATCAAGAAAAAAGTTCCTATGCGTTTGTTACCCTTCCCCTACATCACCACACAAACTTGCTCCTCGTGCCACTCCATGTATGACTCACGAAAACTGGATTGAATCCATGCAAAAAGATCTGAACAAGTTTAAACATTTAGAAGTATGGGAATTGGTTGAAAGGCCAACAGGGGATTACGTCATTGGTCTCAAATGAATTAGGAAGAATAAGTTAGATGCTGAAGGTACGGTTATCCGAAACAAGTCACGTCTGGTGGCTAAGGGTTATAGACAGGAAGAGGGTATTGACTTCGAAGAATCATTCACACCGGTAGCTAGACTTGAGGCTGTTCGGATTTTTCTGGCATTCGTAGCTCACTTGAACATCACCGTCTACCAAATGGATGTCAAAATGGCTTTTCTAAATGGTAAACTAAAGGAGACAGTGTATGTTAGCCAGCTGGAAGGATTCATTGATCCAGAGTTCCCTAATCACGTCTACAAACTGAACAAGGCTCTCTACGGTCTCAAACAAGCCCCTCGGGCATGGTATGATAAGTTGTCATCCTTTCTCCTTGCTAATCATTTTATCAAAGGATCGGTCGACCCAACACTATTTATTCAATATCATGGGGCACACATTTTAATTGTTCAGATTTATGTGGATGATATCATCTTTAGTTCTACCCACAAAAAGTATTCAAACGCTTTTTCAAATCTAATGAAAACAAATTTTGAAATGTCAATAATGGGTGAACTTATGTTCTTCTTAGGACTACAAGTTCATCAATCAACCTGTGGTATTTTCTTAAGTCAGTCCAAATATGCTCTTGAAATATTAAATAAACATGGAATTCAAAGTTGTGACACCTATGCAACACCAATGGCACATACCAACAAACTGGATGCTGATTTGCATGGGAAATTGGTTGAACCTACCAAATACCAAAGTATTATTGGGTCTCTCATGTATCTAATAGCCAGTAGACCTGGCATTGTATTTTCTGTATATCTTTGCTCCCGTTATCAGTCAAGGCCAACTGAAAGACACCTCTCTAAGGCTAAAAGAATCCTTTGATACGTAAAGGGAACCATTAACTTGGGGATTTGGTATCCGAAGGATTCTGGTTTTGAACTAATAGCTTTTTCAGACGCTAACCACTCAGGATGCTTAGATTCTCCGAAAAGTACTTCAGGAGGTTTACAATTCCTTGGTGACAAATTGGTATCATGGCAATCGAAGAAATAGGATTGTACATCACTGTCATCAACTGAAGCAAAATATGTAGCCATGTCTGCGTGTTGTGCTCAAGTCATTTGGATGAAAACACAACTCAAGGACTATGGTTATGTATTTGACAAAATTCTAGTGTACTGCGACAACAGAAGTGCTATTGCGATCTCGTGCAACACCGTTCAACATTAAAAGTCAAAGAACATCGATCTTCGATATCATTTCATCAAAGAGCAAGTGGAAAAGGGTACAGTTGAATTATACTTTGTAGGTACAGAACACCAATTGGCGGATCTACTCACTAAAGCCTTGCCTCCCGCAAGTTTTACTGATTTGATTTACCAAATTACTATGAGGTGTTTGACTCCAGAAGAACTGGACGAACTTTTAAAACATACTTGAAAAGTCAAACACCAAAAACTCTTTTGTAAATATTTTCTCAAAAACAAAATACAAAAATATATAATATTATAAAATCTAAAAATATTCTTCTTTTCTAAATTCTATCTGATAACCAAACATTGCAAGTACAAAACTTCCATCAACATAGTGTTCTATCAAACATTTCACCATTTTTTCCGAACAAGTGTTGAGGGGGAGAAAGTAAATATTTTTCAGTTTCATAAAACCTTGTACTTGCATGTTACCAAAAATACGTTGTTTCATATTAAATGGTGGATATGTATCTTGTTACATACCCTCCTTGGACTCAAATGTTTACAAATTTCACTATTTCAAAAGTTGAGGGGGAGTATCGTTAAGTTTCTTGCCTAAAATGTGTTTTGTCTAATCAAAACGGAAGTTAATGGGTCTTGGTTGAAAATGTTTGAGGTTGAGGGACTGATTATGTCAATTTTTTAAAATAATTTTAAACAAAAGTCTACACCAACCTCATTCAATGCACCTTATTCTTGCATTTATTTCTTAAACCACCAAGATCCAACGGCCTAAAATTGTTCTTCAAATCTTTTCATCCACTTCAAAATCTGTAACTGCTAAAATGTTTTGATCATGTTTTTAAACAAAGGTTTTGAAAATCTTTTCAATCCAATGGTTTAAAATTGAAATATTTGATTTTGAATGGGTTTGTTATGCGTACGAGTAATAAATTACACCTAAGGGTGTTTGTGAAGAAATGGGTTGTTTTAAAACCTTTCTAATCTTGTTTAGAACCCATTTCAACCTTTCAATCGTACCCAAAAACACGAATTAGACATATTTGAAAATTAAGGTTTATGTTCGAATTTGGGAATTCCTTGTTTGTATGTTCTACTATGATTAGATGGCTAGAAGTGTGTTAGAATATGTTTAGTTACATGAATTGAACCTTCAGTCTTGCCCAGAAACATCTAAAATGTAAGAATTAAAGATTTAGGGTTCATAGGCTCGTTACCCTTGAATCTTTTGATTTTGTGGGTATTTTATGTTAAAACTTGTTCTAATCCACTCCTTAGACATCTAGGATAGTGCAGAAACGAATTTTGATTGATTTCCATGGTTAAATTTGTTATGCGTAGAATCTAGGGTTTATGGTTTAAGCTTCTTTACACCTAAGATGTTCTAGGCTTAACGGATTTGTCCTCATTCTTGTTTTGTGTTTCTGTTAGTGTTAGGATTTCATTGTAATCAAGTTTTTGTGTTTATCTTTCTCAGGTTGATTACTCGTAAAAGTTCAGACAAAAGGTGTTCTTGATTACGCATAAGGAATACCTTTATGCGTAAAGGTTACGCAAAAGAGAAATCTTACGCGTAACTCTTACGCATAAGGGGTCTATAGTGGGACTACGCTTATCTTGGAAAGATATGCGTAAACTAGGATGTTTATGCCTAAGCTTTACTCTTACGAGTAAAACTTACGCGTAACATTTTGCTTAAGCTTACGCGTAAGCATAAAAGCCTTTGGACTCGTTTTACACGTAAAAATTTCTTACGCCTAAGACTTGGCCTTACGCTTAAGCTTACGTATACGCCTACACTCCTTCTTTACGCATAAGACCACTTGTTTATGCTTTAGCCAACAACTCTTTTGTTTTGGACTCTTACGCATAAACAAACTTGTTAATTGTTACACTTAAGTCACAATGTGGTGTTAATTGTGAATAGTAACCTAGAGGGTTTGATCACAATTTTTCTCTCATCATCTTTGTTGAGTTCAAGAAATGTGTTTAATTTGTATTAACAATGTTAATTCTTTGATTTAGATTATCTTAGAAAGCAATGTGGTGACAAATTATGGTAAACCCATTTGAATCCAACTCTTAAAGATGAAGAAATTGTAATCTTAGAAATTAAGGAATTAAATTAACAATGTAGTAATGATTGTACTTACACAAGTGATTGTTAAACTTGAGAGGAATGATCAGATTGCTCCTATGAACAGTACCTGAGTTTTTCTTCATGAGTCTTTGAGGTGAGTATAATTGTGGAACATCCACAGTGATCATTCTTGAGCATATACTGTCTTCTGTTGCACGGATCCCGCGGATCCCTCTCATTTGGGATCCGGCTAGTATAAACGAAGGGATCCGGCATGACAACAAAAGTCAGCTCAAACATTCCTTGATAACTTTGGTTTGGGAGTTCTAAAATGCCTAGTGTTTTAATTTTAAGGCTTTAAAACTTGTGGTTTGTGGTTTTGAAGATTTAATACTATTGCTATTAGACGAGGTTCCCTTTTTAAGAATTAGTCATAATTTTTGGGAAGCTTTTCAAACATTATAATAAAATCTCATTTTATCATAGTATAAGAAGTTTCACATGGATATTTATTGATATAGATGAAGTGTCAATAAATTCTTTGTGATGACTAATGATTGAGGTTATCGAATAACCAAGAAATCATTATAACGAGTTGGTAATGTAGTCTATGCAAATTAGTCGAAGAATACTATTATGATGGTGACTACTTGAACAATTACTAATGAATCATACAACTAAGATTTTAATAATAAAAATAAAAGTAAGTAATTAACGATCATACCTTTGCTAAATATTCTTTTTAAGAAAAGAAGTATTTAGATGTTTTTGCGATCTTCTTGGAATCTCCAGATTTATGTTGTGAGAGTACTAAACATTCTTTTTGTGAAAAGAAATATTTAGATAGATTCTTTATGATCTTGGTAACTCCAAATCCAAGTATGGATAATGCTTGACAAAAGAAATGTTATAGCATTCTATCATTGTCCAACAAAATGATTTGAAAGAAAATATGACCTTAAAAAAAATCCTTCTTTGTAGTTTTCAAACATACATGGATCGTATCAAGTCTTTAAAGTACAACATACTTTAAGAAACTTGGTAACGAAGCTCCGATGCCAATTGTGGAAAACTAGAAGGGGGGTTGAATAGTTTTACCAATTTAAAAATCTCTTTTAAATATTTAGATCGACTTATGTCAATCTATTTAGTTGTTTTATGTTGGACGTTGATAGATAGATATATAAACGTGTAATGAAAGATAAAGAGTAAGAAGCACATCACCACGACACAAGTATTTATAGTGGTTCGGCTACAAGGACACCTTCCTTGCCCTACTCCACTCCCCGAGTCACCTACTCGAGAGTTCGTAAGCACTACACCAACTCCTTATGGTGGAGAAGCCTTCACAACGTCGCTTAACCTTTTTCCGGTACAAAGCTAAATACCGAGTTCCTTCACACCAAGGCGAACCACACCTAACACAACGTCGCCTACCCTTTATACGGTGCTAGGCTAACCACCGAGTTCTTTCACACCAAGGAGAACTAATCCTATCACAACGTCGCCTACCCTTTATTAGGTACTAGGCTAAGCACCTAGTTCCATTACTATGGAGGAACTTGTTAGGAACATGTTTTAATTATCAAGTGTAGGTCATTTCATTTGTAATAGGTCGTTAATAAATATGGTTTATAAATGTTTGTAATTGATTTCACAGCTCATGTAGTAAGCCCATGAGCTGTGATAGAAGGTTCTTCTAGAACCAAGGGGAAACACCCCTACTTATGTAAACACTATAAATACCCCCTCCTTAGAAGGGAGAGGGTTGTTGGTTCTAATTGCAATTATCATTTTCATTAATCATTCATTAGTTCCTTCCACTTTCTCTCTCTAAAACTTTCTCTCTCTAGAAATACATATTGTTGTGATAGAAGGGTGTCCTAACAAGTGGTATCAAGTGCCAAGGGATAGTTTAGGTTAATATTGATTAGATTTCATAGAAATTCGTACTTAAAAACGTGTTTTAGATTGAAATTTATGGATTTTTTGGACTGAATACGTGTTTCTGCGAGTTTCTGCGCGTTTCTCATGAGTTTTGGCGAGTTTGGCGAGTTAGCCATGAATTTTGGCGAGTTTCTTTGAATTTCTGCGAGTTTCTCTTTGAGGTTTGGCGAGTTTCTGCTTGAATTTCTGCGAGTTTGCAGTTCTGCGAGTTTCTTGTGAATTCTGGCGAGTTTCTCTTGCATTCTGGCGAGTTTCTTGTGAATTCTGGCGAGTTTCTCTTGCATTCTGGCGAGTTTCTTGTGATTTCTGGCGAGTTTCTTTTAATTCTGGCGAGTTTCTGCATAGTTTTGGCGAGTTTCAGCTTAGTTTTGGCGAGTTTCTGCTTAGTTAAGCGAGTTTCTGTTTGAATATTTGCGAGTTTGAATATTTTATGAATGTTGGCGAGTTTGTCAAAAATATTCTGGCGAGTTTGCCATGATTTAATGAGTTCTTGCGAGTTTTTCTCTTAGGTTTAGAGTTTGGCGAATTTGTCTTCTAAACAAGAATCTTGGCGAGTTTCTATTAGGTTTAGATTTTGGCGAGTTTGTTTAGGTTTTGGCGAGTTTGCCTTCAACACAAGAATTTTGGCGAGTTTATATTTCGTTTAGATTTTGGCGAGTTTGCCTTCAACACAAGAATTTTGGCGAGTTTCTATTTCGTTTAGGTTTTGGCGAGTTTGCCTTCCACACAAGATTCTTGGCGAGTTTGTTTTCCGCGAGTTTCTTCTCTGCGAGTTTGGTTTCAGCGAGTTTGTTTCCTGCGAGTTTCTTGCCCGCAAGGTTGGATTTCTGCAAGTTTGGTTTTCTTCTACTCATCTACCTAAGTCTAACCAACCTCAACCTTAAATCTATCCTTTAAAGATCCATAACACATCATCAACACAAATCATTTAAAAAAAAAAAAAAAAAAAAAAAAAAAAAAAAAAAAAAAAAAATTGAGTTTTTTAGCGGGAAAATTTGAGCAAAATTTATTTTCTAAGGGAGACTAAACGTTCAATTTTTACGCAAAATTTAAATTTTGGTTGAACTGTGAAATTTTTGGTCAAAAATTCAAATTTTTGGGCCCAAATTCGAATATTTCGGGTCAAATTTGGCTTCAAAATTGTCAAACCTCAAATTTTTCTTCCAACCTTAGAATTGCATTCTATAGTGAATTTCAAATTTTGGGGGAGAAAATTTTTCATAATTATTTTTGGAGGGAAAATTAAAATTCACTATATCAATGTCTCTAATGCTTTCACAAATCTCCTCACCTTCCATCTACGGCTTAAAACCTTCTTCACCAAACTTTGCTACTGATGATTCTGAAGATGCAAATGCATTTGTGGAATTAAACAAAGGAATGATGTTACTGACTAAGATGTTCTCACAATTTAAGAATTCAAAGAGTCAGACTTCATCTGATCCCCGGAATCAAGCAGTCATGCTAGGTGAAAGAATTGATGTACAAGGAAGGAATGCTCAAAGGCTTGTCAAGAATGATGAGAATACTGCGAATGTCATTAATACGGACAATGAGGATGACAGCAGCAGATTTGGGGAAGATATCATACCCAACTATGACACCGAGCCCAACTTTGATGAAGAACAGATGGTTGAGGAAGATATCGTTTCCACCTATGACACAAAGCCTACATTGGAAAAGCAGGATGACAACAGCAGATTTGGAGAAGATATCATATCCAACTATGACACCGAGCCCAACTTTGATGAAGAACAAATGGTTGAGGAAGATATCGTTTCCACCTATGACACAGAGCCTATCTTTGACAACGAACAGATGGTTGAGGTACAATCTACTGTTGTTCATATTCTGCCTGCATATGCGAAACAAACTGAGCAACCTAAATTCAGAAATGAAGGAGAGGTTGACCAGCATGTTGCACAATGTCCAGACGACTGTCTCATGTCTGAGCCCTTAGTTGCAAACAATACAACTGGATCATCAAATCAAATTCTTGAATCTGAAAACATTCTTCTCAAAAAGACCATTGCTCAATTTCAAAAAGATTTTTCAAAACTAGAGACACATTTCAAATCTCTTGAATTTAAAATGGATACATTAGTAAAAGAAAATGAGCATTTAAAGGCTCAAATTCAAGCAAAGGGGCTTGCGCATGTTGCGTTACAAAACAAGTTGAGAAGATTAACTGGCAAGAGTGCGGATACTAAGTTTACAAAACCAACAATCTTGGGGAAATCGTCTCTACAACCAATCAGAAACCAATCAGTAGTTAGACAACCAACTGCTTTTAAATCTGAACGAACAAAATCTTCAAAACCACGGTTTGCCTCCCAAGTTGTTGAGAATAATCATTTGTCAAATACAGTCACTCCACATTCTTGGCCTAAGAAAAATGCTTCTGTTTCTGTTAAACCTGTTTCTATTAAATCTGTTTCTGTTAAACCTCAACAAGTTGTTGCACCTAGCCCATCTAGGATTAGTTCGAACACTGTGTCTAAACCGAGCATTAAAATTAAAAATTCATATGATTCAAATGACGCGTACAAGAACTATGATCTAGAAAAGGCTAGAAAAAGGGCACTACTCCAAAAAGATGGAATCTTAGGTTCACGACCTAGTGTGATGCTTTCTAGTGTGTTGCATAACACTGCTTGTAGTAGCAAACCAAAACCTAAGTTTAATCAACAAACAGTTAGAAATAAACCCGTTGATCTAAACGTAAAATTTCAGAAACCTAATAGGTGGATCAATATAGGACGCAGACTCTTCACAAAAGAAGTTTCAACATCCCCTAGATCTAACCTTAGATGGATTCCAACGGGTAGAGTTTTCAACACTGTTGGTCTTAGGTGGATTCCTACAGGCAAGATACTAATTAGTTGCATCAAAACAAGTGTGAAACCCACAACATCTATCCCTGAGGTAGGAAAGGAAATCACCAAAATGGCATGTTCAGGTGTCAAGAAGATTATTGACACTACATCTTTATGCTTCTAACATCTGGAATCCAGTTACCCTTGGGGATCCATATTTCTTCTATCTTGCCCCTCCTATTTTCCTTACAGGTACAACAGCAATGGCTTCGGAATAATTCAGTTTCGGACCCGTACTTCAGCAATGGCTTCTGAGGAAAATCGCTTAGGACCCGCATCCAACCGTCTAAACTTTCCTTCTTCATCAGCTGTTCCACCCATGGAATTCACTCGTCAACAATTAGAAACTTTGTTTGCTCCTCTGTTTGATGAGATTCCTGAAAGTAGTGCTCCAGATGTATCGACTGTTTCCGCTGCACACCCTGATCATAATCCAATAAACGATACACCTGCTCCAACAACAACAACTGTTGCACCAGATGCACCTCTGAATGATTCTCAATCAACAGAAGAACACATTGCTTCCAACACTGACACAGCTGATGAATCACAAAATCATGAAGTACCCGCACCCGCAGATTATGACGGAAATGCTTTCTTCAATCCATTTGCTCCGGCTCCAACCATTCCTGAAATTGGTGAGTCATCTTCACGCAATTTGGATCCGTCTAATATGCATGCAACATTCAATCATCACCCCTCGACACATAAATGGACAAAAGATCATCCCTTAGTAAATGTGATTGGTGATCCTTCCAACCCAGTCATGACGAGACAACGACTTCATACTGATGCTGAAACTTGTGTTTATGCACTCACCGTTTGTCAAGATGAACCACGAAACATTAAAGACGCTATGACATATGACAATTGGATTGAATCAATGCAAGAAGAGTTGAATCAATTCAAACGTCTCGAAGTCTGGGAACTTGTTCCAAGACCAGATGGGATTTATGTCATTGGACTCAAATGGATCTGGAAAAACAAACTGGATGCTGAAGGCAATGTTATTCGCAACAAATCTCGTCTTGTGGCTAAAGGGTATTCTCAAGAAGAAGGAATCGATTATGAAGAATCGTTTGCACCAGTAGCTAGGCTTGAAGCTGTACGGATATTTCTGGCATATGCTGCACACAAGAATATCACGGTTTATCAAATGGATGTGAAAACGGCGTTTTTGAATGGTCAACTCCGTGAAGAGGTTTATGTGGGTCAACCGGAAGGATTCGTTGATTCAGAACATCCTAACTACATGTACAAGCTCAAAAAGGCTCTTTATGGTCTTAAACAAGCCCCACGGGCCTGGTATGACAAACTGTCAAAATTTCTTCTCGCTAATCAGTTTACCAAAGGAACTGTTGATCCAACATTTTTCATTCAACGTCACGGGGAAGATATTTTGATTGTTCAAATTTACGTTGATGATATCATTTTTGGTTCAACACATAAAAAGTACTCAAACGCTTTTGCAAAATTAATGAAACAAAATTTTGAAATGTCCATGATGGGTGAACTAAAGTTCTTCTTAGGACTTCAGGTT